>CM047430.1:6606011-6891906 GCA_026168455.1 Theocolax elegans | reverse complement strand
GTAGAAATATATTCAGTATCTATAAACTCTTGTGTAATTGACTAAGATTAAATAAGTATATACAATGTTGCAAATATAATACACTGCTATTTTTATTTTATTGACTAAAAAAAATTGATTGTAACTGAATACTAGGTTAATTAATTACACATTATATTATATTTTACATTTTTATTCAATTAAATTGTAAAATTATAAATTAAAAAAAAATTAAAAAAATAAGTATATATTTAGTGTAATTTCGACCTTTATTTTTATGCCAGTTTTGACTAAAATGAACACTGCTTATTTATTTGTAATGCTAATATTCAACGCGTGGCGAATGTACATTTAACGTTCGAATGATTAATGCCCTCGCGAGAACAGTTTTCGTTCAGATGATTATTGCCATCGCTTGGCTTGTGCAGTAATCGAACCCATTATTGTTCTTCTCTTGCGTACAATAAATACTCACATGAAAGAATCTGCTAATTTTGCCGCTTGTTGCATGATATTGTATTTGTTACTAAGAAGTAACTATATGGCCGAATCCTCAGAACTTTTAGATTTGCAATTTCTCGTCTTTATCAACCATTATCTTTTGATGTAGCGATATTTTAACTATCGTAGGGATATTTTTAGTTAGAGGTAAGTTAAAAGAAAAGTTGTCCATGGGTTTTGAAATATTTGCAAATTAATTATCTAAGAAAGCAGGAAGTCGATAAAACATTAAAATTTTCAAAATTGCCTTGTTACGAGGTTAATTTTTAAATATTTTAAAGTAATTGTAGGAGCGCCGTCAAATATTTTGATGTCGGAATAAGCGGAAAAGGTAGCTGGTATATGTATATATGGGCTATTTCACGTCAAGTGATACGATGAAAATTTTAAATTGCTCCAAAATTTGAGAACAGGCTGGAAATATCTTCCAGAAGATAGAAAAAAAATTTTAGGTGTTAAAAATAATTTGCCTAAGAGTTATTCCACCATGAAAAATAGAAATTTTTCAATTTTTTAGAAAAATTACTATTTTTAAAGCCATTTATCTCAAAATCTATTTATTTTTTTGAAAAAACATTATCAACAACTTTTGTTTAAAATAATCTTTAGAATTTATCTACCTCGGTTACAATTCTTAATTTTAAAATCTCGAAGAGATAGAACGCCCGGAAATATTGAACATCAAAAAAAGGCGACCACGCCACAATCGATTTTGATCTAACACAGCTCAAAAGATCACATTTTTCGAGAGCTTTCGAATGGCGGTGGTTAGATTATTGGCCAAGACCGCTGTTGTAGGTTATGCCCTAAAATACATGAAAATTAGTGATTTTATGAGGTTTATAAGGCATAACTTTCACCAGCTGTCTTGGCCAATAATCTAACCACCGCCATTCGAAAGCTTTTAAAAAATGTGATCTTTGAGCGGTGTTAGATCAAAATCGATTGTGGCGTGGTCGCCTTTTTTTGATATTCAATATTTCTTGTAACTAAGGTAGATAAGTTTTAAAGATTATTTTGAACAAAAGTTGTTTGTAATGTTTTTTCAAAAAAATTACTAAATTTTGAGATAATTGGCTTTGAAAATAGCAATTTTTCTAAAAAATTGAAAAATTTCCATTTTTCTTGGTGGAATAACTTATAGGGAAATTATTTTTAACACCTAAAATTTTTTTTCTATCTTCTGGAAGATATTTCCAGCCTGTTCTCAAATTTTGGAGCGATTTAAAATTTTCATCGTACCACTTGACGTGAAATAGCCCATACATAAAATGAACCTGTAAATCTCCAATATGTGCTATAATTCTACAAATAATTACATGGCTATGAAAGCATGTGACCAATTTTTATTAATTATTTAATTTTGCATCTATTTGCGCTACGAAAACGCCGTCAAATTTTTTTTAATACTGCGACTTGATGTTTGTTTATTTTAAGGATACGAATCAATTCCGATCAATTAGAGTAATGTGCCCCTTTTTTTAGTTAGTTACAGTCGTTTGAACATTTTGTCCGAAAACGAGATCTGTATAAAAATATCACTGTATTGCGAGGCACAATCACAATAAACACTTGTATAGCAGTTGTGATTAAAACTATGTGTAGTAACTTTGTTGAAAAAAATACGGCACCATCCTTACGGTTTAGATATTGATATCTGAAGCAATTAACTTCGTATTTCTGTCATAAAAGCTAAAATTCAAGCTAAAATTGAGCACGCTTACAATTTTTGTTAAGTCTTGAGGGTGTAAGTATGTATACCAAATATGAAATGTGTGCTATAAAAAAAAGAAAATTTTTTTAATTGTAAATCTAAAAGTTCTGTTGATTGGCTCATATATTCTTTTCAATTGCTTTACAGTATTCTTACTCATAAATTAATTATAGGTAAAACTCGTTGACGGAATTAGTCTGTATGTTAACGAAGCCGAACTGAACTTAATAAGATTTAAGTTACATAAATGGCCTAAAGAAGTGGTTCGTTCTTTATTGAAATTAATAATTGGTACGGATAAATTGACGGAAATGACACCAACAGGCAAAGGAGATAAGGACCGAATTCCTCAACTAATTTATGTCGCCATTTTCAGTATGATTATTTACTTACTTTATTACTTTATAGTATTAGAGCTTCTATGGGTGGGTGGGCGTGTATGTACTTGGAGCTTATGCGTATATAAGCGTTTTCGTCAATTTTGATGGCTGTGAAACTTATCGTGCTATAAAATATTGTATGGTACTATTATACATAATAGTATATTGTGTGCCAAGGGCGTAAAGTGGGTTTTTTAAGCCGAGTGTGGTTCTGCAGTACGAGGTGCAGGTGAGCTAGCTCGAGCCAAAGGTGAGTGCGTTGCTCACCGAAGCAGTGTACGAAAAACAGACGAGGTAAAAAAGCCCACTTAGCCCTTGGTGCACACCATATTTTTGTGACAAAGGCACGAATGTTCGCGTTTAAAGAGTTTTTAAAATCGATAATCTATGCATTTACGCTAGTAAATTAATTTTTAATCACCACCAAATTCAATTTTATATTCGTGTATGTATATATTTATGCACCTACGTATATAAATATGTATTATACATTTGCAAAGGGCCTAAAGGTCTCTATAAAAAAACGCCCGCAAAACGTGGGAGCGGGCGTTTTTTTTATGAGTAAGGGGCGTTGTTTTTATAGAGGCCTTTTTCATCCAGTGGTATGATTTATACTTTTGTTGTTTCATGTATGAATTTGCAATTGTTTTATAGAAAACGTTTTTGTCCGCCGGCCGAAAAAGGACTACTTTAGCCCCTATTCTTAGGGCGTAAAAACGCGATTTTTGTGCATGTGTTACGAAATAGTATATTACCATACGAGTGTGCGAAGCAGGCGATTCACGCACGAGTCGCATTTGCCGCCCGAGCAAAGACGAGTTCTTGTATCGCCTGAGCACACTCGTATCGTATGATATTTGTTAACACGATGTGAGTAAAACACATATGATTAAATTAAACCGTGAATGAAGCAAAGCGATTCGCATAGTGCGTGCGCGAAACAAAGTGCTTCGCACACTCCGTGCAAATTCAAGAGTGCGTGAATCAGGTGCTTCGCACACGCAAAGCAAGCATGAGAAACCGTGTTTCGCGCACGGAGTGTTAAAATAGTACATTACGATACACGTGCGCATAGGTGACTCCCACACGAGTCGGATCTGCCGCTCGAGCGAAGCAAGGGTACTATATACTATTTTTCCTAACGAATTGCGCAAAGATTTCATTTTGTGCTGACATTTGAGCGAGCGAGATAGTACATTGCTGCAATAGTGGGTAAAATAAAATTTTCCTGCAACAGTACTCACAATTATAAGAGAAAACATTATTTCACCCCGAACCGATGTTTGCGCCCGAGCAAAGCGAGGGTGAAAAGGTAGTACGGGGTTGAAATCACTTTGTCTCTGATAATTTTGAGCACTATTGCAGGAAAAGTTTATTTTGCGCACTAGTGCGGGAATGTACTATTTTGCGCACTCAAATGCGTGCGCAAAATCGAATTTTGCGCACGGAGTTAAGAAAAAGTATTTACAGCACTATAATCTCAAAATGTCATTTTCATTTCAAATTTTGAGTTTGTCGTCAGTAAAATATCGTATGCTACGATTATGAGAGGTGTTTCTGTACCTTGCTCGGTGTTATCAATCGTTCGAATAAGGCCGAATACCACCTCCAAAAACAGTGTCATAATAAACTATTACAAAATTATAGTTTCATTCAATTAAAAATTATAAATTTCTTTCAGAATTTGGTAATGATAACGTGGACGAAGAAAAACTACTTAGCAAAGACAAACTATCAGAGAGTAATTACACTAATGTGTAGTACGCTACGGAATCCGAAACGTAAAGTGTAATAACGCATGCAGTTTAGTCTTCAAATAATAAATAAAAATGTTTTTTTCTTTATATTTGTATAATTATTAGTAAATTAATATACATGCGCATTTCTTATGTCCCAATTTGCAAGGATCTTCGCCTTTCAACGAGCACACACATTCCTATCTATATATTACCCAATATATTTACCTAAACCGTATATTAAACACGCCTAGCGCCGAGCACACACATTTCTAGCTACCCATTATGGAATATAATTCCCTGAACCCTATTAAAAGCATGCCTAACCCCGAACAAGCCACACCCTGGAACTGAAGCGGAGCCAGCACACACAAGAGTCGAGAAGACCAGTAGCCACCAAGAGACCACGTACAGGGCGAACAGCACTCGGAGAGCCTGGAGACATCAGCTGAGTACGAAGTCAGCACAGGAGCGTGAACAGGGCACCAAGGTCTAAAGCATAAGGAAGACGGCTCTGGTAGCAGTCACAGCACCATAGCCGTAGTAGCCTCAATATTGAAGAAGCCACCCAGCAGCAACAAACTCGTACAGGAAGATCGACCTGCAAAGCATCATAATAAGTATGTTTTCAATACCAAGGAGCAGATAGGAGTACACAAGACTGTGTACAGGAGTAGAGGTGTATAGGAGCCAGGGTTAGAGGTTATGTCAGCATAAACATTGCTCACATATACTAACTAAATAGCAAGGCACCTGTCAAGTTACTCCTTACCGTATAATAGCAGCCGCGCAGTAGACCCGAGGAACAATATCCGGAGCCGACGTCGTGAAGAGACGTCTCAGCAGCCAAGAAGCCACGACCCGTTGACCACGGCAGTAAGGTTCGCCGTTCACCTGAAACCAACTTAGAGGCCTATTAGCCGATAAACAACAAGGAACGAAGTAATAATTACCAAACAGCAGCCTCGTCGTCGCCAACTCGTCCTCGCCGTCGTCGTCGTCGTCTCACTCGAACAGCATAGCAGAACGCCGACAACAACATCAAGCCAGGGTTGCCAGATGGCGATTTTTTTTCTTCGTTGCTCTTGCATAATAAACATCAAAATACGTTAGAGAGAAGAGAAAAGAAAATCGCCAACTTGTCACGCTGCATCAAGCCGCTCTTGCTATAAGGCCGCGCTCGCACTGCGCGGTGACGACCGTGACGCATGCGCGCAGCGCTCTCGCAGGACGAAGGCAGAGAGCTCGGGAACACAGCCGTGATCAGACGCAACGAAGCAATATTTGGTAAACCGTTTACCGTTTTTCGTACAATAAAGAGAGTCTGGGGAGTGTGCACGGAGTGCAACTTAGTGAGAGAGTTCGCAGTATAAGGTTTGTGTAACGTGCTACCTGTATCCGTGTTCCTCTCCTCGTAAAGTGTGTGTGCCACTATTTCCCCTTTGCGCGTATTCACACGTAGCCGGCGTCGCCATTTCCGTCGATCGAGCGAATATTCGATCGTGCATTAGCTATATGCCAGGCCAAATTACGAGCCATAATTACATTATAAATAATTAAGATTAATTGTTAATAGCTAGCAGCCGTTAATATATAGCCGCGAACACGATTGGCAACCGTGTAATTAAATTGTATTAGTTAATAAATTCTCTTGTTCTTTATAACTAGTAAGTAGGTTTAATAGCTAGTAAGTAGGTTGTTTACATTGAAATTTGTGAAAAATGGAATCAGTTTTCGGGTATAACAATTCTTTTTCAATGCTAAATTTTACTGTCCTTCATTTACCGTTATTTTGTACTAAATAATGATCTTTTTCCACATCGATTTGTCAGATATAGATAAATACATAAAATTATTTTCAATGGGTTCGTTCTACGTACGGCCCTGTATATCGGTATGGTAGAGCATAAGATCTAATTTCCCGTTGAATGTGCAGTGTGCGCTATTATCGATGATGACGCCACCATCAATTTCGACTTCTGAATCGGGCAAGGAGCACTCTTAAATAAATTTGTTATATATAATTCAAAACAAGCATCACAAATTCTTTATTTTTCATTTGTATCTTTATCTGGTGTATAATGTTGATATATCTAAAACTAAAAATCACTTTTAAAATTTTCTGTATAAAAGGCAAGAACCACCTTAGGGTTAATAGCTATACTCAAATTAATTTAAAATTAGAAAAATGCAATTTTTTAAAATTTTAATAAATATTTTGTTTTAAGTATTCTTACGTAATAATTTCTTGAATATAAGTAAACATACTTAAACATAGCAGCATCGGATTTTACAATCTGTAGCACTTAATATTGATTGTAACCTACAGTTACAAGAGATTCTATAATCTGTACTGTTGATAGTAGAAACTTTTTAACAGCAAAGACTAGTAGCTTATGCACTTTTAATGTAAGGTTCCGATGCGCCGACTTCCAGCCCGTTAAATACAGAAAGAAATAGCTATTACCGATTAAATACCAAAAATTATTAATCTTTTTTTTACAATATATAAATTACGGTTAATACTTAAACTCGAAACGAATGAAATATTCGTATATGTTTTGAAAAAATGCATTTTTTCCACTCACGTCGCAAAACATCTGTTTTGCATGTTTAAAACAGGACGCAATTGGTATTTTCTCTTACTGAGGGACAGAAAGTGAGCATACTACGCAGTAATATTATATTCAATATTTTACTTTGTGTTCAATAAAGACAATAGTATATTCAAACTACACGCACATTATGCTCAAAGCTTTTACATTCCTAAACAATGGCGCTGTACCTGCATATATTTTTTCTGAAGGATGTCAACGTTTTATTCTGCGAAACCTTACAAATAAAAATTTTGTTTCAACCAGCACTCATTTATTTATTTTCACAAATTATCACTGTCTGTACACTTTCTATTTTCATTTTCTACAATACAGCGTTCTTTGTAAAAAAAATCATCATCACTCCGTTCGGGCCTGAAACTCGAACACACGCATTTTGTGCTCTTGTTGCATAATCTATTATTTTCTTATCAGCATGTCTCTCCAATTTCAATGGCATTAATCGTGGAGTTTAGAGTTTTATTTCGCACCGCCCGGCATTTTCCGGCGCGAATCTGCTTCTTTTTTATTATATTTTTATATATTTAGGGAAAAAATGAATTTTTATGCATTTGGAAAAAAAAGAATTTTTATGTATTAGGGAAAAAATACATTTTTATGCAATTGGAAAAGTCTATTTTTATGTATTTGAGAAAAAAATGCAAGTAGTTATGTGGGCACGGTGGGGAGGGGGAAATGCAGACTGTCGCACGAGAATCTCATATGCATGAATGGCTGAGTATGCAGAATGTCATACAAGTGCATTGTTGAGTCATATTATACATTATTAGACATGTGTTACATATGATCTCATGAATTTACTCGGTTTTATCCTATAAAATATAAAGTGATCACCTTTCGTTATCTAGAAACATTACGCTTTCATTCGACAATTATATCATTCAAAATTTGTTAATTTTAACAACTTCCAAAAATTTATCAGCAATATTATATACTTAATTTTACAATGTAATTTTTCAATACTTTTGTAAACCCCGGGTCGTATATACAACACATCGTTAACGGTAAATGAGTTTGTGCTTATTATATCAAGTACATCGTCCCTCGATGACAACCGAAACTGGTATGATACCCATATGTACCAATCTTTGCTCCTCTGACGTCAAGTGTTCGAATGTGAGCGGTATTTGAATCTCTGATTGAGCAAGGTAACATTATCCTTGTAAACGAAAAGTTTGTGGTAGTTGTGTAACAAAGTACGTTGTTGTGTTATCAGGAAAAAATTGTATACTGCTGTTGCTCGGTAGCACGATGTAAAATTGATCGTTCTTCATCTTGCTTCAGTAATATCGCCAGCCTTTACCCACGAATAAAATTTTTTAGGATATCCTTTCCAACTTAGAAAATATTATTCGTTAAGACCAATCTTACTTTACAAAACTCCTCTCCGTAAAAGCATCCATCAATCTCTTCATCAGCCAGATCTTTTAAAAAATACAACCGGAGAACGAGACGTTGAAATTCTGTAAATTTCAGACACTTCCTTAGACAATCCGCCTTCGTATGCTTTTGCAAAAACGTTTTTTGCGAGACGATGTTTTGTATTATTATAAGCCTCGACTATATTTGGTAATACATCGATATAACGTCTGGTATTCGTATGACTAAAGAATCGCCATATTCGCTCTTTAATTGTTCTTATAACTCTTTTAAATATGGCTGCTTTAATGTCGGGACTACGTACAATTTTGTAAATTATACCTTCTCTTTTGAGACCTTGTTGCAATTTACGGCTCGGAAATTCGCGCCAATATCAGATTGTAAGAATACTGGTTTTTGTCCATCATTTTTGGTTAAAATAATTTTGAAAGCTTTAGCAACGTTATTTCCATTTTTCATCGGTAGTAGCTCCACCCATACATGTTTGCTAAAAATCAATGAATTCATCGTTGTAAGTTTTCAATAATCTCATAGCCATCAAATGGGCTTCCAAATCATCATAAATATTCCGAACATTATAACTACGTCGAACAAATCTACGTTTAAAAAATTTATGTTTATTGTACGCATCTTGATTCTCGAGCCATTCAATCACGCGTTGAGCTTTTATTCACAATTCTTAACCTCTTTTAACGATTAATTTTGTTTTTTATTCTTTTTCTTATTCTAACACTTGATAGCTTTTTTGATTCGTGCGAAAAATTTTTCATACATAATTTCTCTAACCATACAACAAGCAGTCACCATCGCTAGAGAACTTTTATCGCAAGGAGTATCTCTCGCCAATAAACGTGGCAAGCATCGTGTAAAGGATTGATTCCAATTTAACCTCACTCGAGACTTTTGGCTAGTTTTGTACCTAGATCACAAAATATATATCCAGTTATATGTATTTCAAAAGGAAACAATTCAATTAACGAGTCTAATACAGTATTTTCGTCATCCATTTTCAACTTTTCTTCCCCGCTAACCGCTGCCATGACTCCAACAATAAATTACCTGATTTCACGAATGTTTTAACTATACCAGCACGTGAAGTACGGTCGTCCTCAACTGAGCTACTCGTAGAAATTGAACTTGCTTTTCTTTTCAAATTAGTACTACTTGTAGTGTCAATTTTGATAATATATTTGTATATGTCTCGGACGATGAAAAACTGGACGGTGACGGTTTCTTCACGACTTCTCTCCAAAGGTACTCGTTTCCAATGTATTCTCTGGGAATCGATGCGCGTTCGAGCAATGATGCAAACTTAGCGCTACCCTATGGAGGTGTTCATTTTCTATTTTTTACGACGTCATTGACCAGATCAATAATATTCATACCTCCTCATCTTCTCGTAATTTAATCATCTCATCATTGCAAAAATCTTTCATTTCTTTCGTTTCTTTCGCTTCATCGTGACGAGTCTCGTTATTTCTAAAATAAAGATATGTACCTTTGTAAAACTTGTTTGTAAAAATTCTATTTTTCTCTCTCGTCTTTCTATGTGTCTCTCAATAATCAAACCGCTGTTACACAAGGATACCATATATCGTATTTTTTTAGCATAACTTTGGTATAAAATGTCTTTACAATTTCTCTCCGTATATTGTTGCTGATCGCGCAGATCATTGGTTCACGTGTAATGGTTATACGTGAAATACAATTGAGAACACTAAGTACGTGAATCTTAGACATTTGCTTCATGATCGACTTCGAAAAGAATTCTGACTGCGTAAAATCGTGTTCAGTTATACCACTACTCACAAGGAAAGCCACACCCTTTGGAAAACGGATCCTTACCAAACTCTAGGATACGATTTCTAATATAAAAATATGAAAAAAGCCGGAATTTTAGATTCCAATGCTCTTTTTATGACAAATATAAACAAATAACGAAAAATCTTTATGTAAAAATAACGAAAAATCTCGATAAAAAACCATTGTCTTTGCTTATAACTCGGAAATAAGTAAAGATATATATCCAAACCAAACTTCAAAGAAAACAGAGATTCAGTAGATATAGTTTGAAAAAAAGCTCATATCTTAGTTTTGTCAAAAGTTATGGAAGAAGTAAAAATTAACGAAATTTTAGCCTAAAGAAATCATCAAAGTGTAATACTAAATTTTCGATAAAATTATTTACAACATTTTTAAATATTTTTTGCATTATAACATTAGTTTTATAGAACTGTCAAAAAGTTATTGAGTAATAAGAATGATCAACAATATAACTCATCCACTTAAATAATATTATTTTATCCTTAAAATTATTCGAGTCAATGTGACGATTAAATATTCATGTCACTCAGCATAATAAAATTATTCCTACACTGTTTAAAGTTATTCACAAAATTTCCAAGTGATTTACAGTTTTACAGAAATGTAAAAACGTTGTTGAGTAATAAGGATAAACAACGATACAATGTATACATTTAATTAATATTGTTTTATCCTTTAGAAGTATTCGAGTCAATGTGAGTGTTAAATATTCATTTATCACTCAGTACTATAAATAATAATGTTGCTATAGGTATTAAAGTTTATTACAATATTTCAAAATGAATTAAACATCAGTCAAGAAAATATACATATATATTAGTTTTATAAAAATATAATAAATAGCATTCAATAACTATAAACAGAGAGAACTATATAAACAATATCTACTTAAGTAGTATTATTTTCATTTACATTTGTGCATATAAGAAATATACTAGCATACCTTATATGGGTGAAAATCATCTAACGTGCATATTTGTGTAATAGTAAAATATATCGCATTATATCATATATAAAATTACGAATAAATTATTCTAAGTACAATATATGTAATTTAATGTAAGTCAGCCGTGAAACTTGATAAAAATTGATTTTATTGCCAAGTTTAAGTTGCTTAAAGTTTGAAATGTAACGTCCCCTGGCTGTAACAAGGCCATAATCGCATATTATCAGGTGCTATTACAGGCGTATTTCTTTATTTCAAAAACGGGTTCGAAACTTAATTGTTCATTTTGATAACCACAATTAAAATCAAGTTGAAAATCTGAACATTTATTGATTTTTAAAGTGCACTGAACATGCTGAACTTTGTAACAAACTTGTTATCAATAATAGCTGCGTTATGATTAATGTCTTTAAAAATAATTGTAAACATAAAACATTTTTCTAACCAGGTGAAATTGTTAACTTTTGGTTTACTTTAAACGTAAAAATTTTATTTTTAATATTTCATGATGTTAAGCAAATAATACGGGCATATTTTTGTGGTAATTCATCGGTTACCTTTTTTAATGTAATTCCTCTGGCAGAGTATAATTGGAAGACTAATAAACTTTTTAAAACCAATTCATAGAGTAAATTTGAGATAAAATAACTACATAAAAACAGTATTATTCCGATTTGGAAATTTTGATTGTTAACGTAATAAAATTTAAAAAAACAATCTATGTAATGTCCCCTGGCATGTAACGTCCCCTGTCCAAATTTCTTTTATAACAAATAATCGATGCTGATCATTACATGCTTTACTGTTTTGACTAAAAATAAACATTATTTCTTAACAATTGTTTTCTCCTTGAATATTTCTCTATCTTGAATTTTAATGAAGTAAGTTGTTACGAATTTAATTTGTATACAGAATGTGAACATTATTACTTAGGGTCGATCTCGTACGAAAATAAGACTCAGAAAAAGAGTAAAATTGTTATTCAAGATAAAAAAGAAGTCACTACTAAAAGAAACAATAAAAAAGAAAGAAAAAATAAGAGGAGAAATAATAAAAATATATAATTTATATTACAAATATAAAAGTTATGTTAAATTGATTATATGGAAAGTTATGTTAAATTGATAAATGGAAGAATTTGTTAATTAATTTTTTATTATTGTTATTATCAATTAGGTATAGTTATATTCAATGTTTACTTCATAATAGAATAAGTTTATCAAAATGTTCTATCCCTATTACCAAATCTCACGTGAGAAATTTCTAAAAATCGAAAATATGCCTTAATTGCTTTGAAACTTTGATTTTTGAGCTTTTCTGGGGGCTTGAATCACTTAAAAAGTGACTTTCCATACTCAGAAATTGATTTTTTATTATTTAGCAAATTTAAACACCGCTCTATTTGAGCTATCACATGAAATTTTGTATTAGGGATATATTCCAGATGTTTATGTTCTATATATTAAAATATATGTAATTCCCCTGGAATGTAAAAATTAAAATTCTTCAATACGTTGAGTAAATCAACCGATCCAGTATGCCCACTGTAAACAGATACTCTAGAGACTGTAATTGGTCCAGAGAAACCAAAAATATATTATTTTTTTTATTTTGTTTTCTTGCATATTAGAACGTCAAATGTTCACGTTAGATGATTTTCACCTATATATTATACATTACAATACATTTATATCTAGTTAATGAAAAACTATCATAATTCAAATACTGTAACGGTCACGCTGGGGATTAGGGCGTGGTGTCAAAGGCGAAAAGAATAATTAAAATATATAAAATAATATTATAATTTATTATAAAAATGCGATATATAGTTTGGGCGCCAGCCGCGTTCGATCGCGGCGAATTTATTATATCAAGCTAGGCTGCGTGCGAACTGCTGCTGCTTGCTGCGCGAGGGGAGGGAAGGGGAGTAAAGGGGAAGCACACTATGGTCAGGAGAGATCGCGGAATACCAGTGCAGGACGTGCACCCACCTTATTACAGTGGAGATCGTCTCCTGGAAGTCTGCGGCTCTGCGGTCAGTCGCTCTCATACACACACACACTCGATATACAAGTTATAATATAATACTCGGTCGTAGATCGGTTAGCCAACGTTGCCTTGATGGCGTACCGATGAGCTCTGTCGAGCTCGGGCTCGTTCGCTTCTTCGTTGCTCGGGCCCGACGTGCGCGCGCAGCTTCTCGCGTCGAATCGCCCGCCGGCCGCTGTCGTCTCGCGCGCCTCGTGTAGTGAGTGCTTGCGGCCATGTTACCAAAGCGGACGATATTGCCTGGGCTGCTGCTTCCCACGGAAAGGACGGCGTTTCTGGTGAAGCTGTTGACCAGGTAAGCCTTTACGATTGTTTCGTCGTGTTAATTTATCGGCTAATGAGTTACTTATCGGCTAATACTTTGTTACAGGTGTAGACAGGACGGCCGATACTCGAGTCTTCTCTCTCACTCGCTCTCACGGTGGCCGCTCAGCTGGTGCGCCTCGGATCAGGTACTGCTGCTCTTCTTCGATGCTGCGTTGCTGCGGGGATTTCTGGCTGCTTCATAGGTAAATATCTAGCTCCCGAAGGAGTGCTGCGTATATAATATTAGTTATTAATTGAGAGTTATGGTAATGTTATGATCACCATAACCTCACTTCTAATCCTTTCCTAGCATGTAGCTGTCAGTTACTGTGTGCAACTACATGCTTCCCTGTCTCCTCCTAATAGGGATTATTACTAATTGCTTAATGTGTTACAGCTGCCTGGATGTCTTGGCGCTGCTTGTGCTGCTCAGTCTGGCACCTTGGGTCATCGTAGGCTGCTTCATGGTCCTGGTGCGAAGCCTCCTGGAAGCCGCTTAGCCTCTCCTGATATGCTGCTTCATTGTGCTAGGTGGAAGGAATCAAGAGAAGTATTGAGAATCTGGGGAGCTCATGGTTATGTTAGGTAGGCTTAGAGATGTGAGGGTAGGTAGGCTAGCTTATATTGGGACTCGCTCGCTTATCTATTTGACAGGTATAACATACCTTGTCACAACTCCCCCCCACCAATCTGAAGTTACGCGGAAGTCGTAACTGAATTTTATAACTAACGAACTAAAAGACAATAAATTAAATAAATACTTATTTTACTAAATTAGAAAAAATGATTTGCTATTATTGCTGCTAGTAATGGCGGGGACAATAATGCTGCTCCTTAATTATCTTATTTCTAACTAGTAGCCAGTGCAGCTGTCGCGGTGTGCTCGTGTTTAGTCTCCATGACTATTCTGCTTGGCTGCTATCTGTGATAGTATACACGGTGTATGTGATTCGATTTTGCTCTTATATTTCTTATAAGTACGATTGGCTAGGCCCTTACATTATATTTATTATCTTACCGCTTTGAGAGCTCAGTTTCGCGTCCGCGACAATCTCATACTGCATACTTACATGTTCTCTCTCATTCCTATTAAACATTTTATTTAATAACAAAAATTAAATTTTTAAATGCAATTAAAATATCGTTTTTATATATATTATGCTGCTATTAAATTATAAGATTGGTGCATGCCTTACTGCTTATTTGGCATATTGCTGCTACTGCGTAATTATTTTGCTTGCTTATTAAACCATTAAAAATTTTTCTCTTGAGAAAAGGTAATTAATAAGAAATTTGTGCACATTATTTCTTGGCTGCTGGGGTATTTGTTAGTGCATTACGTTGCTGTTAGTAAAAAGTAAATAGGAAGAGAGAATTTCGAGTTAATAATTAATTCTTATAATTAAGTTGCTAATGTCTATTTTATTTAATGTTTTGCTGCTTGCTGTGGCTGCTTGCTGAAGATAGAAGGGGTAGTTTGGTTATTACTTCCGGGGTCTGAGCTGACGTTTGGGTGGGCTGCTAGGGGATATATGGATGTCAGGTATAATTTTCTTGGGGCGACCTCTTTTACGGGTAGATGGGTTATTGGGCGGGTTCGCGATTCGAGTGCTCTGCGATAATTGTTGCTGCTGGGACATACCGTTTTAAATTGCTAATGTGAACTTTAGTTTGTCGTTTGCTGCTCTCATCCTCCACTAAATATATGCTATGGGAGAATATTTGAATTATTTTTGCTGGTCCTATATATTTGCGTGCGTGCGTAGCTGCGAAATTATCGTCGGCTGATGATAGCACACGATTGCGGCGACAAACTAAATCTCCTAATTGGTACTGTATGTCTCTACGACCTTTATTATAATACCGTGCTTGCTTGGCTGTGGCTATTTCGGTATGCTTTTTTACTAGGTCGTAGATTGCCAGCAATCTATGCAATCGCTCTATCCATTGCTGCGTATCTGGGGCGGGAATATTGGTTGGGGATTCAATATGCTTTTTGATGAGAGCTATGGGAATGGGGTTCCTACCAAAATTTAGGAATGCTGGTGAATATTTGGTGGAAGAGTGCACGACCGTATTTAGTGCAAAACAAAATTCGCCTAGATGTGTGTCCCAATTTCTATGATCATCAGCTAAATAGCTGTTAATCATTGGCTTTATATTTCTGTTTACCCTTTCCACAGGGTTGGCTTGCGCGAAATATAAAGGGATTGTAGACTGCGTAATTCCGTGATATGCTAGCTTCTCTGTGACCATCCGATTAACGAATTCTGTTCCGTTATCGGTGATCAGGTATTTGGGACATCCCCATCTATTTTTTACGAGCTCGTCGAAAGCTTGTAATACGCTCTTTGCATCGGCTCTTCTTAATGCTTTCATCTTCACATATCTCGTGAATAGGTCTTTAAATGCAATAATGTATTTGAAGCCTTGTTTCGATGGTGGCTTCGGGCCCATAATATCTGCTGCGACTACTGTCCAGATTGCACTGATGTTCCTGCCTTCCATAAGATCGGCGGGAGCTTGTTGGCTGCTTTTATGAGCTTGGCACAATTGGCAAGCTTTAACATATTGGCATGTATCCATATATATTCCTGGCCAGTAACAATATGTAGCCAATCCAGCATATGTCTTGTCATTGCCTAGATGGCCTGCTTGCGGCGTATAGTGAGCTTCGTATAAGGCTCTTGGTCGGTCATTTTGGGGTAAAATCAGCTTCCAGGCATCGAGGTCGGGTACCAAGGGATCTACTAGGGGATTGGGACGGTGGGCGTATAATAGATTATTCTCTATTCTCAGGTCGAGGTATTTACTAGGGAATTTGGCTACTGCTAATAATTTTGTTTGATACCAGGGATCGCTTCTGTCTATTGTTATGGCTGCTGCTGCTTCAGTGTTCTTGTATGCTCGAGATAATGCATCCGGCACTTTGTGTAACGCTCCTTTGCGGTACACAAATTTTATATTATAATTTTGCAGGATGATATTCTAGCGGGCCAATCTCCCTGTTGGATCCTTAATATTATGCAACCAGAGAAAACTGTGGTGATCCGTTATTACCGTGAACTCTTCCCCTTGCAAATAACCCTTGAGTCGGTCTACACACTATAACACGGCCAAGCACTCCTTTTCCGTGACGGTGTAGTTCTGCTCAGCTTTGGTTAGGGTTCTGCTCACGTAGTATATCGGATGCTCTTCTCCGTTTATCTCTTGCGTGAGCACTTCGGCTATTGCATAATCGCTGGCATCAGTTTGGTGGGAAAATGGAAGGGAAAAATCGGGTCGGGCTAAAACGGGGGCTTGGGTAAGGGCTAATTTCATCTTTTCGAACGCTTCTTGCTGCTATTTGTGCCAGTGCCATCTGACATCTTTCCTTGTAAGATAATTCAAGAGTGCTCGGTAGTCTGCTACTTTGTCGATAAATCGGGAATACCAACCCAATAAATTCAAATTAGTAGGGGCTAGGGGCTCCAATATCGGCTTTATTTTGGCATTGTTTGTTTTCAGGTCATCCTGGTTAATTTTATAAACAAGCTATGTAACCTCCGCGCAACAAAATTTATATTTTTCGCGGTTTAGCTGCAAGTTGGCTTTCTTAAGGGCTGCTAATACTATTTTGAGCCATCGAATGTGTTCCTCAAAGGTTTTGGCTGTGATGATTATGTCATCTAAGTAAGCGAACACATTCGGTTCTCACTCTGGCTTTATTAACCTGTTGACTGCGGGGGTGGTCGATATATCGACCACATAAAACACACAACATACTTAATGTTTTTAGATCAATTTTGATGTTTTGAATGTATATAAAATAGTTTTATAATTCCTCAAAATATTATTCGCCTTGAAAATAGGTATTTCAAGCTCAAATTTCATCCCTAGTAGAAGCAAGAGTTTTAGAGTGATTTCTTTCGTAATTGTATATACTGTTTATAAAAAATACTTTAAAAAATCACTGCGGTATTCTTAACCTTGAAAATTTACAGTCAAGGTCATATTATATTTTATTTGCAGAAGCGAAAGTTCGATCTAGCTTTTTAGCGTTATTGATGAGGTCGAAATGGGAAGAAAAGTCAAAAAATCCTAAAATTATTTTTGTTCATGAAAATGTCTATTTCGCGATGAAATTTTAGTTTCCAAAACAAAATATCGAGCTTCAACCTTATTATAGAAGGTTACATAAAATGCTGCGGCATTCATTTTCAGCGTGATCAAAATCAATGACGTAAACACCTAATCTGTTTTTTACTATTTCGGTCTGGGAGTTGGTATATCTTTGTTGTTCGTCAACTGGGTACGAAATAAATGTCATCACTTATTGCAGAAATTCGTCTAATCTTCAAAAATATTTTAATCTCAAAAAATTAATTTATTTTTTATTTATTTTTTTTTATTATTTAACGTCGCTCTATTTATGCTGCCAGGGCTAATCAGCGACGGAGGTGAACGGTGTGTCTGTAAACAAAGCATATGTAGTTGAAACAGTGGTGCTTGTGTCCATCGGAAGATAACATCGGTCACTGTAATTAGTCTAATAATTACAGTTTCCTGTCTTCCCGATGAAACCACCGCGATCCTCTTTACATCTTCGCGTCTCTAACGTTCCCTATAGTTCAGATGCCCGTGCCTCTCATGCACTGACAAGTGCACGAAACGCACGCGCACCTGAACTGGCGTCACATTATAGTGGCACACCGAGCCACTGAGTCGTGGTGTTTGAAAAATGCACATGAAAAAATTTTCAGAGGTACACGTCTGGGATCGAACCCACGACCCTCGGTGTGAGAGTCGGGAGCTCTACCCATTAGCCACCACGGCTCTTTTATTTTTTTTTTATTTTTTATTTATTCATATTTATAAAATTATAATACGATGCAGATTGGTACTTCTCATGCATAACTTATTAGTCTCCAGGATGTGCACAGTATATAATTTTTAGTCTTTTCACTTCTTGAATATTACATTATTGAATAGTGTAATATTCTTTCTTCTATAAAATGTCCGAACCAGAAAATGAAGTATTAGAAAACGAGGTTTTAGACAATGGAGCAGAAAATGAAGACATCGGGGAAGTCAATTTGGAAGACTTTTCTTATAAGGAAACTGAATTGTTTTAGGACGCGTATTTTTATCCATCACTCAAAGATTTTCAAGGTAGCTTCAAAATAAATTCGAATATCTCTTTTTCAGGAAATACACCAATTGATTATTTCAATTACTTTTGTGATTCTTCTTTACTCAAAAAAATTGTAGAGGAAACCAATCGTTACGCAACTCAAAATCCCATAGCTCGTTCTTCCCACATGAAAGCTTGGTCCCCTGTCACAAAAACAGAATTGGAAACTTTTCTAGGTCTTTACAAAGGCGATTTACAAAGTTATTGGTCCACAGATCTTTTGCTACACACTTCAATTTTTGGCCAAATAATGCCTCGCGATAGATATATTCATATCCTACGATGTTTACATTTTCATAATAATGAAGAAATCGAAAATCATCCTTTAGTAAAAATAAAGCCAGTAAGAGAACACGTGCAAAGCAAATTTTCAGCAGTTCTTACTCCAGGAAAAAATCTGTGCATAGATGAAAGTCTATTATTATGGAAAGGTAGGCTTCGATTCAAGCAGTACATTCCTTTGAAGAGAAATCGCTTTGGCATCAAGCTATTCATGATTGTAGACTGCGAGACGGGATTCGTGTTGGGTTTTAGTGTTTATACTGGCGCAGACACTGATTATCAAAAGTTTGATTTGGGTGTTATTGGTGATATTGTAGCTCACTTTTTACAATCTTGTTATTATAAGGGTCATGTTGTATACATAGACAATTGGTATACATCTCCCACTTTGGCAGAATTTTTACACGATCGTGATACAGGTATGTGTGGTACAGTGAAAGCAAATAGAAAGGGAATGCTAAAGCTTGAAAGCAAGTTAATTCGAGGTGAAGTACAAGTCTCTCCCAACGATCTATGGATGGCAGTGAGGTGGGAAGATAAACGTAGCGTTCGTATGCTTACAACTGTGCACGAACTTGAATTCTGCGCAACTGGAAAAAAATGTTACCTAACAAATAAAGATATTATAAAGCCAAGGTGTGTCCACGATTATAATCAAAATATGGGTGGTATTGATAATGTTGACAGACAATTATCTATTACAGAAACAGTGCGAAAAACAATGAAATGGTATCGAAAGCTTTTTTTTCATCTTATTGATCTTTGTCTATCCAATGTTCATGCGTTGTATAAAATGAGAAACGTGAAAGCTATATCGTTTCCTTCATTTAGATTGCGAAATTTCATTGAGAAACTTCTCTATGCGCAGCACCATGCTTTGAAGAGTACCACACAAAAGAGACATTACCGTAGAGCCAATCATTCCTACGTGAGAGGCAAGGGGACTCACGGAAATCAAGCACCCCGAAACATGAGAGGCAAGGGGACTCACGGAAATCAAGTACCCCGAAACATGAGAGGCAAGGGGACTCACGAAAATCAAGCACCCCGAAACGTGAGAGACAAGGGGACTCACGAAAATCAAGCACCCTAATGGGATTCGCCACGTCCACGCCGTCGATCCTGGGTTATGCTAAGAGCGAATGTCAGAATATTTCTTGACAAATGTAGCAGATGTTTGTTGGACTTGTTTTAGAAGTGAATGCGACCTTGAATGTAAATTTTTAAGATCAATGATACCTCAGCTATTTTTTTCAGAATTTTTTTTTATTCAGTCCATGACACTATGTACGAAAGTCTTCAAAAAATTGTATCTATGCTAGAAAAAAAATTTGACCTTGAAAAATAGATTTTCAAGGTGAAAAATATCTCTAGGATTTTTTTTACTATTTTTTTCATGTTCAGCGCGACAATTTACATAGTAATACCCTCTAGAGTTTTCCTCGAAAATGAGAAAACAATTTTTCATTGTACTTTACGTTGCTTGGGGTGGTGGTCGATTTATCGACCAGCAGTCAGGGTGGGGACTCTACCTGAAATATCCAATGATCTCATGTATACATTTTGCATTTTATAAAAGGTCGTTTAGTACTAAAATTTTTCCGCAGCCAAAAGGTTAAATTGTCCATTATTTTCTGGAACATGGCTGGTGCGTTTGCTAGACTGTAGGGTACGCAGGTGAATTGAAATAAACCCTTTCCTGGGAGAACAAAGGCTGTTATTTCTCGGCTTTCGGGGGCTAGGGGAACTTGATGGTAAGCTTGGGACAAGTCTAGCTTGCTTACGTAGCGGCTTTCTCATAATTGATCTAGTATATCATCCATGTTTCGCATGGGATAAGCTATTTTCTTAGTTACTGAATTGACTTACCTATAGTCAATGCAGAATGGACTATCGGAAGGTTCGATGATGTCTTCACGTAGCATTCTATCGACCTCCGCATAGCCTGCTTGTAACATTTTAGGCGAGTACCGGCGGTTCCTCTGCCTAATGGGCTCTGCTCCTTGCGTATCAATTCTGTGGACCGTCAGGTTTGTGGTACCTAATGTCTTGGGGGCTGCGGGAATTATTTCATTAAGAAGCTGCTGCAAAATTTTTTCTTGTGAAGAGGTAACTCTTTTGAGTCCTCCGATGCTTGCTAGGGCTGGTATGTAGCTTGGATCTTTGCCATGAGGATAAAAATGATGCGTAATGCCTTTAGAAGTCCACCACGTATCCTTTTCATAATTTATCCTCATGTTGACTTTGCGCTTAAAATCGATCCCCAGTATGTAATCATACTGTAGATCGTCTGCTACTTGATAAGGCATCAGTATATTGTCCCCGTCAATATTTATTGAGACGTCTATAATACCTTGAATTGGTACCGTTGTACCGTCTGCTACTTTTACTGCTTTGCAGTCAGATCTCCTGAGAGATGCATCTTTTGGAGCACCTTACTCATTCCTTTACCTATAAAGGAGTGCACTGCCCCATCATCAAGTAGTGCTATGAGCTTGTGTCTATTGAGCTCTATGTTAAAAAATAAACGGGGATCTATGCCGGGAATTTGCTGGATAAGGGGCTCGTTAGCTGCTAATTGGGAGGGATGAGACCCTATGGGGGGTTTGGGTGAGAAAATACGGGTCCTTATTTTCTCTGGCTGCCGTTTCCCTGTTTCTTCGTGCTGCATTTAGGACAGTCTCTTATATAGACTTCCTGGTCTCCACAACCATAGCAGAATACTTGAGAGTACTCTGCTGCCCAGTGATCCAATTGATCACAAATAAAGCAGGGCTCTTTCTGCTTCCTAGGGTGGTTGGGGATTATCGGCGCTCTTGTTGCTGCTTTATAATTGCTCTGGCTCGTGGGTTGCTGCTGATTTTGGCTCCTTGGCGATTCGGGCCTTTGTGGAGTCGTTGCTGCTTTTTTCCAATGCCTTTGGCTGGTGTTGTGTGTTGCAGCTGTTGCTTGGCTTTGGGGAATCGCGTTTTGCTGCTTCTTACATACTTAGAGAAGTTTGGCGCTGCTCTTCTTGGTTAGGGACTGCTGGGCTTGTTATATCGCTGCTCTTGATTGTAGTTGGGGTTTGGGTGTGTGCTCTCTGGGGTTCTGGGGAGGGTATGAGATTTTGGGATTGCTCGCGCTGCTTGCTGCTGTTAGGCTGCGCGGTTTCTGCTGCTTAGGGTCGACGTAACCATATTTTGCTAAGCCATAACCTTGCAATGTTGGTATAGGCTTGTATGTCTCGTCGAGTAACCACCTTGCTTCTTCCTTTTTGCCTAGCACTTGTAATTGTGCAAAATTATCAAATTGGCTTCTTTCTATTTTGCATCTGTAGCTTGGATGCATGTTTCTAAATGTTCTGTTCAATTGATCTGCTAGCGGAAGCGGAGGTTTAATTAGGTCCAATATCCCTCGTAATTTTGATAGGTACGTCGAGATATCATCATTTGGACTTTGCGTGCGATTTTCTATTATTTGCCGTGAGTTAACCAATACCATGCTTTATCGTCGAGCACGGATGGGAGAGCTTTAATTATGTCATCCATTGAGAGGTTATATGTCTCCTTGAATTCTTGGAGATTGCTTAGGAATGTTTCGGGATCGCTTTTCCTTGTCCCCCTAAATTATATATGATATCTAGAGAAAATTTCTACCGTTCTTTTTTCTCTTGTGAAAAGGCATCGACGAATTTGCTTGCTTCTGCGGCTGCTGCTGTTGGGGATATTGCTGCTGCTGGGTGTATTGCTGTTGTTGGGGAGGGGAATGCTAAATGTTGTATTTCTTTCAGGGTTTAGATTCTGGATTTGAGGCTCGTCGGATATGCTGCTCTGGTGTGCTTGTTCTCGTCGCTGCTGCTGTCCTGCTAATTCATCTTCCCATTGCACGGTGGGGAGATTGTTTTTGCTGCTGCTTGTATGTGTGCTGCTTCTCGGGTCGTTAGGGTTCGATTGGTTACGCTCGTTTACTCTTTGCTCTGCTGGTCTTTGCTGAACTGCTCTAAATGCTGAGGGTTGTATGCTGCTTGTCGTCCTTGGCTGCGAGTTCGTATATACGTGTGTGCTTTGTGTTGCTGCGGGAGTTGTATTTGGTACAAAAGGGTTATTCGATAAATTTTCATCGGTCGGGATTGTTGGAGCAAGCGTGATAATTGGGTAATATGACGTTGAGTTTATTCCCAATAGCGATACTGTTGTGCTTGGCGATGTATATAATAATTCTGGAACGACTGGTTCCAATAAAAATCTTTGCTGCTCTTGCTCGGTTGGAGACGGCGTTCTTAAATTCCTGTACGTTGATTGTGCTCGTGGACGGTATGCTGGATGTAGCAATCTTCCATTTATTGGTTCGCTGCATTCTCTTGGCTCCTGCAACGTCAGTGGATCCTGGTACCGTCCTTGAGACTGTCCGGTTTGCAGTTCCACATATAGCATCCGACCAGATGAAATATTTTGTGCTCTTGCTGCTTGGGGAGGGGGAGGGAAATTCGTAATTTCGGATTGTGTTAGGGAGAGATCCAGGAGAAATTCTTCTTCTATTGTGCTAAACTCGTCCAAGAGTCGTCCATCTACTTGTGGTCTCCATTCTGCGGCTGTGGGGCCATAATTTCTAATTAATTGAAATGTGCGTATATCATCGTCGATGTTCAAATCCAATTGATTACAGTAAATTTTAATTTTCCCATCGGTGGCATTATTTATGGTGCGCCTAATAATTGCTGCACCTTATGCTACATTATCGATATTTATTTTATTACCTAATTTGTAGTTGGAAGCCATTTTGAATATTAACTTAATTATTCTATCAATAATTAAGAAGGGGAGGGTATAAGTTTGGCACAATAAATCTGCAGCTCAATACTTAACGCAATTAAAATAACAGCCCAACGTTAAAATAAAAATTAAAGCTGAAGGTTCTTATAAGCTAGCTATCGGCTTAAATATTATTCAGGGGAGAACCAATCCAAAATAAGATAAATCAGGTAAAGGTAATAACAATATATCGGGTTTTTAGGTTTTCGGCTGCTAATAGGGAAGGGCGTAAAAGTTATATACAGTTTGCTGCGAAATGGGGTTACTATAGTGCAATTAGTTGAAAAGCAAATGAAAAGAAGGAAAGAAAAAAAAAATTGATTTTTTATGTGTCAATTTGCTTAATTTGTTAATTTGTTAAAAGCAAAATTAAAGTTTTATTATTGTTAATTATTCGGCTGCTAGCAGGGAAAACAAGAATACAAAAACAAAAATACTGTTTTCTATTTGCACGAAAAAATAAAAATTTTATTTGTTATGTATTAATTAAATACGTGTATGCAAAATTTATTTGTTAATTAAACTGCAGCTTATGTAAGGAAAAATGAAATATTAAATGTATATTGCTCACTACTAATTATTCAATGCACTGAATTAATTATAAGAATATATATTATTATATATAAGAGCTAAATTATATAAAGCAACATAAAATATTTTTTAGTTGATATTATTATTATTGATTGAGTCGGGCCTATAAGGCCTCCGGGCGCATGGGTAGTTTCTTGGTGTCCCTCTGATACGGTGAGCTCATTCAAAGATATTATTCCAGAAGGAAATTATTCTTGGAATGTCCTCTGCCGTAAAGTCTATACACTGCAGAAGGAATTCCCCAAGATGGGTTCTCCTTCTCTCCATGAGGGCTAGGCACTTGCAGATGATATGCAATGTTGTCTCATCTTCTAATTTACAGAATCTACATGTTGGACTTTCGCTTAGTCCTATCATATGTCTGTATTTGAGTAACGCGCCGTGGCCAGTTATCACAGCTGCCACTAATCTTGCGTTCCTCTTGCTTAACTTGGAGATTTGGGAATTCCAGTCTCCTAGCGTTTGGGGTTTAATAAAACTTTTTGCTACACGGCAGCCCGGCGCATTCTTCCAAGCCTCTTCGTGTTTCTTGGCTATCCACTCTCGGGTTATCTTTACGAATTCCGAGTTGCAGATGCCAACAATTGGCTCCGGTACAATGAACCGTTCCTTACTTGCTTGCTTGGCAAGTCTGTCTGCCACTTCGTTTCCCCTGATGCCAATGTGACTTGGCACCCATAGTAAGGTGACAGAGCGGAAGCCAGCCAGTTTATTCAGAGCATGGTGGCACTCCGTCACCAGTTGGGATCTGTTGACAGGTGCGTCCAGGGCTTCTAAAGCACTCCTACTGTCCGAGCAAATATACAGATTCTCCCTGGATTTGTAGGATGCCGCCCAGTGTGTACAGTGGATGATGGCCAGCAGCTCCGCTTGGTGCACAGTCGTGTACGCTCCGAGCGGTATGGTCTGTCCTTTTCCATCCCTCCTTCTGTAGACACCGGCTCCTGAGCCTCCCGCATTCTTTGAGCCGTCTGTATACCAGACCTCTCCAGATGCGGGAAGTTGAGCCTTTTGAGATGTCCAGTCTTCTTTTGAAGGAAGACTGATCCTGTATTTCTTGTCAAAGAGGTGGACAGTAGTCGCCTTGTCCATGGGCATGTCTTGCAGGCCTCCATAGAAGTTGGCTCCCAATGTCTTCCCCCTTTCCTCCGCCCCTCTTTCAACTCTGAGGAGTCCTTTGGCTGCCTCTGCTTCAATCGTGAGGGCCAAGGGCTCTATGCCCAGAAGAGCCCATAGGGCAGCCGTAATTATTCATGCACTGATTAATTATAAGAATATATATTATTTATATATAAGAGCTAAATTACGATAAAGCAACAAAAATATGTTTTTAGTTGTATTATTATTATTGATTTAGTCCGGGCCCTATAGGCCTCCGGGCGCATGGGTAGTTTCTTGGTGTCCCTCTGATACGGTGAGCTCATTCAAAGATATTATTCCAGAAGGAAATTATTCTTGGAATGTCCTCTGCCGTAAAGTCTATACACTGCAGAAGGAATTCCCCAAGATGGGTTCTCCTTCTCTCCATGAGGGCTAGGCACTTGCAGATGATATGCAATGTTGTCTCATCTTCTAATTTACAGAATCTACATGTTGGACTTTCGCTTAGTCCTATCATATGTCTGTATTTGAGTAACGCGCCGTGGCCAGTTATCACAGCTGCCACTAATCTTGCGTTCCTCTTGCTTAACTTGGAGATTTGGGAATTCCAGTCTCCTAGCGTTTGGGGTTTAATAAAACTTTTTGCTACACGGCAGCCCGGCGCATTCTTCCAAGCCTCTTCGTGTTTCTTGGCTATCCACTCTCGGGTTATCTTTACGAATTCCGAGTTGCAGATGCCAACAATTGGCTCCGGTACAATGAACCGTTCCTTACTTGCTTGCTTGGCAAGTCTGTCTGCCACTTCGTTTCCCCTGATGCCAATGTGACTTGGCACCCATAGTAAGGTGACAGAGCGGAAGCCAGCCAGTTTATTCAGAGCATGGTGGCACTCCGTCACCAGTTGGGATCTGTTGACAGGTGCGTCCAGGGCTTCTAAAGCACTCCTACTGTCCGAGCAAATATACAGATTCTCCCTGGATTTGTAGGATGCCGCCCAGTGTGTACAGTGGATGATGGCCAGCAGCTCCGCTTGGTGCACAGTCGTGTACGCTCCGAGCGGTATGGTCTGTCCTTTTCCATCCCTCCTTCTGTAGACACCGGCTCCTGAGCCTCCCGCATTCTTTGAGCCGTCTGTATACCAGACCTCTCCAGATGCGGGAAGTTGAGCCTTTTGAGATGTCCAGTCTTCTTTTGAAGGAAGACTGATCCTGTATTTCTTGTCAAAGAGGTGGACAGTAGTCGCCTTGTCCATGGGCATGTCTTGCAGGCCTCCATAGAAGTTGGCTCCCAATGTCTTCCCCCTTTCCTCCGCCCCTCTTTCAACTCTGAGGAGTCCTTTGGCTGCCTCTGCTTCAATCGTGAGGGCCAAGGGCTCTATGCCCAGAAGAGCCCATAGGGCAGCCGTCGGCGAAGCCTTAGCCGTTCCCAGGGCGCATCTCAGCACAAGGCCTCTCAGCCTCTCTAATTGAGAGATTGCAGATCTGAGTGCTGTTCTCTCCCCCCATATAGTAGCTGCATACAGCAGTCTGGGTTTAAGAACTGCATTGTACAACCATTTAGTTGTGGCTGGATTTAGTCCCCAATTTCTACCAATGACCCTTCTGAGCTGCCAGAGTCCATTGATAAATTTTCGGCTTTTATCCTCAAGATGCCTCTTCCATGACAGTTTGCTGTCAAAGATGACTCCGAGGTATTTCATCTCTTTTGATATATTAAGAGACTGACCATTAAGTTTTAGGGCAAAGTTAGTGGCCCATTTGTATTTCTTGGTGAAGACCACTACCTCAGTTTTATCTGGGTTGACATTAAGTCCTTTATCTTTGCACCATTTTGCAACAAGGTTTATGGCCTGTTGAAGACGCTCCAAGACGGTTTGCAGGAAGGGTCCACGGCCGATAATTAAAATGTCATCAGCATAGCCCACTACTTGGTGACCATTACTTGATAGCGTATCTAATAAGTTATCTACTACAGGACACCACAGGAGGGGTGATATCACCCCTCCTTGTGGGCAACCTGAGTTAACATTGCCTCTAATCGTGGTGTCCCCTTTGGTAGTTTCCAGCAGGCGGTTGCCTAGCATGTGGCATGTCCATTCAACAAGCATCTCGGAATTTCCGTGATCTATCATTGCTGACTTGATGACCTCCCGAGACGTATTGTTGAAGGCCCCATCTATGTCCATTGCAACCGCCACTGCGAATTCTCCACATTCAAGTTGTTTATGAATGAGCTGCTTAGCCCTATATATAGCGGTCTCCGTTGAGTGTCCTGCTCTGTAGCCATGATGATCCTTGTTCAGAGGCTTGTTTTTCAAGACCCCGTCTCTTAAGAATATATCTACCAGCCTTTCCAAACTCTTTAGTATGAATAAGGTCAGACTGATAGGCCGAAAATCCTTCGGTGTGGTATAACTTTGTCTTCCCGCTTTCGGGATGAAAACCACCCTCACTCCCTGCAACGCTACAGGCACGTGACCAAGAACGAGGCTGTCTCTGAAGATCTTTATCAGCGGCCCTAGGATACAATCCTCTGCCCTCTGAAGAAGAACCACAAAAATTTCATCCGTACCAGGGCATTTGTAGGGTCGAAAGGAGCATACAGCCCATTTCACCCTATCTTCAGTGATAATAACCTTTGCCAGGTCTTGATGGCAGCGCCACTGCGACGCCTTCCATCTGTTCCTGAAATCGATTATTTTCCTGTTATCAGTTCCTAGCTCCGAGAAGCCTGGGAAGTGGCTACTGATCAGGTTCACTAGGGTATCCTCGTCAGAAGTTGAGAACTTATTATCTGGAACCTTGAGCGAGCCAAGGGCAGCTTCCGGGTTCTTGGACAGAATCTTGTCCAGTCTTGAAGCCTCGTTTCCGCCCTCAACCTCCTCGCAGAAAGCTGCCCAACTTTCCTTCTGTGCTCTTCTAATTTCGGATCTGTACCGATCTCTTTCCTTTTTATAAGTGTTCCAAGGAATTTTCCTTTGTCTGGCCTTTTTGAGAAGGTTCCGTATGGATCCTCTCAATAGTTCTAGTTTACCTGACCACCAGCGGATTTGGTCTTTGGGCTTCCTCCTACTTAGTGGACAGTTATTCTCGAAGGCTTGGCGGAGTGCTTCAGTCAGCTGCCGCGCTGCCTTCTCCAGCATGGGAATGTCTCTTATAGCACCTGGAAGGTTCTCAAGGTTCCTTTCCAGGTCCCGTCCGAAACCCTCCCAGTAGGTATCAAGCTGGGGTTTCTGAGGAACCGAAGCTATTCCAGCGGACCACACTCCCCCTCCAATTCCATGGCGATCTGAGCATGTTCCGACAGCGTTGGCTCGTCAGTAACCCTCCAGCTTTTAATTCTGTCTGAAAGGGCCGAGGAACATAGTGAAATATCAATGACCTCCGCCTTTACAGCATTTTGGAAAGTAGGTTTACTTCCGGTATTGAGAATGTCTAGCTCCGTGGTGACGAGATAGCCCACCAGTGCGGATCCCCTGTTATTCACATTTGAGTTGCCCCATAGTTCATGATGCGCATTTGCATCACATCCTATTAGGATTGGCCACTTATGTTCCTGACAGTGGCTAATCAACCTGAGAACCTCCTTCGGCGGAACATCGGTGTCTTCATAGGGAAAGTAGGCTAAGGTAATGATAAGCCTACCCATCTCCTTTACGTTAATGGAAACCACCATTAAATCTTTTGTACAGAAATCCCAAAGGGGGACACTATTTAGTCCCTTGCAGACAATGCCTGCCCTTGGTCTGTCTGCTGTCGGGTCTCTGTAGCATTGTAGGCTACCTAGTCCTTTGATGGACCCCTTCACAATCCAAGGCTCTTGGATTAGCGAGAGGCCTGTGTGCACCGTAGCCATGCTTCTCTGCAATACTGCAGAGGCGCCTTTGCTATGGTGCAAGTTAATTTGGGTTATTGACAGAGTTGGGGAGCCAATTATGTGCTCTCCACCTCCATCTCAACCACCTCCCCCGGCGGACCTTTCTGAGTCACTTTAAAAGTAACTCGTCCCAGGTCCAGCCAGGGTCTAAAATCTAGGGCCTTAAGGGCCCTGACTAGGGACTCAGGCAGCATAAAGATTCGGAGGTAGCAGTCCTCCCTCTCTTGCCTTCCTAATTCATCCGAGAGGTTAATAACTCTCCAGCATGATGTTTTAAGGGAGGGGTTGAACTCCTCCAGGCGCCGCAGCACTACGGCCGACTCCTCTTTTGGCTTAGAGAGCCAGACCACTGCCTTCAGCATTTTCTGGAGGAGCTCAGTCCCTCCTGCCTTGAAAGCTACCCCCTCGGGCATCAGGGAGGCCGCTTTGGAGAGCAGCCATTCCCTGGATATTTGGTTCGAGGCCTCGAAGACCAGAGCTCCCCCGACGCAGCTCGATGATTCAAATCTCGGGTATTGCGTCGGTGGGGTGGTTCTCAAGACCTCTCTAAAGGCGGCCCTGACTTTGCCGAGATCCTCCTGGGTGAGAGGCACCTCAGGATAGTTCTCAGCGGTCAGGACCACCATGAGAGGGTTAGACCTTTGCGCGGCCGTAAGTCCTCCCTAGTGAGGGGCATTTGGCTCAGCACTAGCCTCTGGACCCTTCTGTGTACTCGGCGGGCTACAGTGTCTTTTGTTGTCCGGCGATACTCCGAGGGGCGAGTCTCTAGACTCTTTCCTTCTCTTCGTAATCGCCGGGGTTTGATTCGACACTGTATTTGGTGGGCCGTCTTTGTTGGCCTCGTCGGCTGCCGCCTTTAGTTTCTTCAATTTCTTCCGGTAGGCTCCACACCTCTTGTTCGGTAGATGTGGGCCAAACACCGGAAAGCTGTGTGAACTACCAGGTTCGGGGGCACGTAGACCCTCTGGCCCTGTAGAGCCAGAGGTCACAGCCTCAGGAGCCGAGTAATCTTAGTTGATAACACAATGCAAAAATTGAAATAACGGGTTATAATAACTTATTTTAATATTGAATGGTATCGTTGCGATGAGAGAAGGGGGAAAAGCGAAACAAAATATTAAATTCCATGTTAGAAAATAAATATACAAGTATTATAAAATATAAAGAAATATTGTGCACAAATTATATGAAAAATTATTATCAAAATATATATATGCTTTCTAGGTACAGTTGCGTAAGCAAATTTATAAAATATAAATATTTTATTGCTGCTTGTTGCTAAATTTTAATATAGAAAATATTTTTTTTTTTCGCACTGTACTATATTTCAAACTCGAAAAAAAACAAGTTATATTGCGTAAAACAAAAATATGTTTGCAGAAAAAGAAAAAAGATTTCAGTAATTATATTAATTATTAAATTAATTAATTAAACAATGTAAAATTTAATACCACGTGTGCAATTGCCAAGTGTTTATAAATTAAAGATGGCCGAAAATATGGCCACGCGGCTTCTTCCTCCTTCCCGTATGTGTGCTTCTAACTACTTAAATACGTCACGCTTGACGTTCACAAATTTATTTTAATTGTTAAAAATCACACTTAATTTGCTGCTGCTGCCGAATTTTGTTTATTATTTGCTCTTAGAAAAAAATTAAAAATTAATCCCAAACTATTATTTTCCACATCGGACAAATTATTTTAATATGCCGCCATTTTAATACACAGAATACGTTGCCGATGCCGAAAAACCACGTTGGGCGCCAATGTAACGGTCTCGCTGGGGATCAGGGCGTGGCGCCAAAGGCGAAATAAACAATTATATTATATAAAAATAACAGTATTTATTATAATAATATAAAAAGGATTTGGGTGCCAGCCGCGTACGATCACGGCGAATTTATATAATTATGCTCGGTTGCGTGCGAGCTGCTGCTACTTGCTGCGCGAGGGGTGGGGAGGGGAGAAAAGGGGAAGCACACTTACGAGCCGAGGAGGTTACGGCTGTACCTGCTGCAACGCGTACACCCACCTTCCTATCGTGGAGATCGTCTCCTGAGGTTGCTACTGCAGTCTACTGCTCTTTTACACACACACACACTCGATTAAAGTTCGGTGATCGATTGTAGATCGGTTAAGGATATATATATATATATCGGTCGGTCGATGTTTCCTCGTTGGCGTCCCGATGAGCTCTATCGAGCACGGGCTTGTTCGCTATTTCGTTGCTCGGGCCCGACGTGCGCGCGCAGCTTCTCGCGTCGAGTCGCCCGTCGGCCGTCGTCGTCTCGCGCGCGCCGTGTAGTGAGTGCTCGCGACCATGTTTACACGAGGCGGACGACGTTGCTTGAGCCGCTGCTTCCCACGGAGAGGACGGTATTCCTGGTAATGCTGTCTACCAGGTAAGCCCTTACGATCGTTTCTTTGGTGTTAACTTATCGGCTAATAATTCCACTCCTTTACAGGTGCAGACGGGATGGCCGATACTCGACTCTTCTCTCTCACTCGCTCTCACGGTGGCCGCTCAGCTGGTACGCGTCGGTCCTTGCTGCTGCTCTTCTTGGAGGCTGCGTTGCTGCGGGGATTCTGGCTGCTTCCTAGGTAAATATCTATCTCCCGATGGAGTGCTGCGTATATTATACTAATTATTAATTGAGAGTTATGGTAATGTTATGATTACCATAACCTCACTTCTAATCCTTTCCTAGCATGTAGCTGTCAGTTACTGTGTGCAACTACATGCTTCCTTGCCTCCTCATAATTGGGATTATTATTGATTATTTAATGTGTTACAGCTTCCTGGAGTCCTTGTTACTGATGCCTCCTGGAAGTCGTTTTGCCTCTCCTGACATGCTGCCTCATTGTGCTATGTTGGAGGAACCAGGGAAAGTATTGGGAATTTGGGGAGCTTATAATGGGACTCGCTCGCTTATTATATGACAGGTATGAAATACCTTGTCACAGAACAAAAATGAAATCCTGTGATTTTATGGTGTACATAAGACGATTGGTCAAAAATATAACAACTCAATAGAATCGTAGAAGAAATGCACTGAACTTCATAAAGTTGTACTTGATAAACGTGTCAAGAATTATACATTTTTATACTACCTGCCACCAAATTACTTCATTTTCCTATTTGTGTAGCACACTTATTTATTGCTCATCAACTATACAATTCTGATATGAAACAACTGTGTCAACATTGTGATATTAATTTCAAACTAAGGTTTCTCGATCTTGGTGAATAAACCATACATTTAATTAGATGGCGACGTTTCGATGACTTTTCATCATCCTCTTCAGGCTATACAGCTGTACATCTATACAGCTGTATGTAAACACTACAGCTGTACAAGGAACAGTATAGGACAGAATGAGGTTAGGTTGCTATAAACAATGTGTATAGCAGAACTTTAAAATTATAAACTACATGAATACGCATACACGCGGAATCCCTATAACGAGACAATTATCTGGAGCTGTATGACGAGCAGCTATTGGTCACCGTGGTTCGACATCGTCGTGGAGAGAGGATCGAGGCGGCTCCGGGCAGCCATGTGGTGGCGGATGAGCTTCGTGCCTGAAACTCACACAGTACTAATTAGTTGAAGAACATAATGATGGAATGAGTTAATATTTACCTGGAAGGAAGTATAACCACATCGCAGACACATAAATCGCACCAGGTCACCATACACCATACAGCAGACTTACGACGCTACAGCCTGAATATAGCGGTAGTCGACTCGCACGCTCGATGCGAGATCGATGAACAGCATGCACGGTACGTAACACGCGGGCGCGCGTACGTTCGCGGCTCTCGAGAACGATGAGAGCCAGAGCTCTACGGTCGACTCGACGACATCCTGAGAGAATTAGCAGCTGGCGATATCTGCCAGTAGCAAGCAAACGAGAGATTGAGGGCGAGAGGGAGAGAGACATAGCTATTCGAGGAACGAGCGCCGATCTACTCCAGAATAGGATGGTAAATATTTACTCTCGCTACTTACGGTATTGCTAAGTACCCATCTTAATGTATGCGGGATCCTGTTTCCCTTCCTCCCCTTTTCCCTTTCCCTACAGCGTATCGCGAGATCGTATAAACGCGGCTGGCGGCCACCCTTCCATTTATATTGTTAGTCGTTAATAAATATTTGTATAATTTTAAATAGTTAATAATCATTTACCTGCACCCTAATCCCCAGTGCAGCGTGACACCATTTTCTTATTTTTTTTGGCCTCATGACAATGTTTTAATATCTCAACGGTATTTAATTAACGGCGGTCCTATTATTATATACCATAATGTTTATTAAAATATACGTTTACTTGTTAGTACTAAACTGTCTACTGATAAAAAAATCATTTGCGGACACCTATGCTTAGGTTATAATAAATTCATTACATTTAGTTTATGATTCAAGTATAATGAATGATTCACTAGGTAATATTGATGATGACGGCCCGGATATGACTCCAAGAAATTTAACTCATCATGGACAGTGTGCATTATCCTTATTTCCTTCGACTCTATGTTCTGCTATTATTCAGATTATTAATTTATTAGACGATGCTGCAGTTGCAGAAGACGGTAATGCAGTATATGAGATGGCATATCAGGTAAATATAAAGTTTTTAAAGAATAATAAATATTGATACTTGAAATAAATTTAATAGTCTGAACATTTAAATATTACGATTATGTAATATTTATATATATATTATAACAGTAAGCGAGTTACCCATCAGGTAAACAACGAGAAAGAGGATATACAGCGCGGCGCGCGCACGAACGCGCGAGAAACGTGCGCGCCCAGCTGGCAGTACTGACATAGCGCGCACACGGTGTAAATACAGGACGAGATAATGGTCTCTTTTATCGTGTTTATCGGAGAAGCGTGGGTGTGTGTGATACGGTGTGGGTGCGTTCAGGCTTCCCCCACACGACCAAACACGCCGAGCAAAGCCGTATGCCTCCACCACTCCGGATTCCGTCCACGGAAAAGACGGACGATCGAGGCCAATTCGCCCAAAGGAGTGAAAGAGAAAGAGAGATTGACGGGGAGATTACGCGCTTTCGTTCCCGCCGTTTCAACGTATTTCGAGCGGTATCTCGTGAATACAAAGGTGAGTAGTGTACCATGTTGGACCCGCGTGTCCCGTTAATAGTTTCCCGATTTACCTGGTACGGTCCAGGAGAGGAAGCGTTCCTCTTTTTCCTCCTCTCGTGACAAATCCCGCCCGGGTAGACAGGTCGGTGGTTCGCGGGAGCTACTTCACGAGGAAGGCGCGCGTGATGCAGGATGCTTCTACGTCAGAGCTCACTACGTTAGAGATACATACGTCACACGGTGTGACGTATAGCCATAAAGTTAAGCAGCCGATCATTCTCGGATCGGTTGCTGATTTCTTGATCATTAACAAGTGTTAACGATTTGTTTTCGCGCTGACCTTAGGGTAGTCATCGGTACGACTCCCCTTAATATTGTTAAATGTTAATTTATTATTTCGTGATTGTTTATTTAATAAATTAACTCGGCGAGACGATCTTTCTCGCCGATTAACATAATATATCGATTGTTGATAGCATTTTACCGGTCACAGTCCTATCCCACGAATAACGTCCTCTCCGGCGTTTATCCTAGTTGGCAATTTTTGACATAGGGCGCAACACACGGTATCAATGTCAAACGAGCTGTTTGACGTTGTTAGCGGCATTGCACGGGAATCCAAGTGATTCCCGGCCACATCGTGGGACTGTACATTTAAGGTTGGTTAGTTGGGACAGATTGGGCCTGACCGGGGCCTTACATTCCCCAGTACCCACCCCGTTACAACTGGCGCCCAATACGTGTGGATTTGGGATAAAAGACGTTGGAAAAATCAACAAACACGATATAGTTGTTCAATTGTTAATAATATTGTTAATTAACAGTTGGATAACACGCGAACAATAACGAGGTCAGCAGTCACGTTTCAAAATTGTGAAGTATATTTCGGTATTCTTTCGTTCTCCCTCGAGGCGGGATTTGTTTATTAACAAATAGAATTGTTATAAGCAAACAAAAAAAATTTTTATAACAAATCAAATTTTTTTTTATTTTTCTCGTCTCGACTACTTAGTAGTAGACACAGGAAATTGGTTCCTGGTCGAACATAGGTGGCGCCACTAGAAATAGGTTGCACAAATAGGAAATTTGGTGGGTTTTCGAACGGAATCGATTGAATGACCAGCGTTACTTGGAAATGGGATAGTTTGGACCAAACCAAGTAACTAGCGCCACCTAGAGGAACGAAAGAACGCGACACACAGCGACATAACCTGATGGCAATTAAGCCGTATAAATAGATTATTTGTAAGTGTATGCAAGATTTAACTGGTTTTTGGTAGCACAAAACAGGAACCTTATAATCTGGTTCAAACCTTTACAAATTATATTCTAGGTTATATTTTTGTAAGAGTTCAAGCGCGCGGTAACTTTAATTATTTAATTTATTTATTTCTTGGTTTATTTATTATTTATTATATAGTACCGTTAAGTGAGCGTAAGGTAAGAGCCAGGCAGTAGTTTATTGAAAATTTAATAGTAAATTTGTTAAAAATAATTTAAACTCTGTAGTGCTTCCTTGGTCAAAGTAATACAGGACTTGCTTTTAGCATCCGGTTTTGTGCTTGAGCGGTTAGCTTAGGTAGAAGCAAAACCCAGTTACACGGATTCGACATTTGTCAAGTAACGCCAAAGTTAAGTATTCGACAACACATAACCTTGCACACACATAGTGCGTCGAGCCAGCAAGGCTACATATTGTTAGACATACATTTTGCGCAAGCTGAAGAGATGTCGGTACATTAGTACTCTGGACATGAACTCAGCGTACCATCAAATACCTCTCCAGAAGGAATCGCGTCCTTATACGGCTTTCACAATCCCGGGGATGGGACTGTATCAGTTTAAGCGGATGACATACGGATTGGCATACGCTGGCGCGACCTTCCAACGCATGATTGACCAAGTTGTTGGTCCGGAACTCGAGCCCAATGCCTTTTCTTACCTAGATGACATTATTATAGTCACCGATACATTTGAAGGGCACAAGAATTATCTCGAGATGGTGCTGAAAAGACTTACCGTAGCTAACTTGACAGTAAATGAAGACAAGTGTGTCTTTTGTCAGGATGAGGTGAGATATCTTGGCGTGCTGGTCAACAGGGATGGAATTCGTCCCGACCCAGCCAAGTCAGAGACTATAAGGGTTTATCCGGCTCCCAAGAACCTCAAACAGCTTCAATGATTCCTCGGTATGTCGTCGTGGTATCGGCGTTTTATGCCTGATTACGCCACGATTGCCGAGCCGCTTACCCGTCTCACGAAGAAGAACCAAGGGTACGAGTTGTTAGATGAACAGGAGCAAGCCTTCCAGCAGCTGAAGGCCTGATCATGACTGCTCCAGTTCTTCAACGTCCCAGTGCAGATGGACTGTTTAGCCTATACACGGACGCGAGTGATACCGGCATAGTAGCCGTACTCGTCAAGGAGATAGACGGAGAGGGAAGAGTCATTGAGTTTGCCAGTCGCATTCTCACAGCACGTGAGAGAATTATAGCGTTACGGAGAGAGAATGCTTGGCCGTGGTCTGGGCTATTAATAAGTTCAGACCGTACATCGAAGGGTACTACTTCAAAGTAATAACAGTTCACAGTAGTCTTCGCTGGTTGTGTAATATGAAAAATCCAACCAGCCGACTAGCAAGATGGGCTCTAGAGCTGCAAGCTCATGACATTGTCGTCGAGCACAGAAAAAGAGCTCTGCCTCACGTTCCCGATGCCCTATCTCGCATGTATGATGACGACGAGCCTACAGTAGCAGCAATGTCGTGGGCTCAAACTACTGAAGATCCTTGGTACCTAGACTAGATCAAGAACGTTTCCGACAGACCTCGTGATTTCCCCGACTGGAAACTAGTCGGAGGAAATCTATACAACTATCGCCCTGACAAAGAATTAGAGGAAGTAATGGATGACGAGCAAGCATGGAAGCTGGTCGTACCTGTAGAGAATCGTCACTCTATTTTGAGAGAGTGTCACGACGACCCCTCAGCTGGCCATCTCGGAAGAGAAAAGGTTCTACGCAGAAGTTGCGGATTACGTCAGGCAATGTCAAGTGTGTGAGCAATGTAAGGTAGAGCAATGTGCTCCTTCAGGGTTCATGGGTCACCGTCAATCGGACAGACCATGGCAGGTGGTAGCAGGAAATATCACCGGCCCGCTTCCACGCTTTAGCCGAGGATACGAATACATCCTAGTATTCCAGGATTTATTCACGCGCTGGATTAAAGCAATCCCGATAAGAAAAGGTGACGCAAAGACGATAGTCCGCGAGCTTCACGAACGAATATTAACCTGTTCGGCACTCCGGAAGTATTTCATGCGGACAACGGGACCGAGTATATAAATAAACTCGTAGACGAATACCTCGAAACTAAGGGAGTGTATCATTCGACGACACCCCCTTATCACGCACAGACCAAACCTGTCGAGAGTGCCAATCGGACCCTTAAGACAATGGTGGCGTCGTTTACCCAGGATAATCACAGCATCTGGGACGACAAGCTGCCAGAGTTAGTCTTTGCACTAAACACAGCGGTGCAAAGTTCTACTGGATGGAGCCCGGCTATGCTGAACTATGGTCGCCAACCCGAGGCGCATAGTACAGCTCGTCGAGAGCAAGACCAGCTTGCCCAGCAAGAGTTTGAGTTACGTCGACTGCAGGATTGGAACGATAAAATCAAACAGTTGCCAAGACTGCACGAGAACGCAAATCATCAGTCGGCTGACGCGTGACGTAGGAAGCTTCTGCGTCAGAGCTCCCTACGTCAGAAATACATACGTCACACGGTGTGACGTATAGCCATAAAGTTAAGCAGCCGATCATTCCCGGATCGGTTGCTGATTTCTTGATCATTAACAAGTGTTAACGATTTGTTTTCGCGCTGACCTTGGGGTAGTCATCGGTACGACTCCCCTTAATATTGTTAATTGTTAATTTATTATTTCGTGCTTGTTTATTTAATAAATCAACTCGGCGAGACGATCTTTCTCGCCGATTAACATAATATATCGATTATGTATAATAATATCGGTCTCTCCGAACCAAATGCTTTACTTTTAGAATAAAGCAGGCCTATCGTACTCTTTGTCCACTATGGTTGGTGGAATTTCCCAGAGCACGGCCTTTTAAAAATAATTAAAGGCGTTTCGTCCTCGATCTCCAGCTTGGACTCCTCAGTAAGGAACTGGAGATCTTACCTTAGACGCCTGTCGCAAGATGATATGCGACGCCAGCAAGATGTTCTGCGGCTATAGAATATGTTAAAGGAGATCGTCGTCTAATTTCTATATATATAGCCGCAGAACATCTTGCTGGCGTCGCATATCATCTTGCGACAGGCGTCTAAGGTAAGATCTCCAGTTCCTTACTGAGGAGTCCAAGCTGGAGATCGAGGACGAAACGCCTTTAATTATTTTTAAAAGGCCGTGCTCTGGGAAATTCCACCAACCATAGTGGACAAAGAGTACGATAGGCCTGCTTTATTCTAAAAGTAAAGCATTTGGTTCGGAGAGACCGATATTATTATACATATACATATTACCGCACGTTAAAATTTTGTAACAAACAATATATCGATTGTTGATAGCATTTTACCGGTCACAGTCCTATCCCACGAATACCGCCCTCTCCGGCGTTTATCCTAGTTGGCAATTTTTGGCATAGGGCGCAACACACGGTATCAAAGTCAAACGAGGTGTTTGACGTTGTTAACGGCATTGCACGGGAATCCAAGTGATTCCCGGCCGCATCGTGGGACTGTACACTTAAGGTTGGTAAGTTGGGACAGATTGGGCCTGACCGGGGCCTTACATTTCCCAGTACCCACCCCGTTATAAGATACATATAATGTACAAAATTAAAACGCGCGACGCCTGGCGCAATTATAAATACGCGTAAGCAATATATACAACTAACTAGCCCCATGATTTTTACTTTTATCAATATTCCATTATTTATTAATTACTAGCCATATTACCTCGGTCGCTAACGCTCCCTCGGTTGAATTCCGCTTTTGAGGGTAAATGTTTATTATAAAGTGTAATACTTAAATCTGTTAATTATAAATATATTTTATATGTTTTAAATATAATTATTTTACCTAATTTTTTAACTAATTTTTTATAACTTTTATCATGTGTTATAATCCGTTAATTAAAATTTATTATTGTATTATTAAAACAAAAAAAAAATTATAAAATATATACAACTTACATTACCTTTACTCATCATGATATTTAACTATAAAATTTTATACTTGAATGTTGGTTAATTTTATTGTCTCTTTGTTTTTACAGGCTTGAGACTGTCATATTATGAATGTAATATTAATCAATTGACGAATGTAATATTATCTACAAGTTAAAAAAAATACAAATAAAATAGAGATTAAAATATGCTAAAACAGTTGCAAAATTTTAAAAACACTTTTGAATAATATATGTCGCAAAATTATTATGTGTATTGTAACGGGGTGGGTACTGGGGAAATGTAAGGCCCACGGTTAGGCCCAATTTGTCCCAACTTACCAACCTTAAGTGTGCAGTACCACGATGCGGCCGGGAATCCCTTTGATTCCCGTGCAATGCCGTTAACAACGTCAAACACTTCGTTTGACTTACATACCCAAAATTGTCAGCTAGGATAAACACCGGAGAGGGCGGTATTCGTAGGATAGGACAGTATCCGGTAAAACACTATCAACATTTGATATCTTTCGTTAATCGGGGAGAAAGATTGTCTCGCCGAGTCAATTTATTAAATTAACAATTAAATATTAATAAATAAACTATAAATTAACGTTAACAATTTACGGGGAGTCGTACCGATGACTACCCCCGAGGTCAGCGCGAAACAAGTAGTTAAAATCTATTTAACTGTAGATTACGAGCAACCGATCTGGATATGATCGGCTGCTTCACCTGATGGCATACGTCACACCGTGTGACGTATGTATCTCTGACGTAGAGAGCTTTGACGTAGAAGCTTCCTACGTCACGCGCGCCTTCTCTCGTGAAGTGGTTCCCGCGAACCACGGACATATCTATCCGTGCGGGTATTGTCACGAGAGGGGGGAAAGGTGGAACGCTTCCTCACCTGGACCGTACCAGGTAAATCCGGACGCAAAATCTTAAGTAGACACGCCGGTCTAAACGTGGTGCACCACTTACCGCTTGTCTAAATATCGCGCCTCAGCGGGAAACGACTGGGCAAAGGAGAGATAGCTTGTCCTCGCGCTTATCTCTCTCTCACTCCTACGGTCGGGAAAGCGGTCGACTCTTGGCTTCCTTTTCTCACTGCCCGTGAGACGTGATGCTCTGCACGCCGACGTGGAGGTTGGTGGGGAGAAAATCTCACACCCACACACTAAGTGAACCAGTCTTTAATCTCTTATTTCTCGATAAAAATCTCTCGGCCGTTGTCAACACGATGTTGTTGCCGATCGCGCGCGAACTCTCCCTCTGTATTCTCCCAGCTGGGCGTGCACGATTCTCGCGCGTTCGTGCGCGCGCCGCGCTGTATCCTCTTTCGCGTTGCTTACCTGATCGGTAACTCGCTTACCGTTACAGTATAAATTATTTAATTATTTAAATGCCTCGATATAGTTAGGTTCAAAATATGGCTGCATTAAAAATAAAATAGTACCACATATTGCAGATAATTTATTCTTTGAAAAAATGGTGTTTCTGCTAATAATTTTGTTAATAAATGTCGCTAATGGCAGACAAATGATATTATTAATGTTTACAGTTTTAAAAGTTATTAGTATTAAAATTGTAGTGTAAACAGTTTTAATGTGATGTAAAAAATTTAGTAAATTGAATTAAAATTAATATTGTCTGAATTATGACGCTTGATTCAGACAATTAATTATTTTAAAAATTTATTTTCCTAAAATAATTTATATTAAAAATGTCGCTTTATGCATACAATTTATTATTTCAAACATTTAGTTTAAATAAGGAATTTATATAAAAAATATCGCTCAAAATGCAGAGAATTTGTTATTTCAAAAATGTATTTTTCGTAAGTAATTTAGATAGAAAATGTCGCTTAATGCAGACAATAATTATTTTAAAACATTAGTTTACGTAAGAAAATTATATGAAAAATGTCGCTTAATGCAGACAATTTGTTATTTAAAAAATGGATTTTTCGTGAGTAATTTATATAAAAAATGTCGCTTAATGTAGACAATATAACGGGTACGGATTTTCTAGAGTCGGCGTAGAACCACCGACCTGTCTATCCGGGCGGGAATTGTCACGAGAGGGGGAAAGGAGGAACGCTTCCTCACCTGGACCGTACCAGGTAAATCGGGACGAAAAATATTAGGTCGACACGCGGGTCTAAACGTGGTGCACCACTTACCGCTTGTCTAAATATCGCGCCTTGGCGGGAAACGACTGGGCAAAGGAGAGATACCTCGTCCCGTGCTTATCTCTCTCTCTCTCTCACTCCAACGGTCGGGAAAGCGGCCGACTCTTGGCTTCCTTCTTTCTGCCTTTCTCTAAGCCGTGCTGCTCCGCACGCCGACGTGGAGGTTGGTGGGGAGAAAAACCTCACACCCACACACTAAATGCACCAGTCTTTGTTCACTTTTTTATCACGTAAAGAAGCTTTCACCACGCTCGTCAAGAAGCTTTCACCACGCGCCGCGCTGTATATCCTCTTTCGCGTTGCTTACCTGATCGGTAACTCGCTTACCGTTACAAATGGCGCCCAACTCAAAAACCCACTTGCCAGAAAAGACGAAGAAATTTATCTTCGCCTGGCTAATTCTCGACCGAAGTCGGTCATAAACTCCCATCCCCACCACCATAGTCCTGGTGGATTTCCCCGCGAGAACGTCAAAAAGTGCGGAGGTACGACTGTAGGAGAAAAGCCTGTGGGTCCCTCGGCACAGTGTGTATACGTATACGCAGTACACCTCCAAGGTATGCACTAGACGTAGGGGAGCTTGAGTTTCTGGGATCTCAAGCGTGGTGGTGCAAACGCACGGCTATCCCTAACGAGGTACCCGGTGCTCAGAAAACGGTCTTCTTGACACCGGTCGAACAGGGACAACCTTCGCCTCTCTAGCCCAGGTGATCGAAGTGATCAAACGGCTCCCCGAGGGCGTAGGTCGCGTTTGGGTGGGGGATATAACGGGTACGGATTTTCGAGTGTCGGCGCAGGTTAGGTCCCTGAATTATCGGCGTCGTTCGTCGATAGGACCAAGTCGACTAGCCGGGATAATTGCGAATGGTAGCGCAGTGATGAGGCTTCTGCCTCGCGCTCCCGGGATTGTGGGTTCGCGCCCCGATACCTTCGTTGATTTTTTTATTCTTTATATTCAATCCGTACCCCGTTACAACAATTACTATTTTAAAACATAAGTTTACGTAATGAAATTATATCAAGAATATCGCTTAATGCAGATAATTTATTATTTGAAAAAATAATTTTTTTATGAGTAAATTATATAACGAATGTCGCTTGATACTAACAATTTAAAAAAAATTTTATTTATGAGTAATTCATATAAATAATGTTGCCTTATGCAGACAGTTTGATACTTTATACATTTGTTCATTTTAATCAACCTTTTTTTGTAACAACTTTTTCAGTTGAAATAATGACATTATTAATATTAAATTAATACTAAATTAAAAAATTAAAATCAATTATATTTTTATTTTTTTTATTTTTGAGTTTTTTAATATCAAAAATGAAATTTTTATTTAAAAATTATTAATTATTATCAAACACTTCAGAGAAAACTACATTAGTCGTATATATTATTGCAGTATTACTTAAATCGTTTTCATTTACATTAAGTATTTCTCCTTCTGTATTTGTGACTGTTATTGATGATTTTAAAAATTTTATTTTCAAATTTTTTTCATCTTTAACCCTCGATAATGCTACATATAATTGATCATGACTAAATACAGGTTTTGGTAAATATAAACCTACTTTTTCAAATGATTGACCTTGTGATTTGTTTATTATCATAGCAAAACTTGGTCTAATAGGAAATTGTCGTCTTACCATATTAAAGGGAATTTCATCCTTTGATGGACTTAAATCTATTCTTGGAATCATTACGATTTGTCCTGAATATTTTCCTGTTATAATTTCACCATATATAGAATATTGTTTTAATTCGGTAATAAAGAGTCTGGTACCATTACATAAACCTCCATTTACATTCAAATTCCTAAGTAACATAATGATCATTCCTTTCTTTAACACTCATTTATGGAGTGGTAAATCAATTGGCATTAAAGAATTTAAAAGTTCAACCGTAATTGATTCGTCTAACTTATTATTTTCATCATTATTAAAACTATCGATGATCAAATATACTTTACTGTCACCTTTAATTCTTTCAACAATTTTATCATTAATAGCTAAAACGTCATTATTTCTTGGAGAAAGTATAACTTTGTATTTAAGTGTAGATAAATCGTTGATGTTTATTTTATGTCCAAATATATTATCAATCGAATTATTAAAAGTAATAAATTCATTAGGAATTTTTGTTATCAATTTCAAATTTTGTATCGTTTTTATTTTCTCCAATATCTAATATAACCACGTTTTAAACATACTATTTTGATTGATTAATCGTAAATTATTATTTAAAATTAACTTTTGGAATAAACGCAATAACGAACTACTTTTAACGCATGATTCTAGTATTTGAGTTCTGTTTCCATAACGAACTATAGGTAGTGTTTGTCGAAAATCACCAGATGTTACGAATATTTTACCACCGAATGATTTATTATTGCGTACATAAATCTTCGAAAAAAATATCTATAGTATCTAATGCATATTTTGAAGTCATGGATATTTCGTCCCAAATAATTAACTCAATATTTTTTAATATTTTACCTAATTTTGAATTGGAAGAAATATTACATGTTGATTGTTCATTTAAATTGAATGGTAATTTGAATGTCGAATGTATAGTTTTACCACCTATTAATAAATTTGCCGCAATATCTGTCCAAGCAACAGCTAACTCTGGTATTTTATTCAATTTCACAAATTTTATTATAGTATTTAATAAATAACTTTTTCCACTACCACCAGGACCATCAATGAAATATAAATTGTTTTTACTTTTATCGTTGAGGGCATTTATTACTATATCAAATATTAGTTTTTGTTCAGTTGTTAAAGATTTTAGTAATATTTTTATTTCTTCCATTTCATTATTGATATTATCAATAACATTCGAATCTAAGTAAATTTCATTATCAATTTTTGGTAGTTTAAATTGTTCCAATGTTAAATGGTGCATTGATAAAATGTTGTCTATAATTCTTAGAGCTTTTTGTTCTCCTAAACTTTCAGGTAATCTTGGGTCAAAAAAATGTTCTTTATATTTGTTATAAAGTTGCAATCCATCACAGTTGCAATCAAAAGATAGAATGAAAGCGAAAAGTTTACATAGTGCGTGTGGAAATTGAAAGCAACAATTTTCTTGTAAACATTTATCCCATTCATTATCACTAATGATTAAATCTCTCTTCATGCATGCTTCATAAAATGTATCATAAACAGTGCCATTAAGTGATCGTAAATCTTCAAATGATTCGGCACCGCGTACATGTAGTAACAATAATCTAAGGAAAAATCGTTCTCTATCTTTAGGATTTACATGAAACATTCTTACTAATGTAGGTTTATTGAATTTTTTTCGTTGATTTCACACTTTCTTCATTTTATCGTAAACATAATATTGGGGGATTTCAGAATACAAAAATTGCTTTGCTTTTGCATTAGATTTATTTAATAAAAACCAACTTGTCAATGTTGTTTCATAATTTTTGTTAATTAATTTATGTTCAGATCCTTCTTGAAAATAAACATATTGTTGATCTTCAAGATGTACAGCCAATCTATATATTGCATGTGACTGAGAGTGCAATTTGAATTCCTTCAAACGATAAATAGCCTCGGGCGGACAATCGTACCTCGTAGAAATATATTCTGAGATTTCATCATAATTTGTTATATTTTGTTTTTGCACCTTTTCAACTTCTACATTGTTAGTTTCCATAGATTCCCATTGTCCCTATCTACAACTTGGCGGAATCCTGTTCTCAGATTTCCTGAGTTGGGAGAGGGTGAGTGACTCGGCCCCCAATTGCGAGAGTTCGATTTTTACCTCCTGCGACAGTGGAGGAAGAGGATTGCCACTAGTGCGCCTCGAAGTCGTGTTGTTTCGCCGAGCCTGTGTTGGCGATCAACTGCCCAACATGCTATATGATTGATACACTACACGCTTAGTTATTGAACATATGCCGTTGGCGGCTGTACAATTCATCAGAGCAACCGTGGTCATGGAAGACCTTACCCCAGACCGCAACCGCCGAGATGTCTCACAGAGGTGTGTTATCGAATGACGGGAAGCCTTCTAGACTTTTAAAAGTATTTCTCCCGACGTTTCCTTACATAGGTTCGATGCACCATAAACTCGCACGAGAATGCATTAAGAGCGTCAAGCTCCGAGCCCGATCATGCCGACTACACTATTGTTGAAAGTGAGTGTAGGCGAAAACCCATTTGGCCGGATTCCTTTATATTGTTCCGGCTCGGTGTATACCGAAAAATATAAAAACAGCCTAAAAATGCCTTCGAAAATCATTGAGGAGTTCAACGTACCTTAAGGACTCAACTCAGTCTCTGGCAAGCCAATGCAGGAGATCAACTGAGGGGAAATTCCTTAGGAATACGTTCCACACGCCTCGAAAGGGGCGAAAGCGAAACCAGCATTGTGCAGAAAGTTGTTTCTTGAAAATGGTCCAGGTAACTCGGGTTTACTCGGGTAGATAATAAATTTCCGCCTATCGCCTAGCAAGTGATGGGTCCACCACTGTGGGTAAAGGGCCTCGGCCGGAGTCATAGCAGCTCCCAAAAGCAAGGAACCTCCGAAGCACAATGTAGGGTTGAACAACGTACTTCCAAAAGTATCTTTAAAGCCGAGAATTAGTAGGTTCGCCGAAGTATCTCGACGAATTGATCCTTTCGATTTTCAGTTGTGAGTTAGTATACTCGTCGAGAGAACGTCTCGAAGCATTGTCCTCTCCGAACAGGACTTATACCTTCGGGTATACAAAGTACCTTTCACACCCGGCCGGATGGCTGGGTTTTTCTATTTGAAGAAATTTGAAAGTGGCGGAGAGAACGAGGCTGGAAGACGAAATCAGAGACGAGTAGAAGTCCCGCATACTGACCCAGTTTAGCCATGTACAAGTAGAGAGTCCTAAAGACACTTGAAGCGTATAAAGGCTTAACCAGGCCGGATTTATAAGTAAGTCTTTTCGAACGGCAGACTGAAATGAACCGGAAATTCGAATAGCATGGATGGACTAATGAAGGGAGCTCCAATGATACGAGGAACCCAACGACGGTCTTGAAGTGTGATCCAATAGCCTATGCAGTATGCCTTGTCTCACCACAACTGACCACGTACCAAACTTACCGATCGTGACTACAAAGGCAGGCAACCATACCTAGCCTTAATCTTGTAAATAATAAAACTGTCCCCGGACAGATAGACCTAAGAGCTCAAATCTTGTATATAACCAGAGCCGGGGCACGGCTAATCAAGCAAGTGCCCCGAGTGCGCAAACAGATTGGCCAGATGCCATGTATATATCTAGAGCCGGAGTTTAACTAATCAAGTTAAGACCCGGATGCGAAGAGAGATTGGCTATATGCCTTGTAAATACACAAATTAAATTAAATTAATCTGTATAAATCCAAAATGATTCGAAAGTGCACTGTTTGAGACGTGGAGCTCGTAACAATCAATCAAAGGCAAAACAGCCGGAGACCACGCCAATGATATAAACCGCACATACAAGATTAAGATTATCATAAATTCAATCAATCGAAAAGCATGAGGATAACCATGCATGTAAATATTGTACATATGTAGATAGTAGGAAACGGAAAAGTCTTAGCTCGTAAGTAAGTCTTCTCCCGTCGAAATAGTCGATGTGTATCTCTCTTGTAGGTTCGCTCCAAGTTACTCCGTTTATTTTCATCTGTTTTGCGTTTTTCTTGCGATAATATAATTTTACACTTTTCATATACATATACTTGCTGCTCGAGGTCGAACACGCCAAAAGCGCTTATTATACAAGATAATGCCCCCTTCCACCAAGGTGAAGAAGGCGAGGGCCATGAGACAAAAGAGACGAGGCATAGCCGAAGGTTCACGCATCGAACGCACCAACGCGGAACCGGCCGGCCAACCCTCTTACGGTACCAAAGGAGTATTCCAAACCGACAGAAGCGCCCAAGAGTCACCAAACTCGAAGGCGGGACTGAAGGTGAGAATACTCCAACTGAACATGGGTAGATCGAGGGCCGTCACAGACGAAACTCGAAGTCGAATGGCCAAAACAGGGATTGACCTCGCTTTAGTTCAGGAACCCTATGCGCCGAAAGGCACACTAACAGGGTTCGGACTTAGCTTTGGTACAATTACAGGTGCCAGGCCCGATCAAACAACAGCGGCAGCTGTGATCCACAGCTCTGGCACCTTAACGTACACAAGGGTCTCCCAGTTTTGCTCTACCCATTGCGTCTGCTCCATGGTGAACGGCGCATTTGGACATTTCTACGTGGTCAGCTTATACTGTCAGTTCAGGGACTCCATAGAGAGTCACCTAGCACAGTTACGACACATTCTGTCCTCGCTGAAGGATCAAAAGATCCTAATAGCGATGGATGCGAATGCTAAGTCGTCCTGGTGGGGCTCGCCAGTAAATAATGGCAGGGGTCGAGTTCTCGAGGACTTTGTTCTGGAGCACGACCTAACTGTGATGAATCGAGAGGGGCAACCGGCCACCTGCGTGAGCTCGAGAGGTAAAACCTTCATCGACGTAACGCTGGCGACCAAGAGCCTCAAACCTTTCGTCACGGGATGGTCAGTCGAAGATTGGTCAACGAGCTATCATAGACCAATCCATATCGTTGTTGACTTCGAAAGGCAGCCCGTACGCCGACAAAGGGTACTTGAACCACGGTTCAATACCCGAAAGGCAGATTGGGAAGCCTTTCAGGAAGCACTTAAGGTGGAAAAGTCGCGCCTCTCGGACATGCCGATCAACTCTGAAGACGACGTTGACAATTACGTCAATGCGTTAGAAGAGGCGATCATCAAGGCATGTAAGAAGGCGATCCCCATGAAGAGGAGATTTTCTAAATCGTCCCCATGGTGGAATCCAAAGCTGACACATCTCAGAGGTAAAGTCAAGCGTTTAGAACGCTTATGGTTAACCCAGAGCACAGGAAGCGGGACGACTGAGGCCAGGAAACAACGACGGCTCAAGAACATGCTCTCCCTCATGCGGAAAGCTAAGACCGAATATAAGTCCGAGATTAGGAGATCCAAGAAGAAGAGCTGGAAACAGTTCGTCAGCCGGGAAAGCGAGAAAGACGTATGGAGTCTTCCATATAGGCTCGCTTTAGGCAAAGTACGAACGATGAAGGCTCTCAACACTGTAACAGGAGCTAAAGGATCCACAACAACTTGGAAAGAGACCTGCGACGCTCTACTAGACACTCTAGTGCCAGACGATGACGTATCGAAGGAGACAGACTTGCACGTTGAAAAACGCAGAGCCTGTCTCGGAGGATTAGACTCCCAGGAGACACCTCCCTTCACCCGGCTTGAAATATTTCAAGCAATCTTTGACAACAAGAACGGGACGAGTCCAGGCACGGACAGAGTGGAAGTAGAAGTGCTCAAGAAGTCAATTCCATTGCTAGACGAAATCGACAAATTATTCAATGCCTGTTTGAGGTATGGTGTCTTCCCCAAGAGATGGAAGGAAGGAATGCTAATCACTCTTTTGAAATCGCCTGACAGAGATGAGCAGGAAATGAAGTCTTACAGACCGATTTGCCTGCTCAGTGTCATGGGTAAAACCCTTGAACGCCTCATAATAAAAAGGCTTAAGGAACAGCAACAGGACGAGCCAGGGCCTACAGGTATCCAGACATCCGGAGATCAATTCGGATTCAAATTCGGATTGTCGACGGAGGATGCCACCATGAGGCTCAGGCAACTAGTCCAAAGTAGCGAAAGTTCATATGTGATGGCGTTCCCTCTAGACATCTCAGGGGCATTCGACAACTTGTGGTGGCCGAGTCTCCTCAGTGAGCTCAAGAGTCGAAAGTGCCCAGCAAGTCTGTTCAATTTGCTATCGAGTTACCTTCAGGACAGAGAAGTCTGCATCAGAGCAGACTTCGAAGAGGCCAGAAAGAAGGTGAGCAAAGGATGCCCGCAGGGATTGATTTTCGGCCCAATCGGCTGGAACCTCGACTATGACACCTTACTCAGAGAGCTTCACAGTAACGGGTTTAACGCAATAGCATACGCCGACGGCATAATCACCTTAGTCGAAGGCGAAACCCGTACGAAGCTCCGAGAACATGGACAGAGAATGATGGATATTGTCGAAACCTGGTGCGAACAACATAAACTGGACATATCGATCCCGAAATCGGGTAAGATATTATTGAAAGGACGACTCGATGCTCGTAAACCCCCAAAGGTTCAACTGAAGGGGCAAACGATCAAAATGCTTAAAGATATGAAGTACCTTGGTGTAACCTTTCAGGAAAGGTTCGGAGTGACGAAGCACATCCAAATCATCGAATCTAAGTGGTACGACCTTCTTGGTCGCTTATCACAGATCTCTGGCACGAATTGGGGGATGAAAAATAGATCCCTCAGCCTGGTGTATAAGTGCCTATTTACCCCCATAGTTGCGTATGCAGCTGCTGGGTGGTGGAGCGGTGTTGATACTGCCGGAAAGAAGAAGCTTGCATCTTTGCAAAGACGGACTCTAATCTGGCTTTCGAAAGCGTATAACACCGTATCCCATGAGGCACTTCAAGTGATCTCTGCTGCCCTGCTGCCCTGCCCATCGACCTAGTGTTGAAGGAAAGAGTAGCTCATTACCACATCAGGCGGAGCAGATCCGTCCTCGTGAACGACGTGCGTATTGAAATAGACCCCGACAGTAGAACATTGGAAAGTGACATCTCTGAAGCCAAAAGAAAAGTTCATAATGAACTTTTGAACGAGTGGCAGAAGAGATGGGACTCTACAGATAAGGGGTCTACCACGCGCAAGTTCATCCGCTCTGTACATGACAGGACTAGAAAGAGTTGGTTACGGCCGAACCCCTACACATCACAGTTCCTCACGGGACACGGGTCTTTTAAGTCTTATCTGCACCGTTTCGGGAAAAGCGAAGACCCGAGATGTAACTGTGGTCTCGAGCAAACTTCTGACCATATACTCTTTGAGTGTCCCCGTGTAGCCAAGAGCAGACAATCACTCATCGATGTGGTTCACAGGTATGGCCACTCGTGGCCATGTGATCCTTCGGTGTTGGTTGACCGCATGGAGATCTATCGGGCATTTACTAAATTCGCCCGAGAATTCGTTCTTCCCTCAAATCGGAACTCTGAGGACGGTGACAGCGATGATTGCGACATTACTCCAAAAACACCAAGTTGGAATGAAAGGGAAAGTACAAGTGTTTCTAGAAAGAGGCCACTTCCCTGGCAATCCAGTGTGAAGCCGTGTACTGTGAAGCTGGTTAGACTGTCTCACCAGGATCTCCAGTCCGTACATCGAACTTGAAATGCATCCCCAAAGCCGGGATCGCCTGTTTGAACCCGATTAAGGGAATCGTCAGAACCCTCGACTTTGAACGGCCTCGTGTGAACGACGAGAACAGAGGGTCCAGACACATCACAGAATGCAAAGGAATTTCTCCTACAAATTGCATTCTTCTCGAACGTTAGGCCACCTACCGCAAAACCTCCTCGGGGATCCGGGGAGTAATAGGGAGATTTGCTTCGGCAGGTCGACAGTTGGACCAGGATGACTTTACTCTGGTACGCAGGGACTGGGTTCCGAGCCCCACGTCGGCGTACCTCTGAGTCGAAAGTGAAACGCCAGCGTGACCCCAGTATTGGGTTGGACTCTGCGGGGTGTGTGGTTCTAAGCAGGCTTGATGGGTGTAGCGAGCTGACCCGGATGCCACTTATGTTCGAAAGCGGAAGACGGCGGGGAGCTAAGCACCGCCGCATTCATACCGAGAATTACGACTCTAGGCTAGCCGTCATAGTGCGGTGGGCCGTCGTAAGGAGTTTCGGTACACTTAGTGGCCTCTCATCGAGGTTAATCGATGCCATAGGAGGCTCTCATGAGAGTTTCACTTTTCGAACGCATCGGGGAAGCTTTAGGCACCATCGCCGACAAGGGAAACCGACTAACTGTGAAGCTTGATGACGAGGGCTTCCGGGGCAGCAAATACTGCGGATTGATGCGGTGATATTGCCCTAAGGAAAGACTCTAGAACAGTCATAGAATACTGTTAGTTTCCATACTACTAAATTTTATTAAAGCTGTGTCTGGACCTTTGTAAAGATACTTAAATAAGTATGTTACAGATTTTATTGTACTACATATTTCTACATTTATATGACATTCAAGTTTTAGAAGTAAATGTGGATTATATGGAACAACAAAAGTATTATCCGCAGTTTAGTTTTTGGAGTATATAATTAGTGATCCATCATTCAGTCTGCGATAAATTAATTGTAATAAATAAATAAATTGACGTATAGTGTACACAATGAGAACTCTTGGTCATGGGCATGCAGGTTTAGTTACTTTTTGTGGAAATATGGATTTGCCGAGTCCAGTTTCTCACAGTAATTATGACATTATTAATACAGAGATAGAAAACGTTTGTAAAGAAGTTGGTAAAGAGTCTATAAAAGCAGCTGTCGAGCAAATATATGATTCAACGAGTCAGAATTGCCATATAAGTGTATCAGGTAATGGTTCTTGGAGGAAGCGAGGATTCAATTCTCTTCAAGGTGTTGCAAGTTCAATACTGCATGAGAATGGAAAAGTAATTGACGTTTATCAAAGCAATCTCTTTGCAGAGCTTGTGAATTGCGACCAGAAGAAGACACAGAAGAATATAGAGAATGGTACATTATACATCAAACTAATTGCTCTGCTAACCACACTGGAAGTTCTGGCAAGATGGAAGTAGATGGAATTGTAGAAATGTTTCAAAGATCTGAATCACTTTATGGCATAAAATATGCTAATTATATTGGGGATGGAGACTCCAAAGTTTATAAAGCTTTGTGCGATGTCAAACCTTATAGAAAAGACGATTTTTATTCCACTGGAACATATTGAGGTTTGTATCACTTTCACAAATACACATAAAATAACTTCAACCACATAATATCACACTAAGCACAAAAACACTAAACATAAGAAAACACTTGTTGATAATTTTATCCGTATACTACAAATAATGTATATCTAAGTGTTGACACATTGGTTATACTGAAATGGAGAAACAAAGAATCAATTTCTTGACATAAACAAAATATAAATTTAAGGTTATGCAAATACTTATCTGATATAACTTGTTCATGCAGTTTTACAAACCACTTGTTTTTTTTACTTATTTTATTTAGGTACTATATAATATAATATATAATTCTACTTGATATTATAATAGCTCAAAACTGAACTACAAACGTGTGGCTGGTGCACACTTCCATTAACAGCTGTAACACTATATATGCCTCTCTCTTTCTCTATTACGTGACAAGGCAATCCGAAAAATCAATAATCTTATGGAAGACTTGTCAGGTGAGAGAGAGGGAAAGAGATATTGTACACAACTGTCAAACAGTATTTGTTTTTACTGCATTCTTTACATATTTTTAATTAAATTTAATGCTTATAATAAAAATTATAATCATATAATATAGTATATGATTTTTTATCAAAATATTTTTTAAAAGCCATATAATCATGCATTAATATTCAATAATAGCTAAGTATTCTTGTAGTTTTAAACAATTTTATTCCTCTTTTTATAAAGAAACTGATTCTTGAAGTTGATTTTCTGTTATTTTAGATAATACATGTATATTAAAAAAATTTACTGAGTATTATATTAATAAAACCAGAAAAAGTCATTATAAACCTATTAAATATATATATTATTAAGACTATATATATATATATAAATTGTATGATACCTGAAGAATACGGTATTAGAATTATAAAATAAGTAAAACTTTAAATCTAATAATGGAAACTTTAAATGCATTTATCTCATTAATGGTTTTTTTTAAGTGCGTTTCGTGCACTTGTCAGTGCATGAGAGGCACGGGCATCTGAACTATAGGGAACGTTAGGGACGCGAAGATGTAATGAGGATCGCGGTGGTTCCATCGGGAGGACAGGAAACTGTAATTATTAGACTAATTACAGTGACCGATGATATCTTCCGATGGACACAAGCACCACTGTTTCAACTACATGTGCTTTGTTTACAGACACACCGTTCACCTCCGTCGCTGATTAGCCCTGGCAGCATAAATAGAGCGACGTTAAATAACAAAAAAAAAAATGGTTTTTTTTATCATTTTAGCTTACTTGCAGCAGGATATTTCAAAGCCAGGTTTATAAATCACTTTGAAATTTTGGGAAAAATTTTAAAATATATATTTCTATGGATTTATGTTGCCCAATTTTCAAAAAGATAAGTTTTAGGTAAATGTTATGTACGTATACGTATTTTTTTTATTATTATCAACTTTTATATGTAATACATTGTTATTAATTTTTTTTTCAGAAAAAGAAAAACATAAGTCTGTAAACATATGTTCCATGAACATTTTAAGACTTATTAAACATTAAAAGATGCATTCAGTGCTTCAATATCCTGTGGCAACTGCAAAAATTGATCAATTTTTTAATATCATTATAAGTTTAATAACCAGGATTAAAAATGCATAATAAACATTTTTTATATTGATAAATATAAAGTATAATATATATATATATATTATACTTTATATTTATCAATATAAAAAATGTTTATATATATATATATATATATATATATATATATATATATATATATATATTGTAAAAAAAAATAAATTTGTAAGAAGAGTTAAAAAAAAAATTTATTCTAATAATAATTGTTTATTTATTTAAAACATTTAACCCAGGCTTGACCCCTTAACAGAGGTCATACCCGTAGAAGCAGACTGAAGAAAGAAAAAGAAATGATAATTCACGTCTGTCTACGTGTTTGAAATTTGGAGAATAATATTTATGGCCTCATGGCCTGCTGCGAAAGGAGCTGTCATTTTAAAATATTCAAAAATCGGCATCCGACCACCTACGAGCAGGACCGTTCGACGTCACTACATGATGTGTCGGCTTTAACTGAATAAACGCAAGACCCAGTGCTCACAGATTTGCTCTAAAGTTGTCTACAATAGCACTGGAAGAGCCCATATCGATGTTAAAATCCCTAGTGACAACGACATACTCGAATCGTGGTAGTATGTCCGACAAGACATCAAAAAATTCTGAACAGTAAGCGTCTGAGAGCCTACGTTATACCACCGCCCACACCAATGCAACTGTTTTCTCTCGTCAAACATAGAACCAAAAACTCAGGAGCATTCGAGAAGATAGGGTCAAAATGTGCGATGAGGCTCACTCCAAAATCTTCACGAACATAAACCGCCACACCACCCCTCTCCTTACACACGATCCAGACCTGGGTAATCTAAACACTATGGATGGTTCTCTGTGAAATCGCAAATGAAACAAATGAATATTGCTATAAATGTGTGACTATATTTTAGAGGTGTCCAGTAATTTTCGTGAATTTTTTCAGATTTTTTCGGGGCTATTTTTTTAAGTCACAGAGAAGCAAGGTTGACATTTTAACACTTCTTGGCATTATATGCCAATTTTCATGAATTTGTAGTTCCCAGGAAATGTATTTTTCACTATAAAGATAAATATGACTATTTTTGTAAAATTTTCTGAATTTTTCATTAAAAATAGTTCTACAGTCATACATGTATGCTATCACACTCTTGTAAGTCATTTAAACCTTAAATAGTGAAAATCAGCAGTTCTGCTCCTAACTCTAAAAACCAAATACTGTCTAAAAGATATCTTTTTAAAGTCAGAAACTGCCTATAAATTTCCAGAATGGGTCTAAATCATTAAGATCACTTATGATCAAAATATCTGGAAAAAATTATTATTATTATTCAGCAATACATTATTTAAATTTCACAAACTAGTCACTGGCAGTTAATTATATTAATAATTATAATCACAGATCTAATTTATTGATATATATTTTTGTATTAAATACATATCTTCAGTTATTAGTATCATAATTTTTATAATTTTTATAATTTATATCAACCTTCAGATTAGTACCATAATCTTTATAAGGTTTATAAAACTGAAAATCCAGCACTGAAATGTTTAAAAGCTAATTTTTTATAATTGTATAATAATATTTGTATTTTTAACAGCTTACAGGAGATTAGATTGATACTGAAAAAAGTAAAGATGCTTTTCTACCACTCCAAGATAACTACATAAATTTTTTTGCAATGATCATGCTATTAGATTCATCGTTATAAGGTAACAAGTATACATTAATATTTTGGGCACTTTTCCGAGATATTTTGATCAAAAATGATCTTAATGATTTACATCCACTCTAGAAATTTATAGGCAGTTTCTGACTATAAAAAGACATCTTTTAGACAGTATTTGGTTTTCAGAGTTCGGGGCAGAACTGTTGATTTTAATTATTTAAGATTTAAATGGCTTACAAGAGTGTGATAGCATACATTTATGACTGTAGAATTATGTTTAATGAAAAATTCAGAAAAATTTCCAAAAATAGTCATATTTATCTTTATTGTGCAAAATGCATCCCTCGAAAGCTACAAATTCATGAAAATGGGCATATAATGCCAAAAAGTGTTAAAATGTCAACCTTGTCTCCCTATAACTTAAAATAATGGCTCCGAAAAAATTTGAAAAAATTCATGAGAACTACTGGACACCTCTAAAATATAGTCACACATTTATAGCAATAATCAATTTTTCATTTTCGATTTCACAGAGGACCACCCATATATATTGTAACGGGGTGGATACTGGGGAATATAAGGCCCCCGGTCAGGCCCAATTTGTCCCAACTTACCAACCTTATTACCGACCGTATCTTCGTGAGCACACATAAATTATCCTGATCTGCGAGAACGCGCATGCGCAGAACGCGGTTGCCCCACTCTGAACGAGGTCAATGAACTGGCTAGTAGGCGCAGTAGTGGAGAAGCGGTCAATGACCCATGGCCATTTATATCGCAGTCGTTGAACTCGCGTTTTACGAGTGTGTTAGTTGCGAAACTATTTTACTATACTACGAGTCTTAAACCTAATGATTAATTATTCTTATTAATTTAATAATTATCATGCTAAATGCTTAATTAGCGTGTGTAATTATTGCGCGTCGCAATCTGATGGCTATACGTGACACGGTGTGACATATGTATCACTAACGTAGGGAGCTCTGACGTAGAAGCTTCCTGCGTCATGCACGTCTTCTCTCGTGAAGTGGCTCCCGCGAACCACCGACCTGTCTACCCGGGCGGGATTTGTCACAAGAATCGGGGACAGTACCCGGGTGCAGACGTGGAGTAGTGCGCGAGCGGAGGTGTGCGCACGTATAAGCAGTCGGTCCAGCAGCTGACGCCAATGATGCGACTGCATCATATTATCCGACCCCCTAAGCTTTGCTTACCCTTGTAAGGATAGTTTACTCCTTAAAATAATCCCTGAACATACCCCCAGGATAACGTGACAATACAACTCAGCAAAAAAATAAGATAATATAATAATAATAAAAAAAGCTCACGTAAACTCATTATAATGCATCTTGCTCCAATCAATTATTCCCCTTTCCTTCTTTGTTTGCTAAACCACCCCTATTTTTCAGAAGGAAGATCACCACTAACTATCCTTCTACTTTACAGTCCTTACTACCCTTCACTCCCTTTGGAGGAATTATACCATAGGAATTATACATACCTTATCAGATCTTTCACATGCACCTTATTTATTTATTTCTTAGACTTATCATTTCGATCAATAAGATAAACCATGGGCGATAATACTTCAAATATAGTGTGGCCCTTCAAATATTAAACATAATTTTGTTGAAAAATGATTATTATCCCTTATTAAAAACCTTAGCTTGTTTCTCCTTATCCTGTTCTTTATCCCATAAAATATCTATCCTCTGTACTCCATTGGCCCAAGTTTTTTCATCATCCCTATGAACTAATTCCCTAGGTTCTACCTCTCAACGTAAACTTTTGATAGGTCTGGGGTATTTCCCATAATTTATGAATGCTGGTATCACTTTCATAGGCGCGATTCGCCGTATTTATTGCATGCCTAAACTCATTAAGGTGTTGATCCCAGGTCTTGTGATTGTTCTTGACGAACGCTGCAATCGTGGCCTTTAACGTCCAATTGCTTCATTTTACTGTGTTTACCTGATGAATCTTAGTTATAATATAAATATATAGTAATACTATAAACATATAATCCTAGCAGTTAGTAATAAACTCGTCCAAGTATAATATACGTACGTAATGTATACATCTATATATATATATATATATGTGTGTGTACATCGGGATTGTATTCGGGTACGCCGGTACCCGAATAGCGGAGATCGGGGTCGAGTCAACCGCAGACGAGGATCGCGATACGGTTTACTCCCGATACTTCCGCCCGCGCGAAATAACCTTTGTCGCGGCACACGGCCTGGATGGCCAAATGTTAAATTAAAGAAAATAAATGCTTCCTTTATTTTTATTTTAATTTCTGTGTGTTTATTTTGTTCTCCCCGCTTCCGTCGACGTTCTATTAATTTACGTATCGTGTCGAGGCAAGGAGGATCGCCCGAATCCTCCACACCGTTCGACCCAGCGAACTCGCGTTCCTGGCGACAGCCCGCACTTCGGATAAATTATAATTGTGTGCGCGGTATTGGGCAACGTAGCCGAACGGTCAATTTTAATTATAAAAATTAATTAAAATCACCGGGTTCGCGAATACCACGTCACAAATGGCGACCGTGACAGGACGTTCGGTTTCATCCTCACCGATATTAAATTAAAATTAGATTTTGTCGGCCATCTTTTCGCGCGCGAGCAGTGTCGTGGCGAAACGTGAGCAGGTTGAGAGATAGATAGATAGAAACTTTATTGGGTTATTAGGGTAGAAACCCTGTTAACACAAAAATACATACAATGTAAAAGATACAAAATATAAAAAATACAAAATTAAACATAATAATAATAAAAATATAAAGATAGTATAACAAAAGCAAAAAATAAAAAATATAATAACATGAGTAAAATCGCAGTATAAAAACGCCGCAGAATAAAATAAATATGTATAAACATTAAAAGTAAAAATAATAAAAATAATAAAAATAACAATGTGTAAAAGCGAAAGATGAATAAAAACAGTGTAAAAAGTAAACAAGAAAACAAATAAATAACAATAAAAAGAGCGCAGCGCAATAAAATTACAATAACAAAATACAGTTAATCACAATCTTCGCTCGTCTCGCTAAATTGGGGACGGATCAACCCCTCAGTCGCAACTCTCTCCTCCCAGGCCGCGGAGTCCAGACTAAGAAGATGAGAGAAGGCAAGTTTTTTGAATGAGTTTATGTGAGATGGATCGAACGACATGATAGAAAGTGAATTTAATAGTTTAGATGCAGTGATTACGAAAGATTTATGGAGCCATTCAGTACGAGGTGGATGATATGTCAATGGTTTAGGAGGATGACGAGATGAAGTACGCTAATCAGATGAGCTACTGAAACGAGTAAAATGATCGGAAAGATAATGAGGGGAATTATGCGACAGGATGCTGAATGATAAAGAACCAATGAAAAATAACCGTCTCGACTCCGCAGATAACCATCTCAACTCCAATCTGTATGGCGTAACGTGATCGAACCTACGTAAATTTCCCCAAACAAATCTAATACACGCGTTGAGGAGCCTCTGGAGCTTTAGGTTTCTGGTCCGGTCCAAGTCGTTATAGACAGCGCAAGCGTAATCAAAATGAGGAAAAATTAAGACCTCAACAAGATATTTCCGGGTATTCCTAGAGAAGGCCCTTCGATGAAAACGGAGTGAACGCAAGATTCCGTGAACCCTCTAGAGAGAGAGACAGAGAGAGAGAGAGTGAGTTGTACGAGTTAGAGAGAGAGAGAGAGAGAGAGAGAGAGAGAGAGAGCGCGAAAGACGGCGTGTGAGACGCGTCTCTATACCGGAGTATTCCCCCTCTTGCCCGGGTATCCGAGGAGAGGTATACACCGGTATATCGGGAGAGAGTTCGCGCGCGACCGTGTTCAGCCGGAAGCGCCCGATCTCACCGAGATTGATCTCTCCCAATCTTAAGCTCGACGGGAGAACCTTGCATAGCTTGTATGGGAGCAGCAAAGTAGGGAGAGAGTAGCTTGCCAAACAGCGCGCAGGAAAGACTTCGCGAGATCAGACCATCATTGGCTCTCTCCGATTGCGCCCACGAGTGGCAGTGAGAGAGAGAGAGAGAGAGAGAGAGATTGATTGATTGATTGATTGATTGAGTTGTTTATTCGGCCATGAGGGGGTAGATACCCCATAGGCACCATATATACGTATCTACAGCTTATAAATTCTTAAAACTAGATAACAAGTAATAAATTTCAATTCGCTCGCAACAATAGGTGTAAAATAAAATAAAATAACATAAAATAAAACCAAGTAAAATAAGACAAAATAAAATAAGATAAGATAAAATAAAATAAAATAAAATAGAATAAAATCAGTGTATAAAACAATAACAGCAATAATAAAAAATAAAAAAATATACAGTATAAATCATTGAATCATTAAACGTAGGAAAAAGCATGGTAACAATATAGATTTAAATAAATAAAAGATTGACAATCTGGGTAAAATAGATAATGAGTAAGTATTAAATAAATTAAATTAGAACAATCACGACAGCACATCTACATCCAGGTGAGGGATGGACCGTGAGATTATGCCTTCACTCGTGACCCGCAAAGACCAGGCTGCCTGGTCAAGCCCAAACAGATGATTGAATAACATGATTTTGAACTTATTTACATATGAAGGATCGAAGGTGAGTGATGGAAAAAGATTAAGAATACGAGTGGATGTAATGACGAATGATCTATTAAGAGCTTCGGTGCGTGGGGGAAGATACATGAGTGACCTAGGTGGATGCCGGGAGGAGGAACGAGGAATATGACCAGGAGTATTGAGTTCGGTGAAATGATCTGCCAGGTAAGAAGGTGACTTGTGAGCGATAATGCTAAACGCCAGAGAGCCAATGAGATATGAGCGTCTGGACTCAACCGACAGCCATCTCAGTCACAGTCTATACGGGGTTACATGGTCACGTCTCGCTATATTGCCCCATACAAATCTCACGCAAGCGTTTAATAACCTCTGTAATTTTAAATTTCTAGTCTGGTCTACATCATTATAGACCGCACACGCATAGTCGAAGTGGGGAAAAATGAGTGATTCCACAAGGTTCTTACGGAGTTTCATTGAAAGTGACTTATAATAATAGCGTAATGAGTACAGAACTCCATGAACACGCCTGGAGATCGCCGTGACTTGTTTTGACCAGTCGAGAGTGGGTGTAATTAATAAACCCAATGATTTTACCACGTTTTCGTATTCCAGAAAATTTTCGCCCAATTTAACTCTCGGAGCAGTGTTCAGGTTAATACGAGAAATGTAAGCCTGACTGCCCAGGATCATAACTTTCGTTTTTTTTACATTTAATGAAAGGCCGTTTTCCAATGCCCATCTAGCAATCGCGTTCGCATCGTGAGATACCCGTTGAACTCCACTAACAATATCGGCTGGAAAAAACGAATGATAGACCTGGGCGTCATCGGCAAATAACATATAATTACTATATTTGAGAACTTTAGGTAGGTCGTTAATAAAGATGGAAAATAAAACCGGACCCAGAACACTGCCCTGAGGCACACCCGCACACACCCCGAGCCAGTCAGACAACACGCCAACCTCATCCACAACGGCATGTGTGCGACCCACAAGATATCTGTAAAACCAGTTCAGGACAATATCTGAACAACCGATGTCACCCAATTTTCGAATGAGTTGACCATGAGGAACTGTGTCGAAGGCCTTGGAGAAATCAAATAGAACTAAGATGGTGATTTTTCTCAGGTCAATGGCTCTTCTTATATCGTCTAAAACCCCCAGAAGAGCTGATTGAGTACTATGGCCCCTTCTAAAACCCGCTTGCCTGGCCGATAACACATTATTGGATTCGAGATACTCAACCAGCTGATCATGCACCAGTCTCTCCAACACCTTCGACACCTCACAAAGCTTAGCAATCGGTCGCGTGTCTGAGCACGTCACCAATCTACTCGATTTCGCCAACGGGAACAGTATAACCCTCTTCCAGTAATCAGGGAACCACCCAGATGAAAGCATACCATTGAAAAGATCCGTTAACGGTTGTGTAATTTGGGGTTCTAATAATTTTAACATTCTAACAGAAATGCCATCAACACCCGAAGTTTTGGAAGTGGATCTAACTATTGCCCGCTGCACTTCTTTGGCTGACACCGACTGAAAAGTGAAGGAGGGGGATGAGGGGAGATGACAAAAGTTAGCAAGGATAGATGCAAAAGAATGAATGGAGAGTGGTGATGTGTGGTTAGAAATGGATGCGTAATGAGTGTTGAGTTGATGTGCTGAGAAATGTTTTAATGGCGATGGATTATGTTTAGAGCCCAGACCCATGCTTCTGAGGAATCTCCAAACTTCAGTAGGATTATCTCCATTATTAAGCTTAAGTTGTAGATAACGAAATTTACTTGAATTAATGGCGTTATTAACCTGATTGCTCAGTGCTTTATATGCATTATAATCAATGGGGGAGCTCGTGCTGCGAAAGAGCTTAAAAGCAGCATTTCTGGCCTTGATGTCAGACCTAATCTCCTGCGTAACCCAAGGCTTGTGTTTGTTTTTTACAGCTATAAATTTAGCTGGAGCAACGGCATTAAATGTTGAAATAATAGAGCTGCACAGTAGAGATAATGAAGATGAGAGTATGTCAAAATGGTTAGATGATATTGGATCCATATAGAGAGGCTGGTCAGGCCAGGCTAGTGAAGGTGAGTCGGTGATGGATGGAGATAGTGGCAATGAAAAATGAGTTAATCTATTCATAAATGAGGAGAATGTGGTGGCAAGGTGATGAAGGTTGATCTTCTCCCAGTCTCTTTTCCAGAATCTTTTGATACCCCCCTGCGGTTTATTGATCTTAAGGGAGATACTAATTGCATCATGACCCGCCGCAAAGGGTGCACTAGACTTGTTATAGATAAATTCGGGTACAGGCTCGCGAACTAGGAAAAGATCTAACCAAGTATGAGATGAACCCGTCGACGTCACTGCATGGTGTGTCGGCTCAGATGGGATAAGGAAGAGACCTAATGCTTCCAAACTCCCTTTTAACATGTTCGCTGCAGCACTGGAGGATTTCATGTCAATATTAAGGTCACCCGTTATAATGACATGAGTAAAATTAGGGAGCATAGCAGCCAAAGTGTCAAAAAATTCCGATGGATATGCAGCAGAAGGCCTGCGATAAACCACTGCCAACGCCAACGCCACCGTCTTATTTACTAACCTTAGAACAATGAATTCGGGGGCGTTCGAGTAGACAGGGTCGAAGTGAGCTAAGATGGTAACCGCAAACTCGTCGCGCACATAAGCCGCTACACCGCCACCCTCCTTACCGACACGATCCAACCGATAAAGAGTATAACCTGGTAACTTAAGAATTTCGGAAGAATCGCTTTCAGTAGGAAAGGTTTCAGTGACAGCAATGACGTCATGGGAATGAGGAAGAACCAATGCTTCTATTGACGAAAAATGAGTCTTTAAGCGGTTTGTGTTAGAATGAAAAATGGAGATTGAATTATGTGATTTGATGTTTCTGACCCGACCAGTCCTGTCTCATGTGGTATGGGATGAAAGAGGAGGGAGATGATTAATGTCGGCCTCCGAAGTTATACGAATAAGGGGGCCATCCCTCACCTTTCGCACGAATACATTTAGATTACTTACGATGGGCCTCGCGTAACCCAGCTCTTTACACTTACAAATGGCCGCTTGCCAAAGATTATAGACCGTCTTGGGCCATAACGGCCGAATAAACAGCGAGCTATCACCTCCCTCTCCGAAGATTTTTTTCGCCGATTGACCCTTTAACAGATACGCCCTATCGAATATCGCATCTCTGGCTGTAGCAGACGATAGACGTAGCACAAGGCCTCTGCTGCGCGATTGTGTCGGTAATTCTCCTTCGGCTGTAGATTTTGGTCGCGGAAGCCAGGGTCATATTTCAATTATCTGCCTCGATAAAAGAGGCAGCTTAATAGTATTAAAAATACTTTCGATGATAGAAGTGTCTGGCAAGGATGACACCAGGGGCAATCCCGTAATTAATACTTCACACGTGTCTCTTAAGACGTCAGCAGAGGCATTGTGCGACGATACCGCTGAGTCACCGCTGGAATTCCCGATCTCCTCCAATGTCGATACTCGAGTTTCAAGCTCTGCGAACCGCTCCCCGAACTGGACAAAGCGCGCTTCCGTGGTCGACTCGAATAGATCAACGCGAGCATGGAGTGCCTGAGAGAGAGAGAGAGAGAGAGAGAGAGAGAGAGAGAGAATCCCTAGTCGCAGGGAATCGGAGTTAGGTGCTAGGCGGGCTATAGGTGTGCGAGTGAGAGAGATAGCGCGATCGCCTAGCCCCTTCGCGTGTATTAAGTCTTCGCAGCTGGTTTCGCCGATAGAAACCACTGCGGCGAATTATTTTATTTTCGCATTAATAAAATAAATTCGTTCCAGCGAGGGATCTAATTTATATTAGTGGTGTGAGAGTGTTTTAAAATTAGATCCTTACGGGAGAGGTAGCTGCCCCACCCCCTCCCTTTTAAAGAAAATTTTAAAATTATTTAATTTTATTATTCTTATCTACGGGACGCGGCAATAAAATTACTGTTATTTTATTTGAGTTCGAGAGCGCAGTATTTTTATTTTGCTCTTCTCCCCTTCCTGACCCACATATATTGTATATATAGTAAGAAAATTTAATAATTGTATTATTTATTACTACTTAATATTTATAATATATGTAACATTTTTTGTGTGTGAATAAAATATATTTTACAACTATTGTTAATTATTTAGACTTGTTTGCAAGTTAAATAATTGACAGTAAGTAACTTTGTGTGAATCTGCCGCAAAGTTACAATAGTTGTAATATTAATTATCTAATCTCGTGTGTGAGTAAAATAATTAAAATTATATTTATTGCAATTATCTAACAGTGATTACTTGATTTAATATTTGGTATTTATTAAGTATTATTGTTCACGATACTAGTAATATATTTTTGAAAATTTTGGAGTGTGAGAAAACTTTTTTTTATAACTCGTGTTAATGGTTTAGACTTTTTGCAAGTTAAACAATTAATGATAAGTATTTTTGTGTAATTGTTCCGCAAAGATAGGAGAGTTATAATATATAATTATTTAGACTCGAGAGTGAGTTAAATAATTACATTTTTTTTGCATGTATTTTAATGATCGGCATCTAACCTAATATTTTGTATTCGTTATTTGCTGTGAAATTTTAATATATGTAAAAAACTTTCTTTTCTCTTTTTGTGTGTTTAAATTATATCTCCACGCATTTTTACCAATTATTTAGACTTGTTTGTTAGTTAAATAATTGGTTATAATTTCTTTTTTGGTGTGTTTGAGTAAAATTATTCGGTGTATAAATTTAATTGTTTAGACTTGTTGGCAGGTTAAATAATTACATTTTCATTTCCTTCTCCTTCAATTTATTTAAACAAAAGGAAATATAAAATATTTCAACTTGGTTGTAACATAAATTGTTTATTTAGTCCCTCATGGGATAAAATAAATATATTTCGCTAAAAAAATTGTCGTTTGGGACGACAATTAGTGAAATAATTATTTTGTTGCAAACGATACGGGATTTACAACATTTCGTAAATACCCCTACTGTTGAAATAATTTAATTAAATTTGTGTTAGTAGTGTAGTGTAAATTATAAAGGAAATTTATTTTTGTTTTGGGCTTAAATAAGCAAAATAATAAATGGTGTCTTGGTGTGTGTGAATCATAAGACACTGAATTTAGTTTTATATTAATTTAAAATTAATTATTTAGGCTCGTTAGCAAGATAAATAATTTAATTTTATTTATTTTCTTTTTTTTTTCCTTTATAATTTGTTGTTCTGTATTTATTAATAGATTGAAACTTTAATTATTTCAATTTCCATAACAAAATAAATTCTTTTCGCCAGTGAGGAATCTTTTGGATTATAATTGGCGAGAGAGATATTTTGGGAAATCGTTAAATTTACCATTACCGGTAAATTTCCGACGATATTAAAATAATTTGAAGATTTTTTTTTTTGTTAATAATTATTTGTGCTTGCAGAAGCAATTGTATAGAGTCTTGGTGTGTGTGAGTCACAAGACACTACTATAAACATTAATTATTTAGACTTGTGAGCAAGTTAAATAATTAATTTTAATTTGGTGCAAGTGTTAAGTGTGTGATTTGCCACAACTTTAACCAAAAAAATTTAATTATTTTGTCCTTCTAAGGACGAAATAAATTTCTTTTAAAGAAAATCTTTTCGATTTTGATCAAGTAAATTAATTTTGTTGGTACACTAGTCGGTGCATTTTGTACAATTTATTGTAATTAAGCCGGCACCAAAATTTTTTTTACTCGTTGGGAGTAATAATTATTTTATTGTGGTGAGTCCAATAAATTAATTTCCAATTGAAAATTGGATACTTCCGAAGTATTTGAAACACTAGGGATTTCATCTGAAATCCCGGTTGAGAGTACTTCTCCCGACGTAACACGTCAGCTGCTGCTGGTCAAAAAAATAATGGCCAGCAGCTATGAAGCCCGAATGGCCCAGCTTATGCGTGAATCACGCATAGCTAGGGATATTCGTCGGGAAACGAAGAAGCTTCCGATTGAGGCAGTGTAGGCCCAATTGGAGCATCTAAGTTTAAACGCAAATGGCGAAGAGGCGGAATGCCGCGAACGCCTTTTGCGTCACCGGATAAGATGTATAGACATTAATCTGGAAATACCATGGTTCCCTGGATACGATGAGAATGTAAGGGCAGAGCCTGCGCATAAACCTCTAGTATGTCAGGAACTATGGGAAATTAGGAAACCTCGTTCCAGGAAAGGGAGTGTGGTCCCATCAGGAACGGAAGTTTCCTGCGAGTCCGAAATGTCGGATCGCGAAAGGGTTGCTAGTGACAGAGCACCTATTCCTGAAGAAGATGGAGCTCAGTCACCAAGTGGTCTGTCAAGAAACTCGCCAATGAGTACTGCACAAAGCCGGAGGTTGGCATCAACAGGTGCTATACCTAAACGGTTTGGTGAGGTACTGGGAGCAAACACGACCACGACTGCAATCCCTTATGTTCCTGTTTCGGTGGCTGCAACCTCGTGCAGAACCATTACGTCGACGGTTACGACCGTGACGACTGGTCAACTCGGAGGTTTTTATGCACCCGCACATTACCTCCCAATTGAAGAGCAAAGAAACAGCGGACATGTTGGTACTAGAGAGAGTGGAGTACCAACAGAACATTTTGACTTGGGTTCGTAGACGGAAGCCGACCGTCGTACGTCACGTCGATACACCTCTAGACAATACGACAACAGGCAACCCGAGGCTAATACAACCGAACGTCAATTTGTTGATGATAGGAATGGATATGACCTTCCTAATGACGTCAGTGTTCAATCTTACGAAAAACCGAGGTTTGAACAGAGACGTCGTGAGACCTCTTCTAAGACTTGTGAGGGACAAGATAGATGAGAGAGGCGCGAGTACATGAATCCAAACAGAAAACCACGATACCATCGTTCTGTGAGTAGAGCCTCAAGCAACGATGAACGGCGTGATAGCTGTACGGAGAGACGTACTCAGAAACGTCAGTCCAACCGTAAACTTGACGACCAAGCACTGCCGGAAATTCCGGAGCAAGGTCACAAAGAGAGGTCGGACAGACGTAGAGAAAGGCCTCGAGAGAAACGTGCGTTGACTACTTGCGATCAGTGTACTCAGACGGATTCGTCCGATGGATATCAGTCTGATCGCGAACCTACTCGTAGGAGATCCGATTCTCGTAGGGCGGCTGAAGGCCGACAATAGAGTAGGAATCCTTCTACCAGCAGGCGTAGGAGTTCCCGGACGGATAATAGAGATGACCGTCGGGAAAGAGACTCCTACGATGCCAGGCCAAGGTATCGTAAAGACGATAACCGAACGCACGATCGGACAGGGTGCGCACGAGAGCTGCGTATCTGGAACATGTCCTTTGATGGTGAGACCAAAAAGGACGCGGAAGAGTTTCTGAACCGATTGCACGACTTCAGAAATGACAACGAGTTCTCAGATTGCAGGATGTTCAGTGCCCTGCCCAATGTGTTCTCAAAATTAGCTCTGTTCTGGTATAGAACAGTTCAGCCATCTCTTCGAGATTGGCGTGATTTTGAGATCGAGTTCCTAAATGAGTATGGCAGTATAATAAATGACGAAGATTTGCTCATGGAACTTCGATCAAGAACACAAAATGAGGGAGAAAAGGGTACGACGTTCTTGAATTGTTTCAGAGCGATCGTAAATAAGTTTAAATGCCCTCCCTCATTAGAACAACAGGTGAAGATGGCCTACTCGCAGATGAGGCCAGATAACCGTAGGTACATACTAGTACAACAAATCAGGAATTTCTCTGATTTGACAAGCTACGGTAAAGAGTTCGAGCAGCATTTAACATGGGACACGAAATTCTCCACTTCCAACGTTAAGCGCGAGAAGCTCGTACCAGAAGCATTCCCGAAACAGAGTGGTGGAGCACGAATTTCGGGTAAAGTGGCGACTGTTACCGAAACGAGTAGGGATGAGTCTTCTCATTCGGATAAACAGTCGTCTAAGAAAACTATTAAGAAGAAGAGCAAGAAAAGTGCGAAAAACTCGCCAAACTCTTCTTTAAGCGAATACGAAGCAGCCGCTGTGTACGGTACTTCCAACGTCGCTAATAGTTTTCAGAAACGATACGGCAAGTCGAATAATGGAGTGAGTGCCCCCAATTCGAAATCCGTATCGTACGTGCTTGTTTCTCAACAGTCACCTGGGCAACAAAAACAGAGCTCAGGCAAAAGAGAAAGACGTGCTTTGACGAATTCTGAACTTCCCCAGCAAAATGTTTTTGTCCCACAAATGGCACAAAACCTGGTGAGGTATGTGCAACCAAAGGCGACGGCGGTAAATCCAATGAACCTGAGCATTAACTTTGTCGGCGTGTGTTTCACATGCCAAAAAGTCGGTCATAGGTCGTCGGATTTCCTGAGCCAAAAATGCTACCGATGCGGAAACATTGGGCACTCCGCTGAGCAGTGCTCTACCGAATTGATAGCAAAGGACTGCCAGCTGTGTGGAACTAGTAGTGTTACACTCCAAACATGTCCTAACTGCGTCAAGTTCCTCCAAAACGTGGGAAACCTTAACGCAGGACACCCGAGCTGCCCCGGGCGCCCTGCACTGCAGTAAGTAAACCGCACAGTTTACAAGGACAAGAGTTACGGTTGGAGAACCCTCTAAACTCTTTAAGAATTCTAGCAAATCATTTACTGACTTCTCTAAAGTCCTTAACGGAGATCAAATTCCCACTCAGACCGAAGTTGGTGTTGAAAGTAAGTCTGAGTGTAAGGATCCTAAACGTTCTGGGGATTCGACAGATGGAAAAGTTCTTAGAACACATCCTGTCAATCCCATCCGAGCTTTGCAAGGTAAAACAGAACAAGGAACCTTATTAGACCAACAAAAGCGTGAGGCTAAAGATTGGGCTAAGGAGCTCCAAAGGCAAATATACTCTGGTAGCAGAGATATAATTGGTGAAGAAGGCGTAAAGAGATCATTATCTCAGCCGCTTAGCACCATCGGAGTGAACGACCTTGGTTGTTGCTCATCGTCACCCCGTTGTGACACACCTAGTAAAGAGGGCAAGAAGCCCTTGGTGGAGAAGAAAATTGTCCTCAACAACGAGCCCTTGGTGGAGAAGGTAGTTGTCGATGGTGTGCATAACATGAACCGTACAAACTCGTTGCCGAGAAGTACAGTTTAGGGGGGGGGGGCAAATGTCGTACCAAGTACGTCTAAAATGACGCACACAGCATCGACTCCTAACGACGATAGTCAAACTGATCAGATAATTGCTGGAATCCAATCGGATAACCGGCTATTCTTTTTGGTACATCTCGGTGGAAAGGACTTTAAAGCACTTTTCGATCCTGGCGCCATGGTCTCTCTTGTACGATCAGATGTTGTCGAACAGTACAAGTTAAATGGAGACCTGTCAAGTTATCGTGAAAGGTGTGGCTGGACCAGCACTTAAAGTCCTTGGCCTTATCGACATTCTATTCTCTGTAGAAGGTCTTTATGGCAATTTCCAACTGAGAATTGTATAGAATATTGAGCATTCCATCATTCTCGGTATGGATTTTCTACAACATTGGAATATGGAAGTCAAATTAGGCGAAGCTATCTGGCGTATTGACGAGAGTGATTGGAGACACGTCGTCAGAGATACAGCTCATGACATCGATTCGAGGATTTCCGCTGAATGTGCTGGTATAATTGAGATACACTTAACGGAGTACCACATAGAGGTTGAGCCTGGTGCAAGACCGGTTCGTCATAAGCCAAGACGTATGTCTCCCAAGGTCCTCGAATTTGCCCAGAGTGAGGTCAAAAAGATGTTTGACAAGGGCATTATTGAACCGAGTGCGAGTGATTGGTCAGCTGCTCCGGTCATCGTCCGCAAGGACGAAGGAAGTTATCGCTTCTGTATCGATTTTCGAGACCTTAATGCAGTCACAAAACGTGATTCTTATACAATTCCTAATATGGATACCATATTGGATAAGCTACATAACGCAAGGTATATATCAAAAATCGATCTTAAGAAAGCGTACTTCCAAATATTAATGGCCGAGGCGAGCCGGCATTATACTGCATTTGCTGTACCAGGGTCGGGGCTGTGGCAGTTCACGAGAATGATCTTTAGCCTCATGAATGCTCCTATGACCTTTGCACGGCTTATAGATGCAATTTTCGGACCTGAGGTGGAACCTCATGTGTTTGGTTATCTAGACGACTTGATTGTCATTACCGAAACTTTTGAGGACCATCTAAAATGGCTCGAATACGTACTAAGGACGTTGAATGACGCTGGACACGAAGTGAATCGAGAGAAGTGTGAGTTTTGTTGTTCCAGTGTAACGTTCCTTGGGTACAAATTGGACGCGGACGGTTTGAGGCCTGATGAGGAACGAGTCGCTCCAGTCCTTAACTACCCTACCCCTCGTAATGTGAAACAGCTGAGATCCTTTCTCGGGATGGTAGGCTGGTACTCTCAATTCATTAATCGAGAAGCTGACATTAAAGCACCCCTTACCAAGTTGCTGCGTAAAGACTAGGCTTGGGATTGGGGCGAGGAGCAGGAGGAGGCGTTTCGTCAGCTTAGAGTTGCGTTAGCTGAAGCGCCTGTATTAGCCCGTCCAGACTTTTCTAAGCCGTTTACCGTCCAAAGTGACGTTAGTGACTTAGCAATAGGTGCGATGTTGACGCAACTGGACGACGAGGGTTTCGAGCATCCGATTGTCTACGTCAGCCGATTATTAAATCGCGCTGATCGTAATTACATGACAACGGAAAAAGAATGCTTGGCTCTCATATGGGCTATTAAGAGCTTGAGACCATACATTAAGGCCTATCGATTCACGGCTGTGACCGACCATAGTGCTCTCAAATGGCTCAAAAATCTCAGAGAACCGTCGGGTAGGTTGGCACGATGGATACTTGAAATGCTGCAATGGGACTTTGAAATAGTGCATAAGAAAGGAGCCTTGCACTATGTCCCCGACGCGCCTTCTCATGCCATCAACCCAGACTCCGACGAAGAAGAGATTGCCTCGTTCGAAGTAATTACAGACCCATGGTATACTGCTAGATTAAACGATGTACGCTCATGCCCTTGAAGATTTCCGAAGTGGAAAATTGAGGATGCTATGCTATATCGTTGTTCTTGGACTCTGCATCAGAACGAGAGGAAGGTTGGCGTCTTGTGCTACCCTTAGAGCAGAGGAACCGAGTTCTAGTAGATTATTATTTCCACCCAGCAATGAGTCACATGAGAATTGAAAACGAACGCGTTGCAAGAGATTACTATTGGCCAGGTATCTAACACGATACCCACCAATTTGTCTTACGGTGTCTGATATGTCAGAACTATAAGATGTCTCAAGCAGGTCCTCATGGCTTATGATTTAAATTTGCCGTACACTTTCCCGAGGTGCGTAAGGTATGTCTGCTAAACTGGCACCAACGTATGACAGACCCTTTGAAGTTAAAGAAGTACTATCTCCAGTAGTTCTGAGACTAGAAGAGTCTGGTCGGAAACGGACCAAGGTACACATATCCGATGTGAAGAGATATATACCACCTCGGGTTTCCATTTAAAACGGTAGGAAAAACGTATCGGCGTACGTGAGAACAGTCACTGAAGGCTGGGCTTGGTGACTGAATGCCACGTCAATATCGTACGAAGCACGAAGAATCATGAAGCAGCCTCCAATTGAAGAAAAGAAGAGAAGCGTACAGCGCGTAGTCGTGGATAGATTGTGCCTTTCTTTCGACTCGGCCTTCCCGAGGGAAGTAGAGTCTAGGAGGGGGGGCTTTGTGACGGAAATCGTCACACAATCTATTCACGACGAATAGAATATTTAAATTCGCGAATTGTGAGTCGTCGGAGCCTTTCGTATGTCAAGGCCAACCGACGACACTTGTTTGTTTTTGTACAAATGTACAATTACGCGCGCAATAGTACGTAGAGATGAGAGCGCGAGAGTGTGTGTGTGTTTCCCATTCTCATCCCTTTTTCGAAAATTAGGCAATTGCCTACCCAGTACGTCCCGATCCGCCGCTCGATGCTGACAAATCTATCCGGTGTAATCGAGTTTATAGTGTTTTCGGCTAATAAGGCGCGTGAGGCGCAAATAAAGCCATCGGAACCCGGATCGTCCTCGCGAGGTGAGCCGCGAGTGACTATTGGTGTGTGAACAATTTTAAATCGCTCCAAAATTTGAGAACAGGCTGGAAATATCTTCCAGAAGATAGAAAAAAAATTTTAGGTGTTGAAAATAATTTGCCTAAGAGTTATTCCACCATAATAAATGGAAATTTTTCAATTTTTTAAAAAAATTTTTATTTTCAAAGTCAATTATCTCAAAATCTATTAATTTTTTTGAAAGAACATTACAAACAACTTTTGTTTAAAATAATCTTTAGAACTTATCGAGCTGGGTTACAATTCTTAATTTTAAAATCTCGAAGAGATAGAACGCCCGGAAATATTGAATATCAAAAAAGGCGACCACGCCACAATGCTTCACTCACCTATACCATTCTTTCTCGCACGATCCGAATCCTTAGTTCCTCTCCGCGCCACCAGACTAGCGCCACTGTCGTTTCACTTACCTATACCTTTCTCTCTCGTACAAATCCGAATCCTTAATTCTCTTCCGCACCACCAGACTAGCGCCACCGTCGTTTCCCCGCACAACCCATGCCACCTATTCATATGCAATATTCTCCTGATACCTTCCAAATAGATCCGAACGTTTTTCGTCCTATATATTGAGTTATTAATTAATTGTATGCATTATGAATTGTATAATGCCGTTGATAACTGCGATTACAACATGTATTTAATATTAAAACTTCGAATTATAAGATAATTTATTTTTCACGATTGCTATACTGTCATATTAAAAAACCAATTCTCTGTACCGCTAATCTAGATTATATGTAAAACTAAACTCGAATGACTAATGCGCTGACGAATATTATAATTACAAAGAAAACCGATACAAAACATATACATCATCAAAACAACCAAGAGATGCCGAAGACCCCACCAACTAGCACGCATTCCGATGCGCACGCCGGTTACGCCACACCTCCAACCAATGAGCAGTTGCGCAGCCCCGTCCGCATACTTCACAGGGCACGCCCACGACCAATCAAAGGCAAGCCCACCTACCATAACGACGCACTAGTGAATGCGCAGTAGTGCGCGCCCCTCCAATGCCACCACGAGAGGAGACGCGCAGCGACAGTCTGCAAGTTTCAGTCAGTTAGTCGCAGTCAGTCGAGACAGTCAGTCATAGCCAGTCAAACAGTCGAGTCGCAGCGGTTCGATCGAGTGGACTCGCACAAGTAGGTCTTTATACTATTCTCACATTTATAAGAGATTGTATATTCGCCTACTTTTAACTAAGCGTAATTCCTGTACCAGTACACAGTTCTGACATTAAATTTTGTTATTTTAAACTCGTGCATATTTTCTGTAAACTGTTCATATTGTGAAATACATTTTAGTTATTTTGAATATATAGAGAGTATAACATAAATCTGTGATTTCTTTATTGAATTTATCCGGAATTTCTATCCACGATCCTGTGTTCACAAACTTTTGTGCTCGTTCTCGAAGTCAGTCTTCCCGTCATCGTCGTCCTGGCCTTGGTTCGCTTTCACACATCTCCGTCGTCCTGGACTTGGTTTGGAGGAAGCCGAAATCTTCTCCTGGTGACAGCTGCTGCCCTACAATTTCACCCGATACACCCTTCATAGGAACTGCTAAGACTTGCCTTGCTCTACCACGATCCTCGTCAGTAAAAGCTAAGTAAAGTTTATTTAGTTCATTCTTCCTTTTACAAAATCAAATTCAGTAAAATCATAGTTTTAATTACTTTTCTGTGTAAAACGGGACACAACAGTGGTAAGACGGAGTGGTGACATGTTTAATCCCATATTCCGCTAAAATATCGTTCAAAAATTTATTTTCAAATTCTTTCTTATTGCCAGTAAGCAACCAGACAAGAGTATCTCACCTAAATAAGATTAATTCCTCAAATGCTCGTGCTACTGACTTACAATCCTCGGTCCTTAACGGTATTAATTATATCTCTTATTAGGCGGAAACTCCATCATAGTCGCTGCCACCACTACCCAAGGTCTTCAATCACTCTACTACTAAGTTCTTGTGGGCCTAACTCGGATAATTTATATCTCTGACAAACGTCACACCCCACTACGAATATATTAACATGATACCATGATCCTCTCCAATAATAGTCCTTAATAACCCTATCATAATTCTTCTCTACTCCTGAGTGACCCGCCGAGATTTCGTAATACGCATCCCTTATTACTCGATTTCGTTGTTCCTCTGGGACTACTAACCTTGGGAATTTTATCTAGAACTAAGTCCTTTTGTGGCAAAGCGTCGGCACCCCTTTTGGTGATCGCGTTCAAGTCCCTATAGTCCACACAGAACCTTATTGATCCGTTGGACTTTTTAACTAAAACTAATGCACTACTTCAGTCACTTGCCGATCTCTCGATAACTCCCAACTATAACATTTTTCTAACTTCCTGGTGAGCTGTCTTCAAAAATCTTAGGCGAGATGTGCTGTGTTCAATGAATTAAAGGACCTCCCTGAACATCAATTGAATGCTCAGTATTGTCTGTTGTTCTCAACAGATCCGCATTTATGTCTGGGAGTAAATTTTGCATAAATTTTTAAACTTAATTCCCTGACTATTATAGGATGGTTTATCCCTGTATCGTTATTATACGACTGCCATGGACCTTTTCTAGTACGCCACTGATCCTGTCCTAACCTATCATCGAAGTTAAAGAGTTTGTCAAAATCTATCTCCAAGATCATATTCCAAATCTTTCAAGGCCCCACAATTAATTTTCTCTACATGGCCATCAATTTCTAAATTAATCTCCAGTGTCCCTAATCCCCTCACAAATACACCTTTGATATTCTTGATACTACCTCAAATGACATTAATCTATCTTTAAACTGATCAGTTATCATTGACCCGACTAATGACAATATGGATCCTGAATCGATTAACGCTCTATATTCCTGTCTTCCTAAAAGAACTTTTAAATAATGCCCATTTCCTACATTAAATACTGACACACCTTGTTTCGGTTAACTTGATCCATCTGGTGTCATTTCGTTGCCAAGGAAGATTTTTGGACTTTTTTCTTTTTCACTCTTACTATTATCCCCTAAAAGTAACTCTACATCTTTATTAATCAAATTTAATCTACTAAAATCCTTACGCTCTTGATTATCGTGTGACCTTTCTCTACTAACCTCCTGCCACGATTAACTTTTCCCTTTCTAACTAACGATTCAACATCTATCTTCTCTTATTCATCTGTTATATCGCTATTCTCAATTATTCTATATCCTGAATCAATATCTGGATCGTCTCTACTGATCGACCACAGACCACCCTTGGACCTAGGAAACGTACTTTAGATTTATCTACCTTTCCTACATTTACTCTATATTGATCCGATCAATATTCTCCCCCACCCTTGCATCAAGAATTACCTCTGGAAAACAATATTTCGGAATCTCCCTATTGGTCTTTACTACAGTGATTCGAGAGTCAGAGTACGATTTACCGTTTTCCAATACCGCCCTAAACTGTTTACAATTTGAACAATCATCAAAAGTGGTCCCCAATGTTTTGCTCTATGCTTTGTATTGTGACCCTGCTTTTTACACTAACACCTCCAATCGGGACACTCTGAACTCCTATGTCCTACCTTCTGACACTCAAAACACGGACCATGGAAAGCTCTATTTTCTCCCCTAATTTCGTTACTAACAAGATTTTTCCTCTCCCTATAATCCCTACTATCGGATCGGTTCTGCCACCTATTCGACGGAAATTACATACTATTGTAATTTCTATCGCTATAACTTACGTGTTGGCTTACTGATTCCATTTTAAGTTCAGTACTTCCTAATGCGGAAGTCGTTTAGGAATAAGAAGAAATTAAATTATTGTTTTAAGTAGATAAAAGATATGCATTAAAATTAGATTATTAACTATTAGATATCTATTGTAAAAGTGCGATTGGAATGACACCATACTTGCGAATTTTTACACCTTTGCAGAAGGTATTTGTCGATATTTAGCGATAGGATTATGTATTACATAAGATTTGTTCGAATAAAAAAAGCAAATAAAGTAAGCCAAATAATGTATGGCATAGACTTTTCTGGAATAAATGTGTTATTTTTTTAATTGGACTAGATTATTTTTTAAAATTGAATTGAAACCATTGCAAAAATAAAGACCCACACTGCTGTTCTCCTTTTCCACTCAATAATGTCAATAAAAACTATATTCCTCGAGACAGATATGGTTAGCTGGCTGATTTGGTTGCAAGAACGTTTCATTGTCATTAACGCAATTAGATAAAACTCATCCCCTGAAGATTTTTCTTCAACTAACGCAAACTGGCTACCGGTGGAAAGACAATTTATGTTAACTTGTCCGACAACGAATAAGTTGCAGTTATTTCTTGCTTCTCTGAGAAAGGGTGCCCAGTACAAATACTGTGCATCATTGCAAAGGAAGATTAGGTACAAAACGAGTGAGATCAGCTTCAGAGTAGATGGGGATTGGTTAAGAATTACGAGTCTACCTTATGCAAACTAGAAGATTCTAAACAAAGTACAGATTTTTTGACGCGATGCACGCAGCTTTTTACGACCCATAATGGCCATCAATGTAGACTCTGTTGTTGCCACCGGTCTTGAAAACTTGTTGAGTGGTAAGAGATTTAAGCACACTAATTTTCTGCAGTATTAAATCTCGAAATTTTGGCAAAACGAATTTGGTGACTGCAGAACAAGTTGGAGAAAAAGCTTAGCGTTGCGATCCGCCCGGCGCGATGGGCTTGGATTAACCTTGAGCAGGTTTTTTTATTTTAACGCTCTATTTATGCTTCTAATGAGGTGTTAATAACGGAGGTCATACGATGTCTTTTTTAAAAAAGCAGGTGTTGAAAATACATCCTCAGTAATGCTTGTCACTCAGCAGAAATTAGGAATCGAACCCGGGACCTCCAGGTATGAGTCCACCACTCAACCGACAGAGTCGTCACAGGTCTCAAATAGGCACGTGTTGAAGTATTAATAACCTTTCAGAGATGGACGAAAGCTATGCGATTTGAGAAGTTATCAAAATTTATTGTAGTTAAAATATTATTTACTTCATTACTAAGTGATTGCTTCAAGGTTTTAAGCATGACCTTGATAACCACTGTACATGGGTCAGTAAGCGTCAAACTGTTTGATAAACCGAAGTAGTTATTTTGGTAGGTAGCTATCATGCATCGAAATTTGAAGTAACCGAGCCTAAAGCGGTAGTACACAGGCGGAAAGTTTTATGTTTGTCTCACGAAATTCATGCCAGAATTTAATAAAATATTCTGGACTCGACGGATCTTGGGAACAATCCATTTCCGATAGCGTGCTAGACGGTGATGTTTCACAGCTGTCCGAATTTAACATTGTACTGTTAGTCAAACTAACTTTATTTACTAAAGTGCACGGCTGTTTAAGAGCAAGGGCAAGGGACGAAGCGGCGGACGGTTTGTTTTTATTATTAAGAGGCGGATTTTGACACACGATTGGCGTTGACATTGATTGTTCGTTTGTAGACTATCGCTCTTAGCACTTGTTGCAGCGCTTGCATCTCGCGTGATAATTATTATAATTACATTTGCAATAAGTATTTCAAGCGCGATGTTTCGGTCGCCCCTATTACATACAAATATCTAGATAACAACAATTATCATAGCAAAAAAGTAGCGGTAATACTAAAGCGAAGATTGCGCTATCAATATAAATAAATACAGTAAAAATAGGCATAAAGTATGAGGGCCGCAACGCATGACGCGACTTTCTACATACATGACATTTTATATAATCTAATAGCATCGATTTAAGCTTGACTACAAAGTGGTGTAAATATTAAAATATAGAACGTGCCATAACTATTCAAAATAAATATATAAATTATAGGTGGTATGAAGATTATAAATACATTAATATATAATACATAATTCTATTAATATATTCTAAACTTAAAATAATATATAACAGTGTGTAATTGGCATTAAGTAATTGATAAAGAGATTTGTTCACTATAACATCAAAATAATGTTTATTATTGACATAAAGTTAATAGTGTCGACATCTTACGTCCAGGTTAGGCAGTGCACTTACACATCAATCAAGTAAACAAATAAGATTATTTGATATCTGATAACAGTGTAAAGCATTATCAACTGTCGGTAACTGAGTACTCCAGGCAACCTGCAAATTAAATTCACGAGAAATATCCTAAGCTTAAAATAAAATTTTCACACTTAAATTAAGACTCAATCACTACTTTTACTTAATGATTTTCTATGATGGAAACGGTCCTCCAATTTTGATTCCACCTGATTTGGCCGGAGAAATAACAGCTAACGCAGCGGCTTCATTATTCGGGTTCATCACAGTCGTTTTGGAAGAGGAGGGTGTGATGCCGTAAAGTTGCTTAGCAACCTGCGACAAAGATGGCCAAGAAAGCGAGAAAAACCGTTTTGACATGGTGGTAGAGGCGGAGGTACACGTAGAGGCCCTGATCTCGACCGTGGAAGTGGCGAGCGCGATGGTTGGGAGCAGTAACTCAGCAGTTGCAACCACTTAACGGTCAAAAACAGTTAAGCATTCGCCGCAACTGTTGCGAAAACACAGCTACGGTGCACACCTGCTCCCGACAGTAATGCAAAATAGTTTGTCTGCAAAAGTTGGTTGCACTTTTAACTGACAAAGCAGTTAGACATACTGACTGAGTGAGTGCGGTGTCAGGCGATACGGTCTGTGTAAACGACGATACAGCGGCGTAGTTTATGATGGCGAACGGGAGACCCAGTAAAAGCTATGGTAAAACCTAGGCAATCGATGCAAATGTATAATGCGCGAATTGAGCCGCTAAAAATTCCTCTCACAGCATCCGCAGTTAACCTCACTTTTCCTGAATCGGCGAAAATAATGAAAATAATACGAACAGTCGACTACAGTGGAATGTTTTTATTGAAAACACAGTTGCTTCAGTCAGCTAACGTTTGAATTTCCTCGCAAAAAAAACCTGGAAAAGATGTTGAGTGACTGAAACATAGGAAATAGTGAAGAGCGATAGAAGTAGATGTCATGTACTTACCAGATAGAGAGAGCATGAGAGAAAATCATGCAACTTTTGTCTAAAACATTTTCTTCGAAAATGCATTTTTGCCGAGCTATTATGCTGTCTCGGAACATTTGACCCACCCTGTATATATGTATGTGTATGATCTTTTTTGGATTGGAGGAGGCGGTAAAAATGCTATTTACACACGGAATGTGGGACTCGATCAGCGTGACCCATACTCACTAAAAAAACCACCCTACCATTGGTCTTGGCAGGGCTCCTCCTCTCGACTGATCTTCACCCCACGGAAACCACCGTAAGGCAATACTTCGAGAGGGGCAGTCATGCCACGTTTGGCTCTTCGTGATCCGCAATCACCTCACTGTTCCATGCACGTAGGGCAGATATTAATGTTACCCCTGGTACGCTCTTCTTCTTTTCTAAAATGGGTTAGCCGCCCCACAATAAATGCTGCGAAGGTCACTACGGCATCCCAACCTTCTTGCGAACCAAGAAGGCACATCCCGATGCCCTCTGGTATCAAAGGCCCCTTTCAAAATGTTTGGAAATCACCCCTTTCTTACGCGAATCCTGGACACCAGGACATGACGAGCTCCAGGTCTTCGTAGACATCAGGGCAGGTCGGTCACTCCGCACCCCCATATGTATGAATACGGTGCAGGTAACTGCGAAGACACCCATGCCCGGTAAACACCTAGGTCAGTTGGAACCTGACAAATCCGTGTTTCCTATTCGTCCACTTGGCAACATCTGGAATGAGGCGGTGGGTCCAGCGATCTTCGTTTGCCGAATCCCATCTCTGCTGTCACAGTTCGATGGTCCTGTTTGACCACCGACTGCTACAACCACGTGCTGCTTCGCTGCTATTTTCTAAGGTACGCCAACCTTTCCTGTACGTATCAGACCTCTGTATCGCCAAAAGATCGATGGGAGGAATTTCCGCGATCACCGAGAGGGCTATATCTGACACGGTTCTTTAAGCATGAGTCATCCTTAGTGCGGCTTATCTGCAGGCTCGCCGACAGGATGCATCGTAGCTTAGATTACTTCTTATGGCCTCCGCCCGAATAGGGGCTCCATATAAAATTACCGAGTTTACCACTGTCGCTAAGAGGGCTCGACGTGGCTGCTTTGGCCTTCCGATATTGGGCATGATGCCCGACAAAGCTCTAACCACTCCTGCGGCTTCTGACCCTGTTCTCTGTAGGTGTTTCTTGCATGTTAGCCGTGCATCCAAGATGACTCCTAGGTATTTCACCGTGTCCGCCGATCTTATACGCTTACCATTTACAGTAAAGGTGGCGTACCTCCTTTGCCTCGTTCTGGAGATAAGTACCGCCTCGGTCTTTTCGACCGCCAGATACAGAACATGGGTGCTCAACCATGCAGCCACTACCGCGATAGAGACATCTCCGGGATATTCTATCTCATCGACGCTCCTTGCGACGACGACCAAAGCCACATCATCCGCAAAAGCCATCATCGACATTCCCTCTGGAAGTTGCTGCCTAAGCAGTCCGACAAAAATGACGTTCCAAAGAAGAGGTCCCAAGACCGAACCCTACGGCACCCCTCCGGTGACGTTATAAGAGTGCGCGACATCCTCGGTATCATAGAGGAGGATCCGTTCTAGGAGGTGGCTCGAGATGACTTTGCAAAGGTAGAGCGGCACCTTTTATTGTTCCCAGGACAACATAATGTTGTCCCTTCGAGCCGAGTTAAAGGCCTTGCGGATATCCAGTGCGATGATAGCACACATGCGCATTGAATTCCTAGTACCACCGATCGCATTGGTGGCCAGCTCAACAACTCGACTTATACCGTCAATAGTTGAGCGTCATTTCCGAAAACCGAACTGCTTGTCGGACATATCGTCTGCCTGTGCAATGGCTGCTTGTAGCCAGGCACAAATTACCCGTTAGAAAAGCTTCTCAGCTATATCCATCAAACAGAGTGGACGATACGAGCAAGGGTTCTCCGGTAGCTTCCCCTCGAGCGAAGCACCAACCTCTGTACCTTCCACCGTGCTGGGAAGCGTTCTAATTGAGAACATGCACTAAATATTTCCGCAAAAATTTGAGACACATTCAGCGCAGCGGTCTTAATGGCCAAACCAGGTATTCCATTCGGCCCCGGAGCTTTACGGATGGATATTCTCCTTGCAGCCCATTTTAGCTCGGTTATGTTAATGTCTGGAGGTGCGACTATACTGTCGGTTCCCATTAGGCCTGTCTCGGCTGCCCGTTCCTGATGTTGTGGGAGTAGGTGGCGCACCGCTCTATCAAGAAAATGTGGACATGATGGCATTGAGGCACTCCAGGGTTTGATCTTATTCATCACCATTTTGTACGGCTTACCAAAGAGATCGCGGTCCACTTCCTCGCAAAGCTCGAGCCAGTAATTGCGTTTAGCCACTTTAATGGCAGCCTTGAGCTCTTTCCGTTTTTCCTCGTAGGTCGCGGTTAGTTCTTGGTACCGTGGCTGATTCCGAATTCTCTGGTGCAGTCACCGAGTGCGCAGACACTCACGGCGTAATTCTGCGATATTCTCATTCCACCAGTAAATAGGTGGACGGTTACGAGGGATGGATTTCCCGGCCATAGAGATATCGCGAGCCGCTATTATGGCACGCGTGAGTTCCATGGCTCGTTCTTCCATTGACAGCGACTTCTGCTATGGAGCAGAGGAACATTTCTCGGTCAAAGGTAGATGGTACCCATCTCTTGTATTGGAAGCTTTTGTTCCGACCTGCTGCCCTGTTTATCGTCGACTGGAGCTGGTACACGAGTGTTTGATGGTCGCTCCCCGTATAGCGATCACTAACTTTCCAGGTAAACCCTCCCTTCATTAATCTGGGATCGATGAGGGTTAGATCTACTATAGACGACCTTGGTATAAGTAGGAGTCGCTCCGGTGTTAGCAATCTCCAACGCCAATATCGCAACGGCCTCGAGAAGTGTGCGGCCACTAGTGTTCGTTTTCGTACTCTCCCATTTTGTCACCCTAACATTAATATCCCCTCCGATGTCTATTGGCAATCGCGAGGACCTTGCACTAGTAACGATGGCATCAAGGGATCCCAGAAATTCGTCGATGTTACCACTGAGTGAGAGGTAGCAACTGTATATTCGCATACCCGCCACCTCCACATAGGTAAAATTGGGGAGGGGAGCGGCCATTTTTCCGGATACATGCATGTTTTCACATACCCAGATGGCTGCTTTGCCAGTGGCATCGCACACCCATTTCGATTCAATGAGATCCTTGTACTCCTCATTGACGATAACAATGTCAGCCTGCTCTTCTCTGACCAACTGTGGCGCCGATCCTGGACCTCAGCATAGTGGTTTAGGTTGATTTGTAGCACCCTAACCATTTCTGTTAGATGCTTCAACCCTAGGCGTTGCTATGTTCTTATCCGCCGCGCAATCCACTGCTTTGTGGCCCTCTTGGCCGCACCGGGAACACTGCGATGATCGGTCGACTTCACTTTTGCAAGCCTTTGCGAAGTGACTGACCTCGTGGCATCGGTAACAACGCGAGATCGGTTCGCGGAGCAGAACCCTGCAGTTGATCCAGCCTATCCGAAGCTTTCCAGTTTGTAGCTTTTTTGCTGCTGATGCGGGAAGAAGGACACTGGTCATCTGAGTGCCCCCATATGACCTTCTAAGCTTTATATTCCCAGAAGGTACCATATTTGGCCCGATCACCGCAGACATTACCTCTGCCACTTCCTCCACCGTCGTGGCCTCGTCCATGTCCTCTATAGTAATAGAAGCTTTATGGATCAGCATCTAGACCCCTGCTAACCAACGTAGTGTGGACGATACCGCTGCCTCGAGATCTGGAGTTCCTAAGCTAGGTCTTCCAAGCTCAATGAGCAGCTCTTCTCCTCTGGTACGCCGGATACGCGAGACTCTTTCTCACGGCGGCTTGAGGTTGGATGTCGGCATAGGTTCGCCCTCCTGACACTTTAATCTTAATGGCGTCGGGACGAGCTGGTGTATGGTGTGTGCATGTGCACGTGTGTGTGTGTGTGGAGAATTCCACTTTAAGTGGTCCGATGAAAATTTCAAATACACCATATGTTAGGTGCAGATTGGAAATGTATTTCAGGAAACAGGAAATAATTTTATTTACTGCAATCCATTTGTTCAAAAGAAAACTTGAAGCAATACCTTTTAAACGGTCTGTAGCTTGTAAATGGCCTTCAAAGCTGTAAATAGTTATAATAATTTAAAGAAACACAAAAAGTTTCAAAAATTAACATGGTAATTTTCAGTTTAACTTCTAAAAAAATGTTACAATTTTGTAAAATGTAAAATTTACTGTAAAATTTTGTAAACTTTAAAACGTGTAGGAAAAATTTTTATTTCACTGTTGAGTGACATGTTGATGTTTAATAGTCACATTGACTGAAATAATTTCATAGGGAATGAAAATGTTAATTAAGTGGATCAGTTATTGTTGTTTATTGTTATTCATATGTGTCAAGTGCAAATATCATGTGGAAGTTTTGTAACTTTAACACATATAGGTTTTTTGTCACGACAGTTTGACACATATATTAACTTTTCAATCATTTTAAAGAAATAAAAATATTATCAAAGTAGTTAATTTACATTTCAACATCCTTATAAATATTTAATAAATGTTTAAATTTTTATAAAACTAATATGATTACATTGAAAATGCTTACCAAATGCAGATAGATCCTGAAAGTTAATCAGTGCTGACCACGGTCAGTACGTGGCTGGGTACCAAAAAATATAGAACCAAAATATGCTTAATATCTTTTATAAAAAAAATAATTTGTTGTGCATTTTGACGTTGTAAAATGTACAACGCACAAGTACATGCACATGGCTTGTATTTACAAGTCATGTGCTTGCATAACTTCACTAGACGTTAGCTCGCGATCGCGTCACAGGTAACGAATCCCTCGCTGGCGGACCGAAATGCACCGATGCACTTTAAACGAATATTGATACCCATGGTACGGATATGTTCTAGCGACGGAGCGGAGGAAAGACGCGACCGATACTCGACGGTAGTATGCGGACCACGACCCAGACCACGGCCGAGAGGTATCGTGAGCCAAGGACCGAGCCCATGCCGTCTCACGATACCTAGCGTATCCGCTGCTGATAAGACGGGAGGTTAGGCGGTATCCTAACCTCAACCGTCACACGTGCTCAGCAGACGACTACGGTTGAGATGGCGCATGAGTAAAGTAGGAGTCGCGGTATACCTAATGTATGCGTGCGAAGTTATACCGCGGCATAATATATATATACCTTATTATTTTTTAGATTAATTATTTTAGCTAGATCACGTCGTTAGTTAATTAAGTAAAAATATGTAGATCCGTCGGTAGAGTTTGGGTCGATTTGTAATAGTTTTTAAAATGTATATAGCTATAAATAGTGGTTGAAAATAAATTTTAATTATTGTATGAGTGTGTCGGGAATAGTTAGTATTAATTATATAGCCGGTAGGCACGAGGCGGCAGCACCGACTGGGTTTCCGATATGGTATTATTTATTTGTATTGCGCGCCTTCCGAGTTCCAGGGATGATTGGTTGCGTGATCAACCGAATAATTAACAGGTTGGTGCTGACATAAACCACTATTATTGGATAATCGGCCTTGACGGAAATAAGATCAGGGCTGACTACGCGTATCGATCACGCAATCAACCACCATAATCAAGGCCGGTAGATAAGGAGTAGAATAAGATAGAGAAGGATAGCGATAGGGTGGGGAGGAAATTCCTAATTTGGGAGGATCAAGCCACGCCGCGAGCTGGATGAAGAAGCCGGTTTCGAGGATTTGCTACCTGATCGTCCGACGAGATAGTTGAGTTTGATTAGCAGTAGTATTTTGAGGCGGAGTAGCCAATTTTGTTAGTAGATTGGAGTTGAGTTGAGCAGGGTTGTCGAAACGTAGGAGTGAAGTTAAAGCTGCGTCTAACTCCTTGATTTATTAGGCGAGTAGAGTGACGGTCAGCCCGACGAGCGGCCGAATTATTAATATTAATATTATATTTTTATACCGCCGGACGGACGGATTTGAGTGAGCGTGTGTGTGTCGGTCGCGAGTCGCGTTAATATTGTGTCGGTGCCGGAGTTTGTAATCCTTTCCTGATTTAAAAGTTCAATAAATATTAGTTGTGGTCATTGCTGAATTCGGGAGTGTTTGATTATTTAATTATAGTTCCTTTACTCCAAAAGCCGCCGGTTCCGAGGTGGCCAGTCGTCGGGATTCCCTCTGTGGCGCGGAGTCGAGGTAAGATTTACCGGGTTGCCGAGTAGTTTTGTTCAAGTATTTATTCTTTTTTTATAAATATCGCCAGGCGCCCATATAACTACAAATCGGCGATATCCTAGCTATTTTGAACGTCGCTATGACGGAACCTCCGTTGGGTTATAATTTTATTTAAATTATTTTCGCCGACGAAAAGTAGCGTCGCAGCATATACAAGTATCGGTCAAAAATTGAAGTTAATTGACTTAATTGAGTTATTTTAGATACTTGATTACATACATACATACATCCATACATACATTTTAGGGAGGGCCTTAAATCAGTTCTAATACACATACATTTCTCTTACAACCCGTTATCTAGTATATGTTGATGCATCACACATTTGGCGATGATGAAAATATAAGGCTCACTCATGTAGCGGTCGTGCCTAATAAAGACATCAATTCTAAACTTAATGAAGAACAGCAAGAAAATATAATTGTTGACGAGAATCGTGGCACTGGATTTGATGAAGTTAAGGTTATAATGAAGATAACGAAGAAATGCTAATTTTTCGAATAATTTAAATTTTTTGACTGACTGTAACAATGCACCAACATAATATAAACATACAGAAAAATTTCTTTTACTGTCTTTAAGTGATTTCCTGTATATTGCAACTATTCAAAAAAATATTTATTTTTTATCCGGATAACTTGTCGTGGAATCTCCCATCAGAATATCATTAATTTTTAATGTTTGAAAACTATTTTTATATGTATTAATTCGTAAATTATGTGTTCATTTACAAGACTCACTATGAAAGGAAATGTTTTGCTGTCTAAAGTTGCTTTTCAAATGACTTGAATATACATCTCTTTCTCAGCTTCAGACAGTTGATGTCGTAGAGTTGTCCAAATTCAGAAGCTATGTAGTTAAATAATGATGTACCTCTCCTTCAAGGTTGGTCCTTATTTAATCGAAGATCGGAATTTAATTTGTAATTTTCTACTAACGCAGTCTCAAGGTTCAATAAAGCTTTGATAAGAATTTGCAATCATATTGCGAGTTTGGTTGTAAATTTTAGCGTTAAAGTACATTTAGCGTATTATTTAGCGCGATGTAAATTTCTTTACATGTGTTATGTTTTAATGTACATCATTGGCAATACAAATGTGCGATAATTGTATAACATCCAAATATATAATATTATATTTTATGAAATGATAGAGGCCTGCGTTGGCTCGATCGGTTAGGGCATCGTAAATAATAAAAAATAATAAAATATAATATGAAATGATAATTATATTAAATCTTATTTCCGCTTGTGAAAAGGATAATGAATTACGCCCCAGGATTCAAAAGTTAAATATACAAACTTCTAGACAATTAAATTATGTCTAATAAAATATAAACTTACCTTTTCAGGTTATATGGACTTGTCTTGTAGAAGATAGTGCTTTATTTTTGCGTTATGTATTGGAACGTTTAACAAGAGAGAAACAAAACGTAATGTTTAAAGTTTTAAGACATTTAATTAGATTTGTACCGAAATTACCACAACAAGCTGCATTTGCTCTTTATAATTATATTATTGGATACATAATGTTTTATGTACGATCTCCGCACGAAGATGGCCAGAAACTAATTGGTACCGCATTATCTATACTTTGGATGGTGAGAATAAACTAAGTACATTTACATAGAGACTTTAAATATTTTTAGAATTAATTTCATATATGTGATAATAATTTTAGTACATAATTTACGTAAATCGAAATATATATAGCATTCCACGTCAAGTGGTACAGATTGGAAATGTTTTACAGAAAACAGAATAGTATAATATGCAACAAGTACTTAAAATGTGATTTTACGGACGAATAGCGATCGCCGTAGGCGAGTCGTAGACGAATACCGTACGATTACACAAGTATATAAATCGTGCACTCGAGATCCATACGATATTTTAAAAAACTCAAAATAGTTATATACTTTTTTATTACACCTTGAAAGGGAGAAAGTTTTGAAATGTTGAATAGAATTTTTACCATTTTAAATTGTTGCAGTTTACTCTCTGTAATAATTGCTTTTTAGCAAATTTTGATTTTAGATCAGATCTTGATTCAAACCAAAGATGTTAAAAATTAAAGATATTATAAAACGAAAAAATTGTAAGAATGGAAAAATTTTAGCACTCGAGTACCCGTTTTATACTACTTCACCCTTTTATTCAGCAATTATTGTCCTGGATCATACTTTTTTTCACATAATTATTGGAAATATACTATGCTCACGTTGGGTCGCGTTACCCTATACCGCGTATACAATCAATTTTTAAGCCGCGAAGATGCCGGCAAGAATTAACAGGGACACGTTTGCTGGGACGCACAGTGCGGAGGATTTGAGTAATCCTCTTTGCCTAGAATTTTATTTAAATTAATTATCTATACACCGGCAAGAGCGGGGAGATACAAGAATTACAAAATTTATAATAAAAATATAAACATTTATTATTATTTTAATTTACAAGATGGCTATCCTGATTACGTACTGCGAGAATGTAGTTCTCGTGTGGGCGGAAATCCCGGAAAGTCCGTCGGATAGAGATCCTGACCAGTGACAGACTGTAACCCCCGGGTTCCACTGCTCGGGTACCGGTGTACCCAAGCACACTTCCGAGATATCATTCACTCATATACACTGGGCGGGGGAGGGGGTCACGGTAATACAAAGTACAACTTGTCGAGAGCCATCCCGACAAGCGGAACCTTGCCGGCCCGAGGCGATACGTGGTTTACGATACTGTTCGCTCGTGTTGCTCGAATTCGTCACATGGTAAGGTAAACAATACCTTACCATTACAGTACTTAAGATTTAAGATGGTTAAAAGTGAGAAAAAAGAAAAGAAAACTGATTTCTTCGACTTGCATAAGGCTAATGCATATTAATATTTTGAACTAAAATTTTTTTGTACATCTTAAAACATATTTTTAGTCTGTAGTTGAAATTTTGGGCTGTTTGAAAATTTTGAATTGTCGTGAAATCATAGATACATATAGACGGATGCATATTTTAGTTAATTCACCTAAATTTCTCGGTTATTAAGCGTTTTTCAGAACAAAAGGGGACATTTGTTTGAATAAATAGTTTTAACCTTTAATTCTATTTCCAAAATTATTTGAAGGTCCAAGTGCTTTTTTTTTAAATAGCAACTCCTAATTCTGATACCAGATTCTGAAAGAGCAAGAAATTTAAAAATCAGAAGGGTATTTTTCAAGTTTTTTAAATATATTTTAAGAAAGTCATATTAAGGTGAAAATGTGACAATGCTGGTAATATCTACAAATTTTCTGATAAAATAATCGAGGTATTCAAGCAATAAACATCAAGTCTCGCTATGAAAACGGCATTTGAATGGTTGACATTTGACAATTTTTCAAAATCGTCTTAAGGTCACAAAAAGGTTTTCCATATAAAATTATGCCTATGATACTCCCACATTATTAAAATTAATAAATACTATATTATCTATTTTTTTTAGTCTTAGCATTCCCATTCAAATTTTGCTTGATACTGTACGTCACTTTCGAATGGGTTTGACTTTATTCACACAAGCAAACGGAAGCCATTTCGATCACTTACTTCGTGGTTAGAATAAAAGTCATAAATTAGAGTATTGAACCAAATAGTGGAAGGAAATGGGACTCATTCCAATAAAGCACTCCAAAGGAAACAGTTCTTTTATATTTGCCCATGTGTAAAGCTAAAAGCAAGATTAGCCGATAGCAAGTAACGGTCTTGACATAAGATATTTAGTCTGTTTTTTCACAGTCAAAATTAATGTATTCAAGACTTTGACATTCGACCTTAATTTGTCCTTAAATAGTAAGATTAAGAAGAAGATTAAACAATTTAACTTTAGCGAAAAATAAGTAATTCATATATTATATCACATGCAAAATTTTAATACGTAAAACCCGTTTGTAACCTTCAAAAGACATTGAACAATGATCAATTTTGAACCTTTTAAATGTCGTTTTCATAATGAGATTTGATGTTTATTACTTGAATATCTTGATTGTTTTATTAAAAAATTTGCAGAAATTACCAGCGTTGCCAGATTTTACCTTTATACGGCATTGTTAAAATGGATTTACAAAAACTTGGAAAATACCATTCTGAACTTTAAATTTTCTGCTCTTTCAGAATGTGGTGTCACAATTAGTGGTTGCTATGTAAAAAAACCAATTGAACCTTCAAATTACCGTGAAAATGATGTCAAAGGATATAACTACTTTGTCAAACAGATTCTCACCTTTTGTTCTGAAAAATGTATGTCCAGACCATTTTGTTATAATACCCTTAATAACGACAAATTTAGGTGCATAAAATGGACGATCGCGTGTATATATATGGGTGGTTCTCTGTGGAATCGAAGATGAAAAAAATGAATATTGCTATAAATGTGTGACTATATTTTAGAGGTGTCCAGTAATTCTCCTGAATTTTTTCAGATTTTTTCGGGGCTATTTTTTTAAGTCACAGAGAAGCAAGTTGACATTTTAACACTTTTTGGCATTATATGCCAATTTTCATGAATTTGTAGTTATCCCAGGAAATGTATTTTTCACTATAAAGATAAATATGACTATTTTTGTAAAATTTTAAAAATAGTTCTACAGTCATAAATGTATGCTATCACACTCTTGAAAGCCATTTAAACCTTAAATAGTGAAAATCAGCAGTTCTGCTCCGAATTCTAAAAACCAAATACTGTCTAAAAGATGTCTTTTTATAGTCAAAAACTGCCTATGAATTTCCAGAGTGGTTCTAAATCATTAAGACCAGTTTTGATCAAAATATCTGGAAAAAGTGCCCGAAATATTAATAGTAATGTATATTTGTTGCCTTATAACAATGAACTTGTTAGTATGATCTTTGCAAAAAGATTCATGCAGTTACCTTGGAGTGGTAGAAAAGCATCTCCACTTTTTTCAGTATCAATCTAATCTCCTGTAAGCTGCTAAAAATGCAAATATTATTATACAATTATAAAAATTAATTTTAAAACATTTATATTGTTGGATTTTTAATTTTAGAACCCTTACGAGAATTATGATACTAATCTGAAGGATTACTATAAAAGTATCAACATTATTATTATAATAACTGAAGATAAGTAATGTGAAATTTAAATAATGTGTTACTGAATAATAATAATAATAATGTTGATATTTTTATAGTGATTCGTCATATTAGTAATTAATATCATAATGATTAATTACGATTAATATCATACTTAAAATAATGGCCCCGAAAAAATCTGAAAAAATCAAGAGAACTACTTGACATCTTTAAAATATATCCCCACAGTTATAGCAACATTCACGTTTTTCATCTTCGATTTCACAGAAAACCACCCATATATGGGCAAATCTCCCTAACTTTTAATTTTTGGCGAAAAAACATGGAATCAGGCAATTTTAGGAGCACACCTTTGAAATTTGGTATAAAAATTTAGGAATATTATTGAAATTGATTGGTATAATGTGCTTTTATGAGCGAGAAATGCTCCAAAAGTTGTGCGCGATATTTCATTTTTTTTTATAATAAGATCAGAAAAAATAGTGATATGGTTATTAAGATTTTATTTATAAAGCATCGAATAATAAAAATATAACGAAATATAATAAACATCAGTAGCTGTCACAGAATAACAACTTATTGTCGATATAATTGAAAATTTAATTTTTTTTCTTCATATATGCATATATGCATAACTATGCTTTAACTGTTAACAGGTTTTTTTCCTATTTCTAGCCACTTATTTATCAATACTTTTAATAGATTTTCTAGTAAACGCGTAAGATTTCGGCCAATAGTTTGTGGAAATAATACTAAATTTTATTGAAATTTCAATGAAGATGTATTCTACTTGTCACATAAAATCCAATTTGTAATTTATTCATGTTTTAATTAATTTTAGTAAATTTTTTTATATCAGCACTTCTTAAAAAAATGGTTTACATTGCTGTAACTTTTGGAGCATTAATAAAAAAACTGTGTAAATTTGACAGATTGTTGGATTTAATATGTTCTTTAAGAGATTTTTACTATTTTGATGTGCTGCATACAGAAAAAATATAACAGTCTTCCAAAGTCACATTGCTATGAATTTTTCGACGAGTTTCGCATGAATTCTTTTACTTAAATTTTATTTTCTACTTCATTTTTACAAGCACATACTTGCGCTATACCTCAATCTATTTCTTTTTACATCTACTAAATGTAGAATTCGGTTATTTGCTGATTTCGAAAATGCTCCAGTCAATAGAAAGAAAAATATGATAATTTTAAAATTTATTGAAATTCCAGTGAGACAATTTCAAACCATTGAAACTTTTTATTGGAAGGGAGCACATCAAAATATGGTAGACTTTTTTATGCACTATTAAAATAGAATACTTGTTTAATGTTTCAATCATTTCCAAGAAATGCTCCAAATTTTACAGTATCCATAATAAATTATTTTTTTCAAGTGATACGATATTTCATCATTTTTCTTACATTTTTCGATTATTGAAGCATCAATTTGAGACAAAGGAGTTTGACAAAGTATTCATTGAGCTTTCACCGTATAGATGGAGTATAGAACTATAAATTGAAACTGGTACAAAGAGAAAAGTTAGGGACACAAAAAAAAGTTAGGGAGATTTGCCCATATATGTATATGTATAAATATATATATTTATATATTTAAAACGGTAATGAAATATATAATTTTGTAGTAATATTAAAAAAAAATTGCAGGTTGTTCATAGCGTACACGGTATAATGTTTAAGGATCTAAAACAAATATTAAGAAAAGAGCAATGCGATGCATCAATTTTATTGACAGCGAATGTACCGTCTGCTAAAAAGATAATTGTTCATGGACCACAAGATCCTGATGCTGGTGGGATTCCATCGCAATTTCCTGTCCAAGAGGATACACAATTCTGTCAAATTCTTCGTGAATCGTTAGACTTTTTTGGAATCGATGAATCGGAGCACCAGGAATACTTTCTAATTGATTATAAAACTCGTAATTATCATCAGTATATATCATTATTATGTTTACTATACAATACTTGTTGAGATGAGATAATATACCTGATAATATACATTCAATTAGTGAGCTCGTATCAGTATTCGCAACTATTATTATAAACCATCTAATCATGAAATTCCAAAGTTGGGGAGTTAAAATGTTAGGAATAAACCTAAAATAAAAAAATGAGTGTTAACAAGGTATTCATCCTACTGACCTATGGATCGAAAGGTGCACACTCACAAGGAGGGGTTCCACCTTCCGAAAACGGATTTCGTTGCAACTTTGAGAACTGTTCATATTGGTACCCAAATATGAAAGAATTCATATGAATTCCAATCTCATAGGCTGTTTGACCAAAATTGTTTGCAGTTAACAAAAAATAACTCGGAAAGAAATAGACGTAAATACTCAAACTCACATACATTAGATAATTGAGATCAAGTAGACATAGTGAAGCCTGCGATGGCTTGGTCGGTAGGGCGTCGGGCTCGTAATCTGGAGATCCCAGATTTGATTCCCGGCCCGGCCGATTGATACAAGCACCACTGGGGAATGTATTTTCAACTAGTGCTTTCTTCACCAAGACATGGTATGACCTCCGTCGCTGATTAGCACCGGTTTGGGAGCATAAAAAGAGCGACGTTAAAGTAATAAAAAAAAAGTAGACATAGTTTAAAAAAAAGCTCAAATATCTCAATGTGGACAAAAGTTATGGAAAAAATGAGAATTACATAAAATTTTAACAAAAATTTAGTATCAAAATGTGATAGACTTTTTAGGCAAATACTTCTAATTCTTATTTTTTCTATAACTTTTGTTCAAATTGAGATTTTTAAACTTTTTTTTTAAACTATGTCTACATGATCTTAACTGTTAAATGGATTTGAGTTTGAGTATCTACGTCTATTTTTCCCGAATTAGTGGCGATTAAACTTGAACATATTTTTTTTTACAAATTTCTTTAACTGCTTATAACTTTCGTCAAACATCCTATGAGATTAAAATTCATATGAAATATTTCATATTTATATACCGGATATAAGTTCTCAAAATTGCAACTAAATCTGGTTCCCGGAAGCTGGAACCCCTCCTTATAAAACTACTTATATTTGCATGACTGTGACCCATTGCGTCACATCCCCCTCTACCTAAACGCTGGGCGCCAGGGTAATGAATATAGCGAAATTTATTTGGTCAGTCAAGTAAAGGGGATATGCTTCCCATATTGAAGTGAGTATCCTAGTATACTTTTTGCACGATTCTAATAGAAGTTAAGGGTAGATGAGTGAGATATTAAGACTTTAAGGTAACGGAATTAAAAATATAGGAATCAATTAAAAATGAATAATTAGCACCTTTGGATCGAAAAATGAACCTTTGGATCTAAGGCACGTACTCTAACCACTAAGTCGATGTCATTTATATCCGTTAGAGTGTTTTAAATAGCGTAGATTAGAGTAGGTTTCTTTAATCGTAAATGGTACTATTTTCCATTGCTTTAGAACCATTAATAGTCTTGCAGTAGACCGCACACTGTGTAATGACAGAACGAATGAGAAGTAATATTTATTTCTTAAATGGCAAATATAGAATTTGTAATTCTTGTATGCAAGACCTAACCAGATTAAACATTTTAATTAAGTTTAAATCTGTTCGCAACGACCCACTTGGTAACATGGAATCCTCTATCCAACGTACCCCGAAATATCAATCAATGCGTACTTAGACGTGAAGCGGATGTGCTCTATATTAAAGATACTCGAGCAAAGTATTTTCGATTGTTAATAATAGATTAATAATTTATTAAACGAAATATTCAGCACATTGACCACTTTAAATAAATTGATTAATCAATGAATATTTAGTTCTCACGTACGGTTATTCTGAATTAATATGCGATCCAGCGAGTAGATGCAGATGAACCTGGAGTCATTAGAGTTGTATACAAACGATTCAATTGAGATACATGCCGAGCGACTCCAACAATGGCCTTTGGGCAACGACACAGCTCAAGAGTTCGCAACTGAGACGAAAGCGATGGAGAATCGTCTCAAATGGAACAGGCGGAGAACAGTGACGTTTTAGTCCGTGGCTGCTCAGAATCTAGATATCTTGAAAGCGTGTACAATATATCTTCATTCGTAACTTGCTCTTCAAAAACCACAGTCAATGCTACTTCAAGTTATGTAATAAGCCGCTCCGTGCTATTCAGATATGTCAGACATCAGGCGGATTAAAATAACATATCATCATATTCCACAATGCATAACCACTATGCTTATTCATATCCATAATATTAATCACTTCTTTTAATTCTTTACACGTTTCTCTAAATTTTATTACTATAATAAAAAAATATCTCTATAATATCTATAATAACTATCTTGTATAATAAAATCTATATAAAACCTTTGTCTTACTTTATATATGACAGAATCACTGCTCGCGTGATAATATCAAGAACGATATTATTTAAGCAGCAACCTCGTCGCTGGATTACCTTCTAAACTAATTATTAAAATTTCTCCCGCACGAAGGCGTTATGAGACCTTACGCTCATACAATATAATCATTACCCATAAAAATTTAAAGCACATGATTTTAGTACTTTTCTTTAAAGACTTTTTATTTTTAATACAATAAATTTCTTCCAAAGAAAAATAGTATTGCGCTAGCATTATAGAACGAATGTAATTGTATACACACACTGGGCTTGAACCAGAGATGGGTTGCATTAAAATGACGAAGAAAACTGGAAGTGGCATTTGATTTCTTACTACTTTATGATGAAAAAGCAGTTCGACTTGAAATCCTAGTTGATCCTGTTTCCTGTTGAAAATATGCATACTTTTCAATTTTTACGTAGTTTATTTCGAATTTTTGTCAGAAAATTACTTTGTTGCACTTGCATACGCATACGCACTCGTGCATCCCCAAAATCACACACACACACACACACACACACACAGAACGTACATGTGTATGCGTATCACATATATTATACTATGTCCACATTTGATAATAATTAACTTATGCTCCTCTCCCAAATTTTACCTGGATGGAGGTGGCGGGTATACGTATATACAGTTGCTACCTCCCACCCAGTGACAACATCGACGACTTTCTAAGATCCGTTAATGCCATCGTTACCAGAGCGAGGTCCTCCCGATAGCCAATAGTCTTCGGAGGGGATTTTAATGCTTGGGCGACAGAGTGGGGCAGTACGAAATGAACACTCGTGGTCGTACACTCCTCGAGGCCTTTGCGATATTGAAGTTGGAGATTGCTAACACCGGAACGACTCCCACTTTTACCAAGGCGGGAGGGTCGTCTATAATAGATCTAACCTTCATCGATCCTAGATTGATAAAGGAAGGGTTAACCTTGAAAGTTAGTGATCGTTACTCGGGGAGCGAACATCAAGCACTCGTGTACCAGCTCCAAACGACGACTAATAGGACAGCAGGTCGGAACAAAAGCTTCCAATATACGAGATGGGTACCGTATACCTTCGACCGGAAAATGTTCCTCTGCTCCATAGCAGAAGTCAAAGGAACACCGGACGAACGAGCCGAGGAACTCACACTTGCCATAACAGCGGCTTGCTATGCCTCTATGGCCGGGAAATCCATCCCCCGTGGCCATCCACCTGTTCATCTCGGTCCAGTATATTACAATATCTAACATATTGAAATAATTTCTGTAATCTTTCCATTTTATAAAATAATTAACAGAAAATATTGCGAGAGGACTGGGATTTTACGGAAAAGACAAGAGTTTGGAGAGAGAAGCAGATGAGAATTATAGGTGCATCAAGAAATAATTCACTGCGCAATTATCACACACTTAAATGTATATATTATAACTAACTGTAAAAAAAATTATTATGCCTTTAAGACAATGTACACGATGTTGTTTACAAAAGTTTATGTGTGTTCACGTTCGCGGTCAATTATGGTCTGACAGAAAAACAGACGTTGCCGAATTTCATAGGCGGTGTATATGTGTATCAGGGTACGGGTGATCGATTTAAAGTTAAATAATCACTTATTCAGTAAGAATTTATTATAACAACAGCGGGTGCCAGTCGCGTACGTTCCCACGTAATTGTCGTGATTCGTGACTCGCTTAAAGAAACGCTCAATTGGATACAAGTGATTATCTATCCGAATATCCGTAATATAGAATAGCGAACGGCACGGCTGGAATACGCGTCTTGTAAGCCGGCTACTTCGCGCGCGAAGGAGGGAGGGGAAGAAGCTTGGGTATACTGAGTTTACGCGGCGAGTAAGGCTAGTTACACAAGGAAAATAAGCTGGGGAGTACATGGGAGTTCGCGGCACACACACAGGCAAGGAAAACGGCGCTCAATATTGGCACTAGGTTGCACAAACCTTTGGCGATGCTGGCACACGCGCGGCACACACAATTCGCTATGCTCTTTCTCTCTCTCTCTCTCTCTCGATATCGTCACGTCAGTACCCTCAATGGATAGTCCCTATTAGGCGGTCGGACGAGCTCTGCGCTCTCATCTTCGTCGACGCGAGAGAGTCGCTGCGTGCATGCTTAACGAAGATGTCCGCCGCGCACGAATGTCAAGAACGGTGGCGAGTTGGTGGCGACGACGACGTAGCTTTTCGGCCTTCTTTTTGTGGTCTTCTTGTCTGCCTCCTTCTTCTCTCTTGGCGATCACTGGCTCGAGGACTCGGGAATGCGGTACAGCGTGTTTGCCTGGATGAGTTATAAACCGTACGGGTACTCGGTTTATATGTTGTTGTTTTCACCTAACCTCTCATCTGCACCCATCCTATACACAGCTGTTTAACTGTAATCCTGTCCTCTCCTTTGTATAGTGCACATTGTAAGGAGTAATCTTACAGATTTATTTGCTGTACCGGATGGCTGCTATGGAAGGCGATTCTGGCTACGCTGCTTCTCCAGGTGTGCTGTCAAGGACTTCTCCTTACCACTTCCTGGCATCTCTTCTTCCAGCTGCTTCTGGATCTTCTTGGGAACTCCTGAGCTTTTACTTGTGTGCTCGGTATATGGCTTCCCTGTATGTGTAGGCTGATAGGGTTCGGTGGCTTAGGTAGGGTTCAGTCAGGGCTTGGATAGGGTTCGATAAGGAGTTCAATGGGCTACGTGCTCGCTTAACTTAACATGTATTAAATGCCTTGTCACAGTTCATATTCTTTGCCGTACTTCATTATGTCTTCGAAATTATTTATTGATCTCGAGGACATAAATTTACGGCACTTCGGTCTCAATTGAGAATATGCCATCTCTACTTGTTGGCGCAGCGGAGGAGGTCGGCGGAATTTCCGGACAATAGCCTTAAAGCAATTCAGGTATTTTACGACCTTCTCTCCTTTGCCTTGCGTGCGGCGCTGTAGATCTTTGAACAATTCTTGATCTCGTAACTACTGACCGTAATCATTTAAAAATTCATATTCGAAGTTATACCAGTTACGTAAGAAAGATTGGACGGACCTATACCAAAATAGGGCTGTCTTCTTAAACACGCAAGGCAATGCGCTGAGAATACGCCGATTAGAGAACTGGTCGTCATTCCTAAAGTCTTGTAGATTATCTAGGAATTCTTCAGCATCGTCGTTGGTCTCCCCATCAAACGATAGACCTCAGTCTCTGAGGGATCTTGCAAAACTAGGCCTATCCTTTCTATCTCTCACTGGTGGCTGGTTGTATCCCAAAGGGACTAATGCACCCATGTCCTCATTTTGGTTATTCGTATCATGCCGATGGACATCTCGACTCGGCGATGGTACTCTACTACGTCTGTCAGGCAGGCGCTCCTTGCGATATCTTCTCGCATAGTAGGCAGTTGCATCTTCCCTATTCGCAGCGTAATATTCGTCCGAATCTAAGTTGCTAACATTAGAATTGGTTTGAGTACTCTGATCGCTCATGCTCGACGGGATCGTTATTCGTTGCGCGGGTTCTATTGTAACTATTGTCACACTATGTAGAGGCTTCCTTCTTAGTGTAAGTACTTTGGCTATGGTCGGATGCGCGAGACTTACGATTCCCTTCATTCGGTAACCGTCTAGAAGTGGACGTTTCACTCCTGTGATAGCACTCACCTTCCGATAACGATTCATCATCTGCTTCTTCTAGTGCTGGCGCATGTCTGTATGAGGAGGTCCTGTTGTTATGCTTGTCATAACTAACCTTCCTCTGACAGGTACCGTATTGATCACGACTATGTGAACGATAATCTGGGGCTTCCCTCCGATTATCAGTCGACTGCTTGCAATCGTTGGAAGGGAGTTCATAATCCCTGCTCGTTTGTTGTCGCGACTTATTTGACTGAATCTCCGAAACGCGCTTTTTAATAGCACCAGAACTACTACATTGGCTGGGAGTAGACCGACCCTCTGTATCGGAGTTCAGTCCAAAATCGTTACGACAAATGGCGTCCCTTTCCACTGGATTGTGGTTACCAACCAACGAGTTACGCTGATACCGGTGTGGCGTATGTGGTGAATTTGTAGCATGCGTCTCACCTAGAACAGTATATGTAGCGGTCGACACCGTCAATTGTCTCGAAGTTGGTACAATTAGCCGTCGAAATCGCCGCTTCTGTGTCAATGCCTGCTGCATTATCAGAAAGCGGTCTCATTTCACCCGTCGGCGTGGGCACTCTACTATATGTAGTCACATTTCCCTCTTCTTCCTGAATGAGAGTTGTGTGCTAACTTGTTGGTCTATCATCTGACAACTCAGATTCTATAGACCTGGCGGTACCAGAAGTCATCACACTACCTCTTTTGGAACGCTTTTGGTTCTTCTGCCAGAACTGTGGACAAGCTAAAGGCTTGGTCGCTGGTTGGACAGAAGTATCCTCGTCGTAATTGGGATACCACGGCACGTCAATTTGAGGATCATAACACTTCATTCTATGCCTTAGAAGGCGCTCTCTACACTCAAACTCTTCGCTTTTTGCATTAAGGCGCAAACGATCGAGTTAGGCGTAGATCTCCTCCAAAGGAAGTGATCTGATGTCCTTTTTAATGTGCCTTGCGTACCGCGAGTCACTAAGTATTTTGCACATACGCGACTCGTAACTGCCCATCGTAATCTTTTTGATAAGGCAGAGACGGCGTTGTGCACCCGGGGATTTCTTCTCAGTTGACACACCAACTGCGTCCCCGTATGCCCTGTAAAGTTTGGACAACTGGAAAAATAACTCAGACTCCAGATTCAAATATAGAGTACAAAACTACTATATTTGAAAAGGCATACCATATATGGAAAAAAAGAACACAAAAAAATTTCGATCCGAGTTTGGCTAACTTATTAAATAATATCAAAATAAACAACAAGAAAAATTAATATAAATTAATATAATTTTTTTTAAACAAACTAGAGAAAAAATTTGTTTGCCACAAGAATCGAAATCTTAATCGAATCTGTATTCGGATCAAAGAAACAAAATTTTGTTGTCGAACTTCTCTTCAAAATCTAAGTAAAATTGCAAACGATACTTGGACCAATCCAAGAACGAATTAATTCGACAAACAAATTAATTTGCTAACAATTTTAACATAAATTGCTATCGAGTGCAACTTACAAAAAAAATAATAAAAAAAATATTTTAATTCGCTGACACGAGAAATTAAATATTGAAAGAAAAAAGAAAAAAAAATTCTGGAAGCCACAAATATAATTATTTTGACAAACAAAATAATTATTACTTTACACAAAATGTAAATCTCACACAAAAAAAAATTTGTAAAGAGTAGCTTCAAAAGAAAAAAATTTTCCAGAAGGTCACACAAAAAAGATTTATTTTTAATTTCAATTTAATTTAATTAATAAAATAAATTAATTATAAATATGCAATTAATTTGACAAGCAAATTAATTGCAATCAATTTCTTGATTTGGAGGCAACGCAAAAAAAGTTAAGAAAATAAATAAAAAGATATTTTTCCGCCAGCAGAATTAATGATTAAGTTACAAACACTTAATCAAAATAATATTTATAATAATAATAGATATAAATGTAACATCAATATCACGATATGTCTCAGCACTAGTGCGAGCCAAAATCGCGTCGGTAATAGAAAAATATTTATCAACTTTGACTTATCTGACTAACAGACAATGTCAAAATCAATTATAATAATATTAATTATTATTATCACACAACAACAAAAATTATTGTATATTTTCAAAATTATCAGCTGACTAACAGCGTGTTAATATCTGTGAAAAATTAATTCAAAAGTATGTATATTGTGACATTGCATGTCAAATAATAAATTAATTGAATATTAAATATTAATTTACCTAAATGCCCACTCGCACATACGTTTATATAATTCTCGCATTAGGCCTCTACGGTATCGGTACACCGAAGGCTTTTTGCGAGGCAAACTACACGTGTAGTCGCGAAGACGATGTCGGCCATGTTGTCGTCTGCGATGCGCGGCTCCCCACGCGCGCAGAAAACGCTTTCCATTCCCACATACATTGTCGTAGATGCAACCTCTCCAGGAAGATGACCCAGGTTTAGGCGAATTATCACCTTGGGGAAAAGATGCTCTGTCTCTGTCGCTAACCGTAAATGAGCGACAGAGATGGATATATATAGTATAGATCATTAGTTTCATAAGCTTGTACATATAACTATAGGTAATTAAATCGCGATGTTAAGAAATAAGTAACACCTTGATTTATTAGAAGGTTTTGATTTTGATTCTTGGTCAAATAAATTACTATTATCAATTACTAAAATTATTAATACGTAATGGTAATTTAATTAATGTTATTAATTCGTGAAAATTAAGAATATAATATCGATTATTGTAAATATAATTTTATAAGTAGTAGTTTATCAGTATTTAATTAAGAATTTGTATTTTCGCGCATTTTATTTGGAAATCGGGAATATCGGCGAGTGGTGGTATGCTTGAACATTTCGCGCATGCGAACTATGGGTAGCATTGCAGCCCACACTGCGCTTAAAGTGTAATACATGACCCCACGAGTAGAAAGTACGAGTGGAGGGGATATTCTTTTTCGTATCGAGACCACTGAAGTGGAGGCTACATGTTGCGTATTAGGAGGCGTCTGCAATGAACACTCGCAGTCACTTAATACATGGTTTTAATTTTCGCGCGTGCAGACATGTAGTCGTGGCGTCGTGATTTTTTGGTGCATGTTGAAAAGGATCCAATCAACGATTTTCATCCATCGAGGGATCGTGAGTGAGGAAAGCGTCGGTGCTGGATCAAAACTGGCGAGATCACGCGATCTCGTCCTTGTATCATTCGGTCTCTCAATTAGTAAACATATAATTTCCTGTTAACAGTATGAAGAAGCCATCTATTATGGTAAAGATACCGGTAATTATATTTGATTTATTTTAATAATTATTTACTCACTATTATATCTAATAGATTTCTTGCATTGCCCTGATCCCGCACGCTGAAAGGCAGAGGAATTTGTTATATAATATAGGCGTAACGGTGATGCTGACTGCTGCACCGAGTTGTGCGCGGAAGCTAAATCGACGCCATATTATTAATTGGGGAATATATGCACCACGTTTTTCCTTTAATTTAATTAAGTGCCGCGTGAAATATATTTCCGTCATGGTTAATTTGTCGGGTGATTAATTGTGTTAAATATCATTTATCGTTAATTGAGTTGATTGATCATGTACCAATTATTAAAGAATAAATTTTATCAGTCCGTTAGAAAAATAAATTAGTTGTGTTAAATTCGTTAATACCAAGCCATACGATTCCCATTACCAACCTCCTCGTGAGATTTGGTTTCATATAAATAAAACTAGTGTAATAGTTAACGATTATTTATTAAGTAACGATGACACAACAAAAGAAACAATTCATTAATAATAATAATAATACAAAAATTAATAATTATAAACGATAAATATATTATTGTTCATCTCGAACTGATACAAAATCAGTGAGCCGAACTCAAAAATATTTCACACACACACAAATTTTTAAACTCGCTTTTAAAGTGAGTTAACAAAGTTCACGCAATGAAATTAAAGATGAAATTCCGCTCGCGCAGAGGGAGAAATTGTCCCTCTTGCGTAGCAACGAAGGATAGCCGCGCGGTATATGCTGTATAAAGTATATGCTCTCTCTCTCTAGTTGGGATTTTCTCTCTCTCTCTCCCAGTAGCGGACTCGTGATCACTCAGCACTATACGCCTCCGCGACGCAATGTCTCTCTCTTACGCACTAGTTCTCTCTTACTCTCTCTCTCTCTCTCTCTCTCTCTCACACACAACTACAATATACGGCCAGAGATATCCGCGCGTTCCTACTCTAACGCGAACCCGAACATTTCAAATTTCTCTCTCTCTCTCTCTCTCTCTCTCTCTCTCTCTCTCTCTCTCTCTCTGGTGAGTTTGGTGGACGCTCATAGCTTCGCGCTTCGAGTATAACGTTAATTTTCTTGCTCACGCTCTTTCTACGAGTTTCAGCCTAGAGGAAGGGATTCCCTGGAGTGGTGGCTGTTATCCAATTTAATAACAGGTACTCTTTTCGCCCTGGAATCCTTTTAATTCTTCTATGAAAATTGGATTGCTGGAGAGGTTAGGTCTTGTCCACTGGCAAATTGGCGGCTCCTCGACGTTTTTGCACAGTTGAAGCAGCGCCTCTACTGGCTTTCACCGGTGTTAAGGGGTCAACCTCATAGAGCATATCTCATCTTCCTCAGGATACTTCATTTTAACACCGTGGAGAGATGCTGCCGGCTACGCGCACCACCTGCTTTATCTGCAGCCGCAGAATTGTTAAAAAGGACCTGGCGGAGGTATGCTCTCGTTGCGGCAATTATATACATGCAAATTGTTTCGCGATTCTGCCGGACTCAAACGAGCCGCGCTGCTGCCGACTGGCCGGCAAGACCGCTGCCTTACCCGCGACTAGTGAGAGGGCAGCACCTCCCGCGACAACGCTTTCCTTAAACGAGCTCGCGTCAACCGCCGGTCTGCCTGCTGCGACCCCCACCACTGGGACGGCCAAGCGCGTCGCCTCGCCCACTTCGCCGCCATGCGCGCAGGTTGCTAAGCAACCTCGCGGCGCCGCGCCCACCGAGAGTTGCTCCGGCCTACCCGCGCAACAAGCTAATGCCGTGGATATGTCCGCTTTCCTATCTGAATTTGCGAGCCGATTAGAGGCAAATTTCGAGCGCACAGTCTCGCGCATTGAATCCTCGGTGCAGGGGCTAGCCAGCGAGATTCGTGATCTTAACGCCCGGGTTGCGCAAATAGAAGCGACGACCGAAACAAGATTCTCCGGTGTCTCGAGCCGCCTGGGAGCGCTTGAAGCAGCAAACGAGGAGATACGTGGCAGGTTGAATGATACACAGACCGTTCGGTCTTCGTCGGCGGGGTCGTCTATGACTGCCTCTTCGGATACTTGCGAATTGTTAATTTTAGGCGTTCCTGCAAATCTTACGTTATCTGAGGAGAAGGTCGTAATTAAAATTCTCTCTGCCATTGATCTCCCACGTGTCAGCTCGCATGTCATTAGTATGCGTCCTTGGCTTGCTCGGAACAAGTCGGGAGCTAAAAAATCGGGACAGACAAATTCGTCCTCAACTGCAAGCGGCTTTATTAATAATAATTCTAGTTTTAATCTAATTGATAGTGTTAGTGATAATAGTAGAGATATTGTAAGCGTCAACAAAGGCCTTGTTTTTCGGGTTTCTTCCCCATCAATTAGAGATATTATTTTGGAAAAGGCTCGCCTTTTATAGGGATTATCTGCAGACTCTCTCTTTGGTGCGGGAGGAGGCTCATCAATTTTTTTGCGTGCACTCTGGCTCAAGGAGTTGCACGTCTTACTTAGTAAAACGTTGCGTCGTTCCTTGGACTTGGGTTTTGCTAGGCCTTTGATAAAGAACTACACGGTATTTTTGCGGAAAACGAAGGGAGGGCAGCTTTTCCCCATTTACTCAGAATCCGACTTGGCTAAATTTTCAAACATTAATCCATCTCCTCCTCAATGAAGATCAACTGGTCAGACGTCATCACCTACTAATAATTCATTCTCCATTTTTCATGTAAATATTAACCGGCTAAAAGCACATTTCTCATCTATTGAATCACTTATTCTTCCATTGAATTACGATATCATTTCATTTTCAGAAACTTTTCTCACGGAGTATGACTCCTCCAGCATGCTGGACCTCCTTGGCTACACATTGCACAGATTGGACCGGGTGGGTAAGGAGGGGGGGGGTGTAGCCGCCTATTTCAAGAGTAATCTTGATGTTAGGCTCGTGGCTCACTCTGACCCTGTCTTTTCAAACACCCCGGAATTTTTAATTTTTCAAGTTAATAACAAGGTTAGTTCGCTGCTATTTAGTGTCGTCTACAGGAGGCCCACAGCGGCCTACCCATCACAATTTTTTGATACGTTAAATAATTTTTTACATACTTGTGGCCAGGTAGTCATCACAGGCGACTTTAATATTAATATGTGTGTTGGGAACGGGGCGTTCGCCATGCTGGAATCATACATAGCTTCACTTAACCTCTTCCTTATCAAATCGAAACCTACACATCATGCGCATTTCACCAACCATTCATCTCATACCTGGCTGGATTTATTTATAACGCGTAATCCTCCGCCAGATTATTTTTATTCTAAGTCTTCAGTTCCTTTTGCAGCAGGACATGATTTCATTGTATTGACTTGTGATTTTACTAAACCATTGTTGGCGGTAAAGAAAATTTGGTCACGGAACCTCGCTGTAATTGATCCGCCAGAGGCAGCTGCTCTTTTCTCCGTCACTTTAAATCACTTTTCGGCTCATTCAAGCACTGCCACCGAGTCATCTTCACCTTCAATTTCACACCCATCAACCTCGTCGTCTTGCCGTTCACCTTCTTCCTCTCAACTCACGTCAATGCCTTGTTCTTCAACCGCCGCTAATATCAACATCCTAATCTCAAACCTGGTTTCAGCTACCCTACATACTTTTGACTCCCTCGCTCCCGCCAAACTCATCACCATCAAAAATATCAACAAATCATGGATCACAACTTATATTAAGCGTAATATTAAATCTCGTAACATGGCATATAAAAGATACTTGGCCACGGGCCTGAGCTCAGACTATCAGAAGTACAGAGATTTGCGTAGTCTGGTTAGAAATGACATAGATTCTAATAAATTTTCGTACTACAACAATAGGATCTATTCAGCCTCTAACGCGGCTAATATGTGGAAGGAGCTCAGGAGCATGGGTCTCGTATCTAAAACGTTTAAATCACCTCTAAGTATTTTTTCACCCGATCAGCTCAATATCCACTATGCTTCCATTTCATATTGACCCATTCCTTTCACTCATACTCAATTTCAATCTCTCATTTCATCAGTAGTCATTTTGCCCTCATCCTATCCATTAATTTCCTTTCACTTTACCCCTACCACATCGCATAAAGTCCTCACTACTATTTCAAGGGCCACCTCCAAGGCTACTGGGTATGATGGAATCTCTGTTCCAATGTTGAAACTGTTATCTGCTCAATTGGCACCGCATCTTACTGATCTGTTCAACTTATCTCTCTCAACGGGAGTTTTTCCAAAGCCTTGGACTAGGTCTCTCCTTTTTCCTCTAGCAAAGTCGAACAGAGTGATATCGCCGTCTGATACTAGGCCTATTGCAAAGCTCTGTGAAGTCTCCAAGATCTTAGAAAAATTAGTTCACGGACAACTCACAGATTATCTTAATGATAATAATCTAATTATTGAGAGACAGGCAGGCTTCCGCCGGGGGCATAGTACCGAGACGGCGTTGATCGGTGTCTTAGACGACGTTAGGAGAGCCATAGACAAACGAATGATCACCATCTTAATATTATTTGATTTTTCGAAAGCGTTTGACTCGGTGCCACATGACCTGATGCTTTGTAAATTACGCACTTTGGGTTGCTCGGACACGGTTCTTTCGTGGTTCTACTACTATCTCGTTGGACGTTCCCAATCAGTTGTGGATGAGCTGGGGGGGGGGGGGGGGTCGGCCTGGCTTGACACGTCTAGGGGGGTGCCGCAGGGCAGTGTCCTTGGCCCACTCTTATTTTCTATTTTTATTAATGACCTCCCGCGGGTGTTAAAACATTCCAATCATATGATTTTCGCGGATGACACCCAAATCTATCACTCGTTCTACCCAACTGATCTTGCTCAGGGTGTACAAAGGATTTCGGAAGACGCTAATGCGATAGACAACTGGGCGAGATTAAATGGTCTAAAGTTAAATGTTAAAAAGACGAAAGTGATGATTTTGGGAAGTCAGGCTTTCATCTCGCGCATTGACTTTGATTCTGCCCCGAAGGTTTCAATAGAGAATGAATTACTTGACTACGAATCTGAGGTCAAATCTTTGGGCATATGGATTACACCCACACTGGACTGGTCTCGTCAGGTCGCATCTGTGTCACAGCGAGTTCACGGAGTTCTTCACTCCCTAAGATTTTTTAAAAGAGCGCTTTCACGTCCAAACAGAAAGAGACTCGTCGAAGCTCTAATATTCCCGCATTTCGACTACGCCTGTACTGTTTACCACGATCTGGATGCTACCAGAAATTTGAAACTAAAGCGTCTACTAAATGCGTGCGTTCGTTTTGTGTGGGGTAATATTTCATGGCGGGAACATGTGACACCGTACCGGCTTAAGTTAGGCTGGCTGTCGGTCGAGCTTAGAAGATCGCTTTTTATTGCTTCATGTGCATATAACATCATCTCCCATAATTCCCCTTCCTATATAGCTAGTCATTTCATTATTCGTGATGCTTCATTTCCTGCCCGTTCTTCCTCACGTCTCCCTCCCTCATCCCTTTTCTATCTTCCTCCTCGGACTGAGGCTCTTAACAACTCCTTCATTATCACTGCTTCTCGCCTCATTAACCACCTTCCTTTCACAAACTTTGATCCTCTCCTCTTTAATTTTTTCAAAGCCTCACTCGTATCGTATCTTACTGAGCTCGATCGTCAGACTTGGGAAGCGAGAGTGGTAAATGAGGGAATCGTCTGCCCTTCCCTGCCGGATCTTTGATTTTTGATTGTGCGATTTAGATTCTAGTTAGTTAAGTATAATTTTATTGTATTTCATTTTATCATATTCTATTACTGGAGTTAATACAATGCGTTTCCATTCTCTTTGTGCAATGCGATTTTTATTTATTTATTTATTACGTTTTTTTGTTATTACTTGTAAATATTTTTTATTTTTATAGAAATTTTAATATTGTTACTTGTTATTTTTATTATACTGTATACTTGTTACGGATCAGCATATTGTTGCTAGAACTCATTAAAGAGTTCATGTGTGTATACGGGGTTTCACCCCAATTTACCCAAAATAAAGAAATCAAATCAAATATCTCTCTCTCTCTCTCTCTCTCTCTCTCTCTCTCTCTCTCTCTCTCTCTCTCTCACACGCGACTTGCAAAGCAAACATTTAAAAAAAAAATAAATAACCCGCTGTTTCTTGAATAAGTGCAGGTAAGCCTGTGCATACAAGAAACACTTATTTAAAAAAAAAATAAAAAAAATTTTACCGATCCGCAATTCCTCGACACGCAAGCGGTACAACTACCGTCCTGTCACGGTCGCCATTTGTAACGTGGTATTTCGTCGTAATACTAGTTACAATTTATCTATTTCTTTCATACAGGCACGACGGCCCGAAGAACGCGTCTTTATCGTCGCCGTGGGATAATAAGTTAACCCGTCGGGACACGGTAGCGGAGATTGCACGATCTCCTACGTACCGACACACGCGGCGGGAAAATCGGGAATCGGAATATTGATTGCGGGTTAATTTATAATCAAGATAACGCGACCGCTATATTAAAACAAAATAAACAATATTTATTTTCAGTAATTTACAGGGAGGTGCCCGACAATAATTATTGACAATAATTATTATCGTGGAGCACGTCTCGTTCTGGTGTCCTCGATTAGATGAAGAAAGGGGTGATTTCCAAACCTTTTGGAAGGGGCTTTGACACCAGACCAACGGCAGGGTGGTTTTTTAGTGGGTATGGGTCACGCTGACCGAGTCCCACTCTCCGTGCGCAAAAGCATTTTTAACGCCTACTCACACAAAAAACAAAAAGAAACACAAACATACATATATATATATATATATATATATATATTTATATATATATATATACTAGGAAGGCGAAGCCCCAACCCCCTATTTTTAATTTCGAAAAAGGTTTTTCGTAATAAATTTATTTTAAATAATGTTTTAAATTATATTGCTTTTTCACTACCATGGACACCTTAGAAATTAAACCGATCCACACAACACCTTGGAGGTACTGTTATAATGCATTGGGTTTTATACCAAAAATTTAATTTTTTTTTAAATACGATTATAATTTATAAATAAAAGTTTTTACCAAAATTTAGTATAATGAAATCAGAATAATAGTAATGAAAAAAATAAAGACATTAAATGTTAACTGTAAATTTTTAACTATATGAATTCCTATAAAGCTTAAATTTATATTTTAATAATTATAAATGTTAATGAAAAATTAACTTACCAAAAATAGTAAAGTGCATATACTTACTAAATTGTAGTATTTAGTAACTACTTATGAAAATTTTGGAATATTTTAAACGGATCTAAATAGAACTTCACCTCCTAAAATTAATTTATTTAATGACGAAGGATCATCGCCAAAAGTTCTATGGCATTAATATTTTGTACTTTTAGAGTAATAAGACTTCATTTCCTGCCCGTTCTTCCTCACGTCTCCCTCCCTCATCCCTTTTCTATCTTCCTCCTCGGACTGAGGCTCTTAACAACTCCTTCATTATCACTGCTTCTCGCCTCATCAACCATCTTCCTTTCACAAACTTTGATCCTCTCCTCTTTAATTTTTCAAAGCCTCACTCTATCGTATCTTACTGAGCTCGATCGTCAGACTTGGGAAGCGAGAGTGGTAAATGAGGGAATCGTCTGCCCTTCCCTGCCGGATCTTTGATTTTTGATTGTGCGATTTAGATTCTAGTTAGTTAAGTAATTTTATTGTATTTCATTTTATCATATTCTATTACTGGAGTTAATACAATGCGTTTCCATTTCTTTGTGCAATGCGATTTTTATTTATTTATTTATTACGTTTTTTGTTATTACTTGTAAATATTTTTTATTTTTATAGAAATTTTAATATTGTTACTTGTTATTTTTATTATACTGTATACTTGTTACGGATCAGCATATTGTTGCTAGAACTCATTAAAGAGTTCATGTGTGTATACGGGGTTTCACCCCAATTTACCCAAAATAAAGAAATCAAATCAAATATCTCTCTCTCTCTCTCTCTCTCTCTCTCTCTCTCTCTCTCTCTCTCACACACGCGACTTGCAAAGCAAACATTTAAAAAAAAAATAAATAACCCGCTGTTTCTTGAATAAGTGCAGGTAAGCCTGTGCATACAAGAAACACTTATTTAAAAAAAAATAAAAAAAATTTTACCGATCCGCAATTCCTCGACACGCAAGCGGTACAACTACCGTCCTGTCACGGTCGCCATTTGTAACGTGGTATTTCGTCGTAATACTAGTTACAATTTATCTATTTCTTTCATACAGGCACGACGGCCCGAAGAACGCGTCTTTATCGTCGCCGTGGGATAATAAGTTAACCCGTCGGGACACGGTAGCGGAGATTGCACGATCTCCTACGTACCGACACACGCGGCGGGAAAATCGGGAATCGGAATATTGATTGCGGGTTAATTTATAATCAAGATAACGCGACCGCTATATTAAAACAAAATAAACAATATTTATTTTTCAGTAATTTACAGGGAGGTGCCCGACAATAATTATTGACAATAATTATTATCTGTGGAGCACGTCTCGTTCTGGTGTCCTCGATTAGATGAAGAAAGGGGTGATTTCCAAACCTTTTGGAAGGGGCTTTGACACCAGACCAACGGCAGGGTGGTTTTTTAGTGGGTATGGGTCACGCTGACCGAGTCCCACTCTCCGTGCGCAAAAGCATTTTTAACGCCTACTCACACAAAAACAAAAAGAAACACAAACATACATATATATATATATATATATATATATATTATATATATATATATACTAGGAAGGCGAAGCCCCAACCCCCTATTTTTAATTTCGAAAAAGGTTTTCGTAATAAATTTATTTTAAATAATGTTTTTAAATTATATTGCTTTTTCACTACCATGGACACCCTTAGAAATTAAACCGATCCACACAACACCTTGGAGGTACTGTTATAATGCATTGGGTTTTATACCAAAATTTAATTTTTTTTTTAAATACGATTATAATTTATAAATAAAAGTTTTTACCAAAATTTAGTATAATGAAATCAGAATAATAGTAATGAAAAAAATAAAGACATTAAATGTTAACTGTAAATTTTTAACTATATGAATTCCTATAAAGCTTAAATTTATATTTTAATAATTATAAATGTTAATGAAAAATTAACTTACCAAAAATAGTAAAGTGCATATACTTACTAAATTGTAGTATTTAGTAACTACTTATGAAAATTTTGGAATATTTTAAACGGATCTAAATAGAACTTCACCTCCTAAAATTAATTTATTTAATGACGAAGGATCATCGCCAAAAGTTCTATGGCATTAATATTTTGTACTTTTAGAGTAATAAGACTTTCTTCTTAAATAAATAAATTTTTTTATTAATTTTTATTAATTTTATAGAACTATTTATATAATTTTAGTAGCATATAAATAAAAACCTGTTTCTTCCATTTCTCCCGTAATTCGTAATTTGAACCCTCTTCCAAAATTTGCGTTTTAATCCATAATTATATCAAAATTATTTTTTCCTTTAGTTACTGAGCCCATATATTTATCTTGATTATTGTAATCAAATTCATTCCTTAGAAAACCTTCTGTTTCTAATAAATACATACTTGATTATTTAAAATATTGTTTTCTATAAATATATATAATCTACTCACTTATATATCCATACAATTTTGAAATATTAATTTAAAAAATATTTAAATTAAATGATCCTAAATTAATAGTTTTCGAATAACTTTTGAAATGTAATTCGTATTTTATATTGCCACTGTTAAAATTTGAATTTTCTTTTGCCATTACTGTTTATAATAGAATTATGTTAAAAATGCAATAATTAATGTATTTAATTTTTAATATATTGTATATTTCACATATAGATATTTGGAAAAGTGTATGTTATACTTGATTAATATTTATTTTATCTTCGAAAATTTGTGCATATGTTTAAAAACATTACATTAAATTTTAGGTCCGTTTTTATTTTATGAGTTTTATCAGGAATAAGTAAACTAATACACATTCTTTCAAGTTATATTCACAACTTTTTTTTGCGCACGAAAAAAATACATATATTATCTATTCTTGAAAAAACAAATAACACGTACACACACACATACACGCACACGCACACGCACACGCACACGCACACGCACACTCACACACACACACGCACACGTACACGCACACACACACACACACACACACACACACACACACACACACACGCACATACACACTTATATATATGACATATATATATAAAACATATATATATATGTTGAAATCTGAATTCTTAGACACGGCGGCGGCGGCGGCGAAATATTTATATATTATAGAGATATATATATATATATGGGTGGTTCTTTGTGACATCGAAGATGAAAAAAATAAATACTGCTATAACTGTGGGAATATGTTTTAGAGGTATCCAGTAGTCCTCCTGAATTTTTTCAGATTTTTTCTGGGCCATTATTTCAAGTTACAGAGAGTCAAAGTTGACATTTTAGCACTTTTTTGCATTATATGCCCATTTTCATGAATTTTTAGCTCCCAGGGGATGCATTTTTCACTAAAAACACAAGTATGACTTTGTTTGTAAAATTTTTCGAACTTTTCATTAAAAATACTTTTAAAGACATAAATGTATGCTGTCACACTCTTGTAAGCCATTTAAACCTTAAATAGTAAAATTCAGCAAATCTGCTCCGGACTCTGGAAACCTAATGCTGTCTAAAACGTGTCTTTTTATAGTCAGAAACTGCCTAAAAGTTTCCAGAGTGGGTCTAAATCATTAAGATCACTTATGGTCAAAATATCCGGGAAAAGTGCCCGGAATATTAATAGAAATGTATATTTGTTGCCTTATAACAATGAATCTATTAGCATGATCATTGCAAGAAAATTTGTGCACTTACCTTGGAGTGGTAGAAAAGTATCTCCACTTGTTTCAGTATCCATCTAATCCCCTGTAAGCTGCTAAAAATACAAATATTATTATAAAATTATAAAAATTTATTAATTGCGGCGGGTGCACACACACATTTGTATTCCGTAATTTGGCACCTTTCGAGCCACAAACACCGTTTACCCTTGAGCCAAGGAATAGCATCGCCTTGGCTCATCTAGTATAAATTAATGACTGTTAATTTTTTATTCATTCATTTTCACAATAAATTGATTTATAGTTCAACCGCAGTTACTTATTGACAAAACCCTATCCTAAAGGCGAATACGCCATGGTTGGTATCGACGAGAAGTAGTACTTATAATACAAAGAAAGTGTGTACTAGGTAAGTACCCACGCTGTATACGCTTGAGGCTAGCTTCCGCCGTATCGAGAGTCGATTCCGTCTACCGGTCAGCTGCTTGGTGAGATAGCTGATCGTGATAACGTGGATATTTTCTATGCATTGCGGATATGCACAGGACGACTTAAACCCTCCTGACGCGTAAAATCGACCCTGTACCAAATATATATGGGTGGTTCTCTGTGAAATCGAAGTTGAAAAAAATGAATATTGCTATAAATGTGGGAATATGTTTTAGAGGTGTCCAGTAGTTCTCCTGAATTTTTTCAGATTTTTTCGGGGGCCGTTATTTAAGTTACAGAGAGTCAAAAGTTGACACTTTAGCACTTTGTTGCATTATATGCCCATTTTCATGAATTTGTAGCTCCCAGGGGATGCATTTTTACTAAAAACATCAATATGAATTTTCGTAAAATTTCTGAATTTTTCATTAAACATACTTTTAAACTCATAAATGTATGCTGTCACACTCTCGGAGGCCATTTAAACCTTAAATAGTGAAAATCAGCAATTCCGCCTCCGGACTCTGGAAACCTAATACTGTCTTTTTATAGTCAGAAAACAGGCTATAAATTTCCAGAGTGGGTCTAAATCATTAAGATCCTTATGGTCAAAACATGTGGGAAATGTGCCTCCGAAATATGAATAGAAATGTATATTTGTTACCTTATAACGATGAATCTGTTAGTATGATCATTACGAAAAAATTTATGCACTTACCGTGGAGTGGTAGAAAAGCATCTTCACTTTTTTCAGTATCAATATAGTCTCCTGTAATTTGCTAAAAATACAAATATATTATACAATTATAAAAAATTAATTTTTAAACATTTATAATGCTGGATTTTTAGTTTTACATCCCTTACAAGAATTATAATACTAATCTGAAGGATTACTATAAATGTATAAACATCATTATTACAATAACTGAATATACGTATTTAATACAAAAGATATATAATAAATCGGATATATAATTATAATGAAAAATATGATAACGTGACAGTGACATGTTTGTGAATCTAACAATGTATTGCTGAATAATAATAATAATAATGTTGATACTTTTATAGTAATCATTCAGATTAGTATTATAATTCTTGTAAGGGATGTAAAACTAAAAATCCAGCATTATAAAATGTTTAAAAAATAAAATTTTTATAATTTTATAATAATATTTGTATTTTTAGCAGCTTACAGGGGATTAGATGGATACTGAAAACAAGTGGAGATACTTTTCTACCTTCCAAGGTCAGTGCATAAATTTTTGCAAAGATCATGTTACTAGATTCATCGTTATAAGGACAGCAAATATACATTTCTATTAATATGCGGGCACTTTCCCGCATATTTTGACCATAAGTGATCTAATGATTTAGACCCACTCTGGAAAATTTTTAGGGCAGTTTCTGACTATAAAAAGACATCACTTTTAGACAGTATTAGGTTACCAGAGGTCCGGAGCAGAATGACTGATTTTTACTATTTAGGTTTAAGTGGCTTACAAGAGTGGGTGACAGCATACGTTTATGTCTTTAAAAGTATTTTTAATGAAAAATTGGGAAAATTTTACAAAAAAAAGTCATACTTGTCTTTTAGTGGAAAAATGCATCCCCTGGGAGCTAAAAATTCATGAAAATGGGCACATAAGGCAAAAAAAGTGCTAAAATGTCAACTTTGACTCTCTGTAACTTAAAATAATGGCTCAGAAAAAATCTGAAAAAATTCAGGAGAACTACTGGATACCTCTAAACATATTCCCACTGTTATAGCAATATTTATTTTTTTCATCTTCGATGTCACAGAGAGACCACCCATATACATATATTATCTATGTATGTGTGTGAGAGTGTGTGGTATGTGTGTGTGTGCGCTTTTTTGTGTGAGTAGGCGTTAAAAATGCTCTTTAACACACGGAGTGTGGGACTAGGTCAGCGTAAAACCATACCCACTAAAATACCACCCTGCCTTTGGTCTTTGCAGGGCTCCTCCTCTCGACTGATGTTTGGCCCCCGTCGGAAACCGCCGTGAGGCATTACTTCGAGAGGGGCAGTCATGTTACGTTTGGCCCTTCGTGATCGGCAGTAATATCACCGTCTCGTGCATGTGGGGGGGCTACTAATGTCGCCCCTTATACCCTCTTCTTCTTTTCTAATATGGTTCAGCCACCCCACAAAGGATGCTGCTAAGGTCACTACGGCATCCCAAACTTCTTGCGAACCTACAAGGCACATTCCGATGCCCTCTGATGTCAAAAGCCCCTTCCAAAAGGTTTGGAAATCACCCTATTCTTCCGCGAATCGAGGACACTAGGACGACACGTGCTCCACGTCTTCGTTGACACCAGGGCAGTTCGTGCACTCCGCACCCTCGTATATACGGATGCGGTGCAGGAAACTGCGGAGACACCCATGCCCGGTAAGCAGCTGGGTCAGGTGTAAGCTGCTAAAAATACAAATATTATTATAAAATTATAAAAATTTATTAATTGCGGCGGGTGCACACACACATTTGTATTCCGTAATTTGGCACCTTTCGAGCCACAAACACCGTTTACCCTTGAGCCAAGGAATAGCATCGCCTTGGCTCATCTAGTATAAATTAATGACTGTTAATTTTTTTATTCATTCATTTTCACAATAAATTGATTTATAGTTCAACCGCAGTTACTTATTGACAAAACCCTATCCTAAAGGCGAATACCGCCATGGTATCGACGAGAAGTAGTACTTATAATACAAAGAAAGTGTGTACTAGGTAAGTACCCACGCTGTATACGCTTGAGGCTAGCTTCCGCCGTATCGAGAGTCGATTCCGTCTACCGGTCAGCTGCTTGGTGAGATAGCTGATCGTGATAACGTGGATATTTTCTATGCATTGCGGATATGCACAGGACGACTTAAACCCTCCTGACGCGTAAAATCGACCCTGTACCAAATATATATGGGTGGTTCTCTGTGAAATCGAAGTTGAAAAAAATGAATATTGCTATAAATGTGGGAATATGTTTTAGAGGTGTCCAGTAGTTCTCCTGAATTTTTTCAGATTTTTTCGGGGCCGTTATTTAAGTTACAGAGAGTCAAAGTTGACACTTTAGCACTTTGTTGCATTATATGCCCATTTTCATGAATTTGTAGCTCCCAGGGGATGCATTTTTTACTAAAAACATAAATATGAATTTTCGTAAAATTTTCTGAATTTTTCATTAAACATACTTTTAAACTCATAAATGTATGCTGTCACACTCTCGGAGGCCATTTAAACCTTAAATAGTGAAAATCAGCAATTCCGCTCCGGACTCTGGAAACCTAATACTGTCTTTTTATAGTCAGAAACAGGCTATAAATTTCCAGAGTGGGTCTAAATCATTAAGATCACTTATGGTCAAAACATGTGGGAAATGTGCCCGAAATATGAATAGAAATGTATATTTGTTACCTTATAACGATGAATCTGTTAGTATGATCATTGCGAAAAAATTTATGCACTTACCGTGGAGTGGTAGAAAAGCATCTTCACTTTTTTCAGTATCAATATAGTCTCCTGTAATTTGCTAAAAATACAAATATTATTATACAATTATAAAAAATTAATTTTTAAACATTTATAATGCTGGATTTTCAATTCGACAACCACTACAAGTACTATTATACTAATCTAAAGGATTACTATAAAAGTATCAACATTATTATTATAATAACTGAAGATACGTATTTAATACAAAAAATATATCAACAAATCAGTTCTGAGATTATAATGATTAATATGATTAATTGACAGTGACAAATTTGTGAAATTCAAACAATGTATTGCTGAATAATAATAATAATAATGTTGATACTTTTATAGTAATCATTCAGATTAGTATTATAATTCTTGTAAGGGATGTAAAACTAAAAATCCAGCATTATAAATGTTTAAAAAATAAATTTTTATAATTTTATAATAATATTTGTATTTTTAGCAGCTTACAGGGGATTAGATGGATACTGAAACAAGTGGAGATACTTTTCTACCATTCCAAGGTCAGTGCATAAATTTTTTTGCAAAGATCATGTTACTAGATTCATCGTTATAAGGCAGCAAATATACATTTCTATTAATATTCGGGCACTTTTTCCGCATATTTTGACCATAAGTGATCTTAATGATTTAGACCCACTCTGGAAATTTTTAGGCAGTTTCTGACTATAAAAAGACATCACTTTTAGACAGTATTAGGTTACTAGAGTCCGGAGCAGAATTGCTGATTTTCACTATTTAAGGTTTAAATGGCTTACAAGAGTGTGACAGCATACATTTATGTCTTTAAAAGTATTTTTAATGAAAAGCTCGGAAAATTTTACAAAAAAAGTCATACTTGTCTTTTTAGTGAAAAATGCATCCCCTGGGAGCTAAAAATTCATGAAAATGGGCACATAATGCAAAAAAGTGCTAAAATGTCAACTTTGACTCTCTGTAACTTAAAATAATGGCTCAGAAAAAATCTGAAAAAATTCAGGAGAACTACTGGATACCTCTAAAACATATTCCCACTGTTATAGCAATATTTATTTTTTTCATCTTCGATGTCACAGAGAACCACCCATATACATATATATATCTATGTATGTGTGTGAGAGTGTGTGTATGTGTGTGTGTGCGCTTTTTTGTGTGAGTAGGCGTTAAAAATGCTCTTTACACACGGAGTGTGGGACTAGGTCAGCGTAAACCATACCCACTAAAATACCACCCTGCCTTTGGTCTTTGCAGGGCTCCTCCTCTCGACTGATGTTTGCCCCCTCGGAAACCGCCGTGAGGCATTACTTCGAGAGGGGCAGTCATGTTACGTTTGGCCCTTCGTGATCGGCAGTAATATCACCGTCTCGTGCATGTGGGGGGGCTACTAATGTCGCCCCTTATACCCTCTTCTTCTTTTCTAATATGGTTCAGCCACCCCACAAAGGATGCTGCTAAGGTCACTACGGCATCCCAAACTTCTTGCGAACCTACAAGGCACATTCCGATGCCCTCTGATGTCAAAAGCCCCTTCCAAAAGGTTTGGAAATCACCCTATTCTTCCGCGAATCGAGGACACTAGGACGACACGTGCTCCACGTCTTCGTTGACACCAGGGCAGTTCGTGCACTCCGCACCCCCGTATATACGGATGCGGTGCAGGAAACTGCGGAGACACCCATGCCCGGTAAGCAGCTGGGTCAGGTGGAAGGTGACGTATCCGTGTTTTCTACTCGTCCACTTGGCGACATCTGTGATGACGCGGTGGGTCCTACGACATTCACTTACCGAATCCCATCTCTGCTGCCACAGTTCGATGGTCCTATTTGACCAACGACTGTTTCTACCACGTGCTGCTTCGCTGTTGTTTTCTAAGGTACGCCGACCTTTTCTGTAGGTATCAGCTCTCTCTATCGCCACAAGATCGATGTGAGGAATTCCCGCAATCACTGAGAGGGCTATATCTGACACGTTTCTATAAGCATGAGCCATCCTTATTTTTTACTAAAAACATAAATATGAATTTTCGTAAAATTTTCTGAATTTTTCATTAAACATACTTTTAAACTCATAAATGTATGCTGTCACACTCTCGGAGGCCATTTAAACCTTAAATAGTGAAAATCAGCAATTCCGCTCCGGACTCTGGAAACCTAATACTGTCTTTTTATAGTCAGAAACAGGCTATAAATTTCCAGAGTGGGTCTAAATCATTAAGATCACTTATGGTCAAAACATGTGGGAAATGTGCCCGAAATATGAATAGAAATGTATATTTGTTACCTTATAACGATGAATCTGTTAGTATGATCATTACGAAAAAATTTATGCACTTACCGTGGAGTGGTAGAAAAGCATCTTCACTTTTTTCAGTATCAATATAGTCTCCTGTAATTTGCTAAAAATACAAATATTATTATACAATTATAAAAAATTAATTTTTAAACATTTATAATGCTGGATTTTTAGTTTTACATCCCTTACAAGAATTATAATACTAATCTGAAGGATTACTATAAATGTATAAACATCATTATTACAATAACTGAATATACGTATTTAATACAAAAGATATATAAATAAATCGGATATATAATTATAATGAAAAATATGATAACGTGACAGTGACATGTTTGTGAAATCTAAACAATGTATTGCTGAATAATAATAATAATAATGTTGATACTTTTATAGTAATCATTCAGATTAGTATTATAATTCTTGTAAGGGATGTAAAACTAAAAATCCAGCATTATAAATGTTTAAAAAATAAATTTTTATAATTTTATAATAATATTTGTATTTTTAGCAGCTTACAGGGGATTAGATGGATACTGAAACAAGTGGAGATACTTTTCTACCATTCCAAGGTCAGTGCATAAATTTTTTTGCAAAGATCATGTTACTAGATTCATCGTTATAAGGCAGCAAATATACATTTCTATTAATATTCGGGCACTTTTTCCGCATATTTTGACCATAAGTGATCTTAATGATTTAGACCCACTCTGGAAATTTTTAGGCAGTTTCTGACTATAAAAAGACATCACTTTTAGACAGTATTAGGTTACTAGAGTCCGGAGCAGAATTGCTGATTTTCACTATTTAAGGTTTAAATGGCTTACAAGAGTGTGACAGCATACATTTATGTCTTTAAAAGTATTTTTAATGAAAAGCTCGGAAAATTTTACAAAAAAAGTCATACTTGTCTTTTTAGTGAAAAATGCATCCCCTGGGAGCTAAAAATTCATGAAAATGGGCACATAATGCAAAAAAGTGCTAAAATGTCAACTTTGACTCTCTGTAACTTAAAATAATGGCTCAGAAAAAATCTGAAAAAATTCAGGAGAACTACTGGATACCTCTAAAACATATTCCCACTGTTATAGCAATATTTATTTTTTTCATCTTCGATGTCACAGAGAACCACCCATATACATATATATATCTATGTATGTGTGTGAGAGTGTGTGTATGTGTGTGTGTGCGCTTTTTTGTGTGAGTAGGCGTTAAAAATGCTCTTTACACACGGAGTGTGGGACTAGGTCAGCGTAAACCATACCCACTAAAATACCACCCTGCCTTTGGTCTTTGCAGGGCTCCTCCTCTCGACTGATGTTTGCCCCCTCGGAAACCGCCGTGAGGCATTACTTCGAGAGGGGCAGTCATGTTACGTTTGGCCCTTCGTGATCGGCAGTAATATCACCGTCTCGTGCATGTGGGGGGGCTACTAATGTCGCCCCTTATACCCTCTTCTTCTTTTCTAATATGGTTCAGCCACCCCACAAAGGATGCTGCTAAGGTCACTACGGCATCCCAAACTTCTTGCGAACCTACAAGGCACATTCCGATGCCCTCTGATGTCAAAAGCCCCTTCCAAAAGGTTTGGAAATCACCCTATTCTTCCGCGAATCGAGGACACTAGGACGACACGTGCTCCACGTCTTCGTTGACACCAGGGCAGTTCGTGCACTCCGCACCCCCGTATATACGGATGCGGTGCAGGAAACTGCGGAGACACCCATGCCCGGTAAGCAGCTGGGTCAGGTGGAAGGTGACGTATCCGTGTTTTCTACTCGTCCACTTGGCGACATCTGTGATGACGCGGTGGGTCCTACGACATTCACTTACCGAATCCCATCTCTGCTGCCACAGTTCGATGGTCCTATTTGACCAACGACTGTTTCTACCACGTGCTGCTTCGCTGTTGTTTTCTAAGGTACGCCGACCTTTTCTGTAGGTATCAGCTCTCTCTATCGCCACAAGATCGATGTGAGGAATTCCCGCAATCACTGAGAGGGCTATATCTGACACGTTTCTATAAGCATGAGCCATCCTTAGTTCAGCTATTCTGCAAGCTCGCCGACAGGACGCAACGTAGCTTAGGTTACTTCTTAGGGCATCCGCCCAAATCAGGGCTCCACATAAAATTACCGAGCTTACCACTGTCGCTAAAAGAGCTCGACGTGGCTGCTTTGGCCCTACGATACTGGGCATTATGCCCGACAAAGCTCTAGCCACTCCTACGGCTTTCGACCCTGCACTCTGTAGGTTTTCATTGAATGTTAGCCGCGCATCCAAGATGACTCCTAGGTATTTCACCGTGTCCGCCGATCTTATACGTATACCATTTACAGCAAAGGTGGCGTACCTCCTTTGCTTTGTTCTGGAGATATGTACCGCCTTGGTCTTTTCGGCCGCCAGATACAGAACATGGGTGCTCAACCATGCAGCCACTACCGCGATAGAGACATCTCCGGGATATTCTATGTCATCGAAGCCCCTTGCGACGACGACCAAAGCAACATCGTCCGCAAAAGTCACCATCAACACTCCCTGTGGAAGCTGCTGCCTAAGCAGTCCGTCGTATATGACGTTCCAAAGGAGAGGTTCTAACACCGAACGCTGCAGCACGCCTCCAGTGATGTTATACGAGTGCACGCCATCCTGGGTGTCATAGAGGAGGATCCGTTCTGTGAGGTAGCTCGAGATGACCTTGCGTAGGTAGAGCGGCACAATTGATTGTTCCAAGGACAACATAATGTTGTCCCACCGACCCGAGTTGAAGGCATTGCGGATATCCAGTGCGATTGTAGCACACATGCGCCTAGAATTCCTAGTACCACCGATGGCTTTTGTGGCCAGCTCGACAACTCGACTTATAGCGTCAATAGTTAAGCGCCCTTTCCGAAAACCGAACTGATTCTCGGACAGATCGCCTGCCTGTGCAATGGCTGCTTGTAGCCTGGCACAAATAACCCGCTTGAATAGCTTCCCAGCTATATCCAACAAACAGAGTGGCCGGTAGGAGGAAGGGATACTGAAACAAGTGGAGATACTTTTCTACCATTCCAAGGTCAGTGCATAAATTTTTTTGCAAAGATCATGTTACTAGATTCATCGTTATAAGGCAGCAAATATACATTTCTATTAATATTCGGGCACTTTTTCCGCATATTTTGACCATAAGTGATCTTAATGATTTAGACCCACTCTGGAAATTTTTAGGCAGTTTCTGACTATAAAAAGACATCACTTTTAGACAGTATTAGGTTACTAGAGTCCGGAGCAGAATTGCTGATTTTCACTATTTAAGGTTTAATGGCTTACAAGAGTGTGACAGCATACATTTATGTCTTTAAAAGTATTTTTAATGAAAAGCTCGGAAAATTTTACAAAAAAAGTCATACTTGTCTTTTTAGTGAAAAATGCATCCCCTGGGAGCTAAAAATTCATGAAAATGGGCACATAATGCAAAAAAGTGCTAAAATGTCAACTTTGACTCTCTGTAACTTAAAATAATGGCTCAGAAAAAATCTGAAAAATTCAGGAGAACTACTGGATACCTCTAAAACATATTCCCACTGTTATAGCAATATTTATTTTTTTCATCTTCGATGTCACAGAGAACCACCCATATACATATATATATCTATGTATGTGTGTGAGAGTGTGTGTATGTGTGTGTGTGCGCTTTTTTGTGTGAGTAGGCGTTAAAAATGCTCTTTACACACGGAGTGTGGGACTAGGTCAGCGTAAACCATACCCACTAAAATACCACCCTGCCTTTGGTCTTTGCAGGGCTCCTCCTCTCGACTGATGTTTGCCCCCTCGGAAACCGCCGTGAGGCATTACTTCGAGAGGGGCAGTCATGTTACGTTTGGCCCTTCGTGATCGGCAGTAATATCACCGTCTCGTGCATGTGGGGGGGCTACTAATGTCGCCCCTTATACCCTCTTCTTCTTTTCTAATATGGTTCAGCCACCCCACAAAGGATGCTGCTAAGGTCACTACGGCATCCCAAACTTCTTGCGAACCTACAAGGCACATTCCGATGCCCTCTGATGTCAAAAGCCCCTTCCAAAAGGTTTGGAAATCACCCTATTCTTCCGCGAATCGAGGACACTAGGACGACACGTGCTCCACGTCTTCGTTGACACCAGGGCAGTTCGTGCACTCCGCACCCCCGTATATACGGATGCGGTGCAGGAAACTGCGGAGACACCCATGCCCGGTAAGCAGCTGGGTCAGGTGGAAGGTGACGTATCCGTGTTTTCTACTCGTCCACTTGGCGACATCTGTGATGACGCGGTGGGTCCTACGACATTCACTTACCGAATCCCATCTCTGCTGCCACAGTTCGATGGTCCTATTTGACCAACGACTGTTTCTACCACGTGCTGCTTCGCTGTTGTTTTCTAAGGTACGCCGACCTTTTCTGTAGGTATCAGCTCTCTCTATCGCCACAAGATCGATGTGAGGAATTCCCGCAATCACTGAGAGGGCTATATCTGACACGTTTCTATAAGCATGAGCCATCCTTAGTTCAGCTATTCTGCAAGCTCGCCGACAGGACGCAACGTAGCTTAGGTTACTTCTTAGGGCATCCGCCCAAATCAGGGCTCCACATAAAATTACCGAGCTTACCACTGTCGCTAAAAGAGCTCGACGTGGCTGCTTTGGCCCTACGATACTGGGCATTATGCCCGACAAAGCTCTAGCCACTCCTACGGCTTTCGACCCTGCACTCTGTAGGTTTTCATTGAATGTTAGCCGCGCATCCAAGATGACTCCTAGGTATTTCACCGTGTCCGCCGATCTTATACGTATACCATTTACAGCAAAGGTGGCGTACCTCCTTTGCTTTGTTCTGGAGATATGTACCGCCTTGGTCTTTTCGGCCGCCAGATACAGAACATGGGTGCTCAACCATGCAGCCACTACCGCGATAGAGACATCTCCGGGATATTCTATGTCATCGAAGCCCCTTGCGACGACGACCAAAGCAACATCGTCCGCAAAAGTCACCATCAACACTCCCTGTGGAAGCTGCTGCCTAAGCAGTCCGTCGTATATGACGTTCCAAAGGAGAGGTTCTAACACCGAACGCTGCAGCACGCCTCCAGTGATGTTATACGAGTGCACGCCATCCTGGGTGTCATAGAGGAGGATCCGTTCTGTGAGGTAGCTCGAGATGACCTTGCGTAGGTAGAGCGGCACAATTGATTGTTCCAAGGACAACATAATGTTGTCCCACCGACCCGAGTTGAAGGCATTGCGGATATCCAGTGCGATTGTAGCACACATGCGCCTAGAATTCCTAGTACCACCGATGGCTTTTGTGGCCAGCTCGACAACTCGACTTATAGCGTCAATAGTTAAGCGCCCTTTCCGAAAACCGAACTGATTCTCGGACAGATCGCCTGCCTGTGCAATGGCTGCTTGTAGCCTGGCACAAATAACCCGCTTGAATAGCTTCCCAGCTATATCCAACAAACAGAGTGGCCGGTAGGAGGAAGGGTTCTTCGGTGGTCGGCTCCTCTTTGGGTGAAGCACCAGCCTCTATACGTTCCACCTTACTGGGAAGTATCCCATAATTGTGGCATATTCAGCGCAGCGGTCTTAAAGCCAGACCAGGTATTCCATCCGGCCCTGGAGCTTTACGGATGGATATTCTCCTTGCAGCCATTTTCAGCTCGGTTATGCTAATGTCTGGCGGCGCGACTGCACTGTCGGTCCCCATTAGGCCTGTCTCGGCTGCCCGTTTTTGATGTTGTGGGAATAGGTGGCGCACCGCTATGTCAAGAAAATGTAGTCACGATGGTATTGAGGCGCCCCTCGTTGTGATCTTATTCATCATCATTTTGTAGGGCTTACCCCAGGGATCGCGGTCCACTTCCTCACAAAATTCTCGCCAGCACTTGCGTTTAGCCGCTTTAATGGCAGCCTTGAGCTCTTTCCGATTTTCCTCGTAGGTCGTGGTTAGTTCTTAATACCGCGGCTGGTTCCGAGTTCTCTGGTGTAGTCGCCGAGTGCGCAGACACTCACGACGTAATTTTGCGATATTCTCATTCCACCAGTAAATAGGTGGACGGCCACGAGGGATGGATTTTCCGGTCATAGAGATATCGGGAACCGTTATTATGGCACGCGTGAGTTTCTTGGCTCGTTCTTCCGGTGTTCTTTTGACAGCGACTTCTGCTATGCAGCAGAGGAACATTTTTCGGTCAAAGAGAGAAGGTACCCATCTCTTCTATTGGAAGCTTTTGTTCCGACATGCTGACCGGTTCATCGTCGATTGGAGCTGGTACACGAGTGTTTGATGGTCGCTCCCCGTGTAGTGATCACTAACGTTCCAGGTAAATCCTCCTTTCATTAGTCTGGGATTGATGAGGGTTAGATCTACTATAGACGACCTCCCGCCTTGGTATAAGTAGGAGTCGCTCCGGTGTTAGCAATCTCCAACTCCAATATCGCAAAGGCCTCGAGGAGTGTACGACCACGAGTGTTCGGTTTCGTACTGCCGCATTCTGTCGCTTAAGTATTAAAATCCCCTCCGATGACTATTGGCAATCGGGAGGATCTTGCACTAGTAACGACGGCATCAAGGGATCCCAGAAATCCGTCGATGTTGTCACTGGGTGGGAGGTAGCAACTGTATATTCGCATATCCGCCACCTCCACTCAGGTAAAATTGGGGAGGGGAGCAGCCATTTTTCCGAATATATACATGTTTCCACATACCCAGAAGGCCGCTCTGCCTGTTGCATCCCTCACCCATTTCGATTCGATGAGATCCCTGTACTCCTCGCTGACGATAACAATGTCAGCCTGCTCTTCTCTGACCAACTGTGGCAGCAGATCCTGGGTCACAGCACATTGGTTTAGGTTGATGTGTATAGCACCCTAACCATGTCTGTTAGATGCTTCAACCCTAGGCGCTGCTATGTTTTTATCCGCCGCGCAATCCACTGCTTTATGGCCCTTTTGGCCGCACCGGGAACACTGCGATGATCGGTCGACTTCGCTTTTGCAAGCCTTTGTGAAGTGACCACCAGTGATCGGCTCGCGGAGCCAAACCCTGCAGTTAACCCAGCCTATCCAAAGCTTCCCATTCTGTAGCAGCTTTTTTGCTGCCGATGCGGGAAGAAGGACACTGGTCATCTGAGTGCCTCCATATGACCTTCTAAGCTTTATATTCCCAGAAGGTACCATATTTGGCCCGATCACCGCAGAGATTGCCTCTGCCACTTCCTCCGCCGTCGTGGCCTTGTCCATGGCCTTTATAGTAATAGACTTTTTGTGGGTCAGCATCTGGACCTCTACTAACCCACGTAATGTGGTCGAGACCGCTGTCTCGAGGTCTTGAGTTCCTACGCCAGGTCTTCCAAGCTCAATCAGCAAATCCTCTCCTCTGGTACGCCGGATACCGGCGCGGCCCGTATTTGCCGAAGGATGTCGGCATAGACTCGCCCTCCTGACACTTTAATCTTAATGGCGTCGGGACGAGCTGGTTTTACGACCGCTTTAGGTTTTTTGGACACCTTTGGCGGTCCTCCGACATCCTTGGCTTTCTTCAGCTGCGTATTTTGCTGAGCCTCTTTCTTTTTGCCCTTGCGCACTACAGTAGCCCATTTAGGGACATTTGACTGGTTGTGTGCAGGTGTGTGTGTGTATGTGTGTGTGTGTGTGTGTGTGTGTGTGTGTGTGCGCGCGGCGGATTATTTATGTAATATATATATATATATATATATTATTTATTATTATTGTTTATGTATTATTTATATATATATATTTCAAAATTACGTTTTTTCAAGAATAGATAATATATGTATTTTTTCCGTGCGTAAAAAAAGTTGTGAATATAACTTGAAAGACTGTGTATTAGTTTACTCATTCTTATAAAACTCATAAATTTTTAATTGGGTACTCAATAATAATAACCGATCTAAAATTCAATGTAATGCTTTAAATACAGATGCAAAATTGTTTGAAGATAAAATAAGTATTAATCAAGTATAACATACACTTTTCCAAATATCCATATGATACAATGGGTTAAAAATTAAATACATTAATTATTGCATTTTTAAGATAATTCTATTATAAACAGTAATGGAAAAAGAAAATTCGAATTTTAACAGTGGCAATATAAAATACGTAATTAGTGTAAATGAATCATAAGGCGCGCCAGCACCTGACGCAAGTGTGCAGGCGCTCAAGCCCTTATATATAAAGCTACTTTAACCCTCGGATTTTTTCATATCGTATATTTTTATATATGAATTGAATTTTTGATGTTATCAATTAATCTCTCATTCCTTAGTTATTTTCTTCAATTTATATCAAATTCTGCGAATATTCATAAACGCATATTGCAGAAGAAGCAAGTCAAAGAAATTGCTTGCTGAATTCCTTTCAACAATTTTGCGATTTCCCCTTTTTCATCTTCCATATACATATGTATCACTATATATACTTTCCAGCCCAGGAGAAGGCACGGACAGAGGTAAAAACTCGGGTCAGACTCTGAAAAATTCCGCGAGAGGGAGTTGCTGTTACTTTTCATATGTGTTGTATATATATATTGTATATGATTTTTATTTATATTATACGTTAAAGATAAGAGGTTACTTATTATAATTGTGACTCCAGTATAGTGGATATAAATTAATGATTGTTTAAACGTGATGAAATTCACTATAACTCCAGTGATTGGAAATTAAATAGTACAATATTATACGTTACATACATTTATAATTTGAAAGATAAGAGGTTATTTATTGTAATTGTGACTCCAGAATAGAGGATATAAATTAATGATAGTTTATAAACATGGTGAAATTCACTATAACTCCAGTGATTGGGAATTAAATAGTACAATATTATATTTCTCGAGTAACTAAGAAATCCATTCAGCTACTAGTGAAAACCCAATAGACAAATACAAATCCTTGATATAATCTTTTGAATAAGGAGAAGAAGAGAAAAAGAATAAGGAAGTTGAATTAGAATTTACATGGGGTATAGGAGTTAAAGAAAAGACTGAAAAAGTAGTAAAAGAAAAAATGCAACAGAATGAAAATTTAACTCCGTTTTAACAATACTTGGAAATAATATTAAGTAATTTCTTTCACAAGATTGAAAGTCTTTTAATTTTGTAATATTTACATGAATCAGTGATTTTAATTAAAATTCAAATATTATTGTATACGTATTTCAATCGGGAGGATCTTGCACTAGTAACGACGGCATCAAGGGATCCCAGAAATCCGTCGATGTTGTCACTGGGTGGGAGGTAGCAACTGTATATTCGCATATCCGCCACCTCCACTCAGGTAAAATTGGGGAGGGGAGCAGCCATTTTTCCGAATATATACATGTTTCCACATACCCAGAAGGCCGCTCTGCCTGTTGCATCCCTCACCCATTTCGATTCGATGAGATCCCTGTACTCCTCGCTGACGATAACAATGTCAGCCTGCTCTTCTCTGACCAACTGTGGCAGCAGATCCTGGGTCACAGCACATTGGTTTAGGTTGATGTGTATAGCACCCTAACCATGTCTGTTAGATGCTTCAACCCTAGGCGCTGCTATGTCTTTATCCGCCGCGCAATCCACTGCTTTATGGCCCTTTTGGCCGCACCGGGAACACTGCGATGATCGGTCGACTTCGCTTTTGCAAGCCTTTGTGAAGTGACCACCAGTGATCGGCTCGCGGAGCCAAACCCTGCAGTTAACCCAGCCTATCCAAAGCTTCCCATTCTGTAGCAGCTTTTTTGCTGCCGATGCGGGAAGAAGGACACTGGTCATCTGAGTGCCTCCATATGACCTTCTAAGCTTTATATTCCCAGAAGGTACCATATTTGGCCCGATCACCGCAGAGATTGCCTCTGCCACTTCCTCCGCCGTCGTGGCCTTGTCCATGGCCTTTATAGTAATAGACTCTTTGTGGGTCAGCATCTGGACCTCTACTAACCCACGTAATGTGGTCGAGACCGCTGTCTCGAGGTCTTGAGTTCCTACGCCAGGTCTTCCAAGCTCAATCAGCAAATCCTCTCCTCTGGTACGCCGGATACCGGCGCGGCCCGTATTTGCCGAAGGATGTCGGCATAGACTCGCCCTCCTGACACTTTAATCTTAATGGCGTCGGGACGAGCTGGTTTTACGACCGCTTTAGGTTTTTTGGACACCTTTGGCGGTCCTCCGACATCCTTGGCTTTCTTCAGCTGCGTATTTTGCTGAGCCTCTTTCTTTTTGCCCTTGCGCACTACAGTAGCCCATTTAGGGACATTTGACTGGTTGTGTGCAGGTGTGTGTGTGTATGTGTGTGTGTGTGTGTGTGTGTGTGTGTGTGTGCGCGCGCGGCGGATTATTTATGTAATATATATATATATATATATATATATATTATTTATTATTATTGTTTATGTATTATTTATATATATATATTTCAAAATTACGTTTTTTCAAGAATAGATAATATATGTATTTTTTCCGTGCGTAAAAAAAGTTGTGAATATAACTTGAAAGACTGTGTATTAGTTTACTCATTCTTATAAAACTCATAAATTTTTAATTGGGTACTCAATAATAATAACCGATCTAAAATTCAATGTAATGCTTTAAATACAGATGCAAAATTGTTTGAAGATAAAATAAGTATTAATCAAGTATAACATACACTTTTCCAAATATCCATATGATACAATGGGTTAAAAATTAAATACATTAATTATTGCATTTTTAAGATAATTCTATTATAAACAGTAATGGAAAAAGAAAATTCGAATTTTAACAGTGGCAATATAAAATACGTAATTAGTGTAAATGAATCATAAGGCGCGCCAGCACCTGACGCAAGTGTGCAGGCGCTCAAGCCCTTATATATAAAGCTACTTTAACCCTCGGATTTTTTCATATCGTATATTTTTATATATGAATTGAATTTTTGATGTTTATCAATTAATCTCTCATTCCTTAGTTATTTTCTTCAATTTATATCAAATTCTGCGAATATTCATAAACGCATATTGCAGAAGAAGCAAGTCAAAGAAATTGCTTGCTGAATTCCTTTCAACAATTTTGCGATTTCCCCTTTTTCATCTTCCATATACATATGTATCACTATATATACTTTCCAGCCCAGGAGAAGGCACGGACAGAGGTAAAAACTCGGGTCAGACTCTGAAAAATTCCGCGAGAGGGAGTTGCTGTTACTTTTCATATGTGTTGTATATATATATTGTATATGATTTTTATTTATATTATACGTTAAAGATAAGAGGTTACTTATTATAATTGTGACTCCAGTATAGTGGATATAAATTAATGATTGTTTAAACGTGATGAAATTCACTATAACTCCAGTGATTGGAAATTAAATAGTACAATATTATACGTTACATACATTTATAATTTGAAAGATAAGAGGTTATTTATTGTAATTGTGACTCCAGAATAGAGGATATAAATTAATGATAGTTTATAAACATGGTGAAATTCACTATAACTCCAGTGATTGGGAATTAAATAGTACAATATTATATTTCTCGAGTAACTAAGAAATCCATTCAGCTACTAGTGAAAACCCAATAGACAAATACAAATCCTTGATATAATCTTTTGAATAAGGAGAAGAAGAGAAAAAGAATAAGGAAGTTGAATTAGAATTTACATGGGGTATAGGAGTTAAAGAAAAGACTGAAAAAGTAGTAAAAGAAAAAATGCAACAGAATGAAAATTTAACTCCGTTTTAACAATACTTGGAAATAATATTAAGTAATTTCTTTCACAAGATTGAAAGTCTTTTAATTTTGTAATATTTACATGAATCAGTGATTTTAATTAAAATTCAAATATTATTGTATACGTATTTCAACATTTAAATGTAACCAATTATGTCATTTCTTTGAATGTCATTTAATAAAATTTTCTAACATTTACACATATCAGTGATTTTTATTCAAATGTCGAGTGACCTGAATGATTGATGAAAAACATATTGTTATTTAAGCGGACCCTGTGTCATTCCCCATCCTTATGAATGTTACTGAATAACCTTTTTTTTAACTTTCTATATAAAGTAAATACATATTTGTTTGATAAATTGGCAAATGCATAATATATTTAATATAAATAATAATACATGAACTAAAATAAATACAAGATTAGAGGCCTGCGATGGCTCGGTCGGTAGGGCGTCGGGCTCGTAATCTGGAGGTTCCAGGTTCGATTCCCGGCCCCGGCCGATTGATACAAGCACCACTGGCGAATATATTTTCACCAAGTGCTTTCTTCACCAAGACATCGTATGACCTCCGTCGCTGATTAGCACCGGTTTGGGAGCATAAAAAGAGCGACGTTAAAATAATACAAAAAAAAAATACAAGATTATTCTCTTTCCAATGTTAAGTGAAAGGGATATTTAATTAATAATTATACCTTCATTTACTTAAATAATTTTAACAAATGTTGATAAGGTATCAATTATGCTTTATATACTTATAGTTATTGAATACGTTTTTTACATTTAAATAAAACAAATAAATAATACTTTGACACTATGCTTGTGAATTTGCACACCTTCGTAGACGGTGTTTCTGATATTTATTGTTCGTCTAGTTATTATCATGAGATGGAGAATTTATTGATCACCACGAACAATTTATAATGTGACAAAACAATCTTTTGCCGACGTTTCGGATATTTTATCTGTTACATCCCTTATCAAGGCTATAAATGCATATAAAATTGTTAAAATATAAACGTTGTCAAAATAAAGATAAATAAAATAGATATTAAAAAATAACCGAAAACTCACAAATAAGTCATGTTAAATTAAATAAGAATCATAATGTAACATAGTGATCTTAAAAAAAAAAAAAAAATTAATTTACAAAAAATCCAAAAACTGACAACACAATTCTAAAAAAACAAAATCACCAAAAATTCGTTAATTATTAAAAAATAAAAATTTAAAAATTTACAAAAAGATATATAGTATTTAAAAAAATATTTTCTAATTATAATTATATTAAAATAAAAATGCTAATAAAACTCACACAATAAATTATAACACTAAAAAATGCTTCAGACTTTTGCTAAGGAACACCCCAGAGGGGGTCCAAAGCATAAATAATACATCGATGATCCTTTATTCTAGGCAAGTTTAATTGTGACTTGTCAAGAAGATAAAAAAATACATTGTACATATTATCTAATGGATATATGGTATGGTGGCGTAATTCACTGTTAACCGTAGTTGTATTTTTCTTTGAATAAATGATTATTAGATATGTTATAATACACAAATTTTTTTGTAAAATAAATACAATGCAACTAGGAAATTTTTCATTTTACTGTTTTGTAAGAAATAACCATTTTTTTAACGCATAAATGAAATGATAATTAAATATTTTTATTTTATTTTTCTTTTTTATTAATTTATTAAAATTATACACTGATGTATTAATAAAAACACCTTCTACGAAAATGTCAACATTTGCAAGTATGGTTTCCAATCACACTTTGAAAAATGTTATCTGATAAAAAAATCTTTAATTATTACTCCCATCCTATTTCTACTTATATTTTGCTTAAACTCCATAAAAAGTTTCTGCAATAGAAAGTACTGAAATCAAATATCGACAAGTAATTTTAATTGAATATTTATATATTTTTTTTGCTTAAACTCCAAAAAGTTTCTGCAATAGAAAGTACTGAAATCAAAGCGGAATAATCGACAAGTATTTTTTACCATACCATACACTGAATTTTTTTTAATTAAACTTTTATATATTTTGCTTAAACTCTATAAAAAGTTTTAATTAATTTCCACAAAACTGATAAAAAGGAAACTTCTTTTTTTTAATTTTCTTTAAATAAACAATGCCTATCCTTCCCGTGCTTTACATCAGTAGATAAACAATTTTATAGAATAATAACCTTTTTTATATGTAACTTAGATTCCATAATAGTTTTCTGCAATTGAAAGTACTGAAATCAAAAACACCTTCCAAGAAGGTGTCAAAACCCGCAAGTATTTTTATTCTAATCAAACTTTGAAAATTGTTATCTGATAAATAAATTCTGCAATTGAATCTGACATTGTTATCTGATAAATTAATAATTTTAATTCTAACTCCCTTATTTTATATATTTCTTTGAATTTTAATTAAACATTTTTTTTAATATTACAAAAATTACATATAAAAAATTTCTGCAATTGAAAGAACTGAAATCAAACTGAAATCGACAAGTATTTTGAATCGTACCATAAATATATATTTTAAATAAACATTTATATATATATATTACTTAAACTTCGTAAAAAGTTTCTGCAATTGAAAGCACTGAAATCAAACTGTAATCGACAAGTACTTTGAATCATGTAAAAATGTCTACCAATCTGAAAACAGATTTTTTTTATTAAAAGTATCTTATACTTTTACTTTTCATTTCTGGCCCTGCCATGTCTTACAGTAATAAATAAATAATAATGTTAATTAGTGCAAAATTAATTTCTGCAAAACTAATAAAATGGACATTTCTTCTTTTTTATTCTTTTAAATAAAATAATACTTGCACCACAAATTATTTATTAATAATAAATTATTGGTTTATAGTATACAGTTTTGTTTCCACGCGTGGGTCTTTACACTATTTAATAATATGCCACAAGTCGCTTTGCATAATATATTAAGCCCCTTAAATTTTAAAATAAGATAATAGCTAAGATGTATGTAATGATTCATAAAATGTAACATCAGTTAATATAGTCAGAATTAACACCTATATGAAGCGGTAACACCTATTAACCAACGTTGGTGCAATGACTCATTTACAGAATTATCCTATGTTGGTACTTTCAATTCTTTCATTTCTTATATCAATGCAGCTCTCAGTACATATTGTTTTTGAATCATGTATAAGCTGCACTTATACAAATACAAGTAATTAACCAGAGTCAAATGAACAATTCCAGCGAATGAATACCATTAAACAAATAAGAAAAATTCTATGAAATATATATATATTTACATACTCATAATAGTGCACTTTTTAGATAGCCGCCTCTCGTCACTTAAATTTAAATTTGTTTTGCTGTATCTTCAGAGATTTATGATAATATTTACAAGGTAAAATGTTCCTCACAGCAAATTTGCTTTAATTTTACTTTGTACCAATAAGTGAGGAAAGACAAGTGCTTCTACCAGTCTCTTTCTAAGACCACGTGACCAAGTTTTTCTTTAATATCGCAATGAGTGTAAAACACCATGCACACGACTCGAAATAGATAACACTTGCCTTGTCCAATCAAGAGATGGAGTAATCATGACCCCGAGCGACTTAACGTCACATTCGTATTACAAGAAGTCCGTTTCCAGTTTAACCTTAGGGGCAGTGTTCAAGTCGATGCGCGATAAAAAGGCTTGGCTACCCAGAATCATAACCTTTGTTTTTTTTACATTTAGCTTAAGTCCGTTTTTGTGAGCCCATAGGGCTATTGCATTTGCATCCTGTGTAATACGTTGCACTCCCATTTCAAATTCTGCAGGGCAAAACGAATGGTAGACCTGGGCATCATCGGCAAATAGCATATAGTTACTATGTGTAAGTACTTTCGGCAGGTCATTGATAAAGATACAAAAAAGTATTGGGCCAAGAACGCTACCCTGAAGGCACACCAGCACCCACATGATACCGATAAAACCATGTTAGCACGTTATCAGAGCAACTAATATCACTGAATTTTTTAATTAATTTATCGTGAGGTACTGTGTCAAAAGCTTTGGAGAAATCAAACAGGACAAGAATCGTGATCTTTCTGGCGTCAATGGCTCTCCTAACATCATCTAGAACACCCAGGAGTGCTATCTGGGTACTATGACCCTTACGAAAAGCTGCCTGTCTCTCAATGAGAATATTATTCTTCTCTAGGTATTCAGATAATTGATTATGCACAAGTCTTTCCAGGATTTTCGGAAGCTCACAAAGCTTTGCAATCGGCCTTGTGTCAGAGCACGATTCCACCCTGCCCGACTTCGCCAAAGGAAACAGTAGCACTCTCTTCCAGTATTCAGGATATTATCCAGCTAAAAACATATCGTTAAAAACATCCACGAGGTGCAGAGTTAATTGAGGCTCTAACAATGTTAGCATTTCCACAGATATGCCATCAATCCCCACTGCCCCTGAGGATGCTCCCCGAATTGCGTTTTGAATTTCTTTTGCAGGTATATTGGAGAAATGAAAAGAGGAGGAAGAGGGTGACAAAGGACATGAATTACATAAAATGGTTGAAAAAGACTGGATAGACAGTGGCTGTACATGATTTGAGACAGAAGCGTAATGACTGTTTACCTGTTGCGATGTGAAAAATTTAAGTGGCGATGGATTTATCTTTGAGCTGAGACCCATGTTTTTGAGGCATTTCCAGGACCTCTTGGGATCGTTTGTACTGATAAGTTTATTTGCCAGGAAGTGAAATTTACTCGAGTTTACAGCATTCGAGACATGATTTCTTCCTTCTTCCTTTGTATATATTGTAATTTTCAGTTGAACCAGTAGGTCGAAATCTTCCAAAAGCTGCATTTCTGTCCTTAATCTTTACTTTAATATCCCTAGTAATCCATGGCTTGTGTTTAGCTTTTATAGAATGAAATTTTATTGGTGCTAATAAATCAAATGTCGAAAGAATTGCTATGCTTTTGAGTGTTACATTATTTGAGATAGTGCTGTGATTTATAATTGATGAATGATTATGGTGTGAGAGCTGACTATGCTGGTAGTTAAACAAAGACAAATCGATGGAAACATACTGGTCATGCCAAGGATGATTGAATGATTGTGATGAAGACAAAGAGGTGATACTGGTCATGCCTAGAATGATTGAATGATTGTGATGAAGACAAAGAGGTGATACTGGTCATGCCTAGGATGATTAATGACTGTGATGAAGAGAAAGAGGTGATAGATGAGTTGAATGTGGTTGCGAGGTTATGAACGTTGATCTCTCCCAGATTTCGTTTTCAAAATTCCCTCACGTCTGTCTGCGTGTCAGCAATCCTTAGAGTAATGCTTATAGCATTATGACCTGCTGCGAAGGGAGCTGTTGTTTTAATATATTTGTAATCGGGTATTGGTTCACGAATTAGGAAGAGATCCATCCATGTATGAGAAGGCCCGCCCGACGTCATTGCGTAATGCGTTGGCTCTGACTGGATGAGTGCAAGTCTCAGTGCTGATATGTTTGCCCCAAATTTATTTGCCATAGCACTAGAGGAATTCATATCAATGTTGAAATCCCCAGTGACTATGACGTATGTGTATCTCGGTAGCATGTCCGACAAAACCTCAAAGAAATCTGTAGGGTAAGCGGCTAATGGCCTGCGGTATACCACCGCTAACACTAAATAATCAGTTTTGCCTGTCAAACATAGAATCAGGTATTCTGGAGCAATCGAGAAAACCGGTTCAGAGTGCGCGATGACCCTTACCCCAAAATCTTCCCGAACATAAGCCGCCACACCACCCCCCTCCTTACCCTCTCGATCCAAGCGATGTAAAGTATATCCCGGTAGTCTAATAATTTCAGAGGAATCGTGTTTAGTAAGGAAGGTTTCGGTGATTGCAATGACATCGTGAGAGGCCGGGTGAACTAATGCTTCAACGGATGAAAAATGTGTTTTGAGACGATTGATATTTGAATGGAAAATGGAGAATGATTTTGGTGATCCTGATAATTTGGCCCGACCAGCTCTGTCTCATTTAGTATGAGGAGGAAGAGGAGGAAAGCTTGAAAGTTCCGCATCCGAACTTACTCGTCTCAACGAACCGTCCCTCACCTCTCGCATAAATACAACTAAATCTAATACTATGAGCCTCGCGTAGCCCAGTTCGCTTGATTTTCGAATAGCTGCTTGCAACAGTTTAAACACCGGTTTTGGCCAGAGAGGTCTTATAAATAACGAGTTCTCGTCACCCTCACCAAAAACGTCTCGAGCTCTTCGTCCTTTTAAAAGGTGCGCCTTCTCCATCCTTGCATCTCTGGAAATGATTGATGAAAATTTGACGACTAGGCCACGCGAACGCATCTGAGTAGGGGGAGAACCCGTTGACTTTGATTTCGGTCGCGGAGCCCAAGGTCGATGGTCGATCATCTGATTTAATAGTTTTGGTAACTTAATTGTCTCCAAAATATCCGCAATCAGCTGGTTTTCGGTTTTCACGGTTTTACCAGCTAATCCCGTAATAAGCAGCTCACAAGTATCTTTCAGCGCTGGAGATTGTGTAGCATTTACGTCTTTGCTACTTGCTTCAACGCTGCTAATCCGGTTTTCCAGCTTGTTGATACGCTCATCCAAAACTGAGTATTTCGCTTCAATTTCCTCTTCAATTAAGCTGTCCTTCGCCTTTAAGTCCTTTAGCTCAGTCTTAACCTCGACCACTTTACCCTCCACACGGCTCACCATTTCCAACACCGATTTAATGTCGCTTCTCAAGTTGTTTTGTAGGTTCCGTGTAAAGACTTCTACCCACGGTGGCGGGGCGGCCGCCATCGGTACGGAGTCAACGAGTGTGTCTTGCGCGGCCTGGTTCGCGGCTCAGTGGACGGAGCGCCGCGAGGTTGCTTAGCAACCTGCGACGTTGATGGCGACGGAGGCGAGGCTACACGCCTGACGCAAGAGGTGGTAGGAGTAGGCGTGGTCGCCGGCGCGGCACTGTCGGTCGCAATAGTCTGGCGCGGTAACCCGGGCGGTCGCGCCATCGTGTCGACTAAAGCTGTTACTAGAGTTTTCGATTTATTTTTCGCAAGCACGCAACAGCGCTGCTCGGACAATCCCGGCACGACCTCGAAGCAATTCATGTGTGCTATATTATTGCATAGGTTACACACCTCTGTATAGTTTCTTCGCGTCAGCCGTGCTCCGCAAACAAAGCAGCCTCGCGGTGTTGCCATTTTCGCAAGTTGATAGTCGCAACAGAGAGATAGAGAGACAGAGAGAAAGAGAGAGAGAGAGAGAGGGAGAGTATGCCGGGAGGGGCTACTGTTCAACTCGATGCGCGGACACTAGGGTGCGCGTGCGCCGAGCTTCTACAGAGCCGAGCGCTGCGGAGCGAGAGAGAGAGAGAGTCGATGCCAGGAAGGGTTTGTACTAGGGCTGCCGATTGGATTCGAATCTTTGAGTATTTCAAGATTCGGATACCCGAAATCCGGATAGATCCGAATCTCAGATTCGTAGATCCGGATCCTTTAGAGTATTATACAGATCCAAGATTCGGATCTTATGGATCCAATATACGGATCGTACGGATCCGAGATCCGGATCTTACGGATTCGAGATCCGAATCCTGTAAATAACGTATCCGGACCGTTGATTTTGTAAATTACAGTTATTAATTATTACCTAAATATTAGAAGTGAGCGAGTACCCGAAATTTCGAGTTACTCGGCCCAAAAACTCGACTCGACGATTTGGATTCATGAAAAGTAAGCAAGCTTTAAGCGCTGATATCTTTGGTATCAATTAGTCGATTTAAGCGTACTTAGAAGCGATTAAAAGCTCTCGGGAATACGAAAAAAATTCTAATTCAATCCAAAATTCAATTTGTTTCATGGAAAAGACCAAAAATTCGCATTGTTATGAACAATTGAACTTGACAATAAAATGTAGAAAAGTACATTGCATTAAAATGAACATTGCACCTAATCAACAATCAAAAGCATTACCGTGTTATTCTTTTCTGTTAGAAAAGCAAAAAATTAAGAAAATACCTTTGGGTAACGGATTTTATCTGAACTCTGAGATATGTTTTTTCAATATATATATATATATATATATATATATATATATATATATATTAGATTAGAACTTACAATTGGCATGCTACTATGGATACTAAATATTACACTGTTTTATGTAATGTTTCAATAAAACTTTTTAAATATGGTTGAATAATTGGTTTATTTAATGATGCTTTATCTGCATGTACAATGTTGAAAAAGTTAAATGTATTCATTTGAACATACTAAACATTTAGTGTCTACGGTAGCATGAAAATTGTAAGTTGTAATGTTATTCGATTATAATCTAATTATGTATCTCACGTAAACATGTCCGTATTAAATTTACTTGTATTGTGAATCCGCATCGTGAAATCATTCAAGTGTTAACGCTCATCGTGCGTAGTAATATTCACCGAGTAAGTGGTTACTTATTTATATAATTATGGTGCGAAAAAGAAGTTGGGTGTGGACTCACTGCACTAAACTTGCTGATAGTTTAACAGCAAAATGCAACATTTGCAAAGAAGAGTTCCAAATTAAAGGTTCCACGTCATCGCTAAATAAACATTTGCGTAGTGTGCATGGGTACAATGATAACGACCCAAAAAGCAAAAAATGCAAATTAGGTAAGTTATTATGATTAATTATTCTAGTACCATTATTAATATTATTATTATAGTAGGCCAGTAAAATTAGCTAAAAAGTGTCCGCTTAATGAATAAATTATATTGTCGAATAATAAATACATTGATATAGTATGAAATAACACGTATAAGCCCAACCATTTTCTTATGAAAATTTCAGTTTGTTTTGCATTAAAAAAATCGAAAACTTGTGAAAACCCGTTTTCTTTTCTTATACTTCGAAAGGTATTAATAATAGAGAATAAAAGTTTAGTATATTGTATTATTTTGTCGACAATATAATATGTCCACAAATAAACTCTAATATGACTAGCTTATTATTGTTGTTGCTGTTGTTATTATTATTAACATTAGTATTGTTATTGTTGTTGTTATTATTCTTATTATATTATTATATTATTATTATTATTATTATTATTATTATTATTATATTATTATTATTATTATTATATTATTATTATTATTATTATTTTATTTTATTATTTTTTTTTTCGTGGGAAACTGGAGAAATCTTACATAAGACGACGACGAGGGTCCGCACTCGTCGCCAGTGCCGGATTCTTACCGGCTAAAACTCCAAACCCAACGCTTTCACCTGCCCAGCCCGGAACTGTTTTTCACATTACTTCCAGCTGGGAGGCGTGTCTTGTGACATGCGTCAATTCGGTCGGTCCTGTTTCTTTTTTCCTCCCTCGATGAGACAGCCACTTATCGTGAAGCGGCCTTTCTGGCGGTATCGATCGCGCGCCTAAAGGTGGCACAGGCTCCGGACCCCGCCACGTGAGACACTCCCTCAGCATCCTTTGATGGACAAAGAAAGCATTTGGGAGCGCTCTTGCAATTCTTAAGGTTGTGTCCAGGCTCGCCGCACTTGTAGCACGACGAGGACCTGTCCACTCCCTCACACTTCCTTTTCGTGTGGCCGAAGTCTAGGCACCGATAGCACCTCTCGACCAAGACTCGATCCCGAACGCGACAGCTTACGAAGCCGACGCAGAGATGCCGCATCGACTTCAGCTTGTCAGCGCTTTCGTTATCCAGCTTCACGATGGCTGTCTTCTGTTGACTGCGGTTTAGGCCCAAAAGCGTCACCTCTCGGCCCTCAGGCGAAGAAGTAAGCACTTTATTTAGGGCTGCCACCACTTCGTCCCTCGTTGTGAGAGCGTCCAGGTCTCTGATCTCAAGGGTAACCCTTCGATCTCGGACTCGAACTTCTCCCATTCCTTGGGTAGCAGTACGCACTTTCTCCGCGAATACTGCCGCATCGGTTTTTTTGCCTAGTCGAAGCAGGACGTCCCCCCGTCCTGTGGGCCGCACACTCTGCACCTGCGCGCCACTGTCGTCCGGGTTGACTTCCTTTCGGAGCTTCCCCAGAACTTCAGCAAACGTTCGGTCCCTCGCGATGGTGACCACCAGGGTGGATACCGGCGCCTTCTGGCGCTTTCTCCTGTCAAGAGGCGCCTCTCCCGACTTAACCGTCGGCTTCTTCTTTTCCACCACAGGCTTGGACTTGGATTGCTCCTTGTCCTTACCAGGTGGTGGCACCTCCTTGCGAGGTTTCTTCTTCTTACAGATTTTAGAGCCCTCGGGTGGGCTTGGAGGGCCCTCCCTACTCCTCTTTTGAGCCTGTATCTTGGCTGTAGCCGCGATGACGGCTTTAGCAATGATGCCTCTTCACTTAGGCCGCCGACGATTCTCGTGGCCAACTCGATAATCCTCGGCTTGGCACTTGTAATCATCGACTGCTAAAGACATCTTCTTCGTTTTCCCGTAGAGCTCTTGTACAAGAGCGTCTACGGTTTTCAGCCCTGTTTTGACGACCATGGAAATGTTAGGCTGCTTTGCACAAGCTGCCAACATTGCCTGAAGTTCTTTTTTCAGATGGTCGTAAGTGGAGTCGATCTCCTCCTGCGCCTTCTCCACCTTCTTGTATTCCTTACGGAATACTTCTATCTCCTCTTGAGATTCTCTGCTATAGGCAGAGATGCCGCTGATGGCGCTACCAATGCTGGTAACGCTGCCGCTTCGTAACCTGCTTGCAGAAGCAAGACTCAGCATCTGGGATAGCGGCTGCTGTTGGGGGTTTTCTTTCGAGGACCCCGCCTCTGACGTGATGTTAGAACTAAGCGGTTTGTGGCCTCCCCCAAAATCCATGAGGCCAGCGACGGCCACCGGGGCTTTCCCCCGATAGGAACCGACGACGGGATTCACTCCTAGTTTGGAGTTGCCCGCTTGGGGTAGTATGTTTTCATCTCGCTTGCTCATACTTCTGGTTGAACTGTTTGGTCCACGGAGATTATTTTATTTCACCTCTACCCTTCACGCTAGAGTGACGAGCATTCCCCCATCCGCCACCCGGAGGACGCGCCGCATACGGGGACAGGACACCCCGCGCGGATTATTATTATATTATTATTATTATTATTATTATTATTATTATTATATTATTATTATTGTTATATTATTATTATTATTATTATATTATTATTATTATTATAATATTATTATTATTGTTATATTATTATTATTATTATTATATTATTATTATTATTATATTATTATTATTATTATTAAGTGATTAAAAATTTAGAATAATATAAAAGTTATTGTTTAAAAAATTGTAATTTGTAAAAGACAACTAATAATTTTTTTTTATTATCACATGTTTGTATAAATGTTACTATTTAAAAATGTAATATTTTTATTTACATTACTAACCAAAAAGATACGCAAGTTGATAATGAGTAAATTGAAAAAAAATTTTATTAAAATTAAAAAATATTTGAATAATTTATACAAATAAAAATCGACTGTGGCTGATTAAGTTGGACAAGCATAAACAAAAGTAGCCCCTTTTGCGGGCAGAAGAATGCACGTAAAGTTGAATATGAAAAAGTTTGTTATTTTTATCACATTTATTAGTTTGTATAGTAAATATGTCTGTTCCACCATTACCTTCAATTGATTCGGGTATTTTACCTTATAATGTTTCAAAATTTATAATTATAAAAATTAAAAATATCCATGTATACAAAGTACAATTTTTTTATTTTAGTAAAATTATTGATAAATAATTACAAACTTTTTTAATTTCAGTAAAAAAATTGTAAAATCATTTTTCTACGAAAAAATACATTATTTTAATCTGCATAACTTCTAGGATATTAGAAAACAGATTGGCAGTGCAGGCCGTCCTAGCTGACCGTACATCTACGAAAGCACACGTGGCAGCTAAGTTAGATATATGCGAAGTGGAGTGGAAGCAGCTGGAAGATATTGCCGATGTTCTTAGACCTCTAGAACTATCGACAAGCGTCTTATGTACCGATTCCTCGCCCATTTCTCTGGTTCGTCCATTAATTAGAACACTAATTGATAAACATCAAACGATTTCACATGAGTTTTGATCATGAAGTCACCGCAAGACATATTACTTCGTTTCTTGATCCACGATATAAGGATTTAGCTGCTGAAGGACCAGCAGCTAAGGTTTTAATTAAACAAACGGTCCGAAAAACGATTTTACAATCTGCACTTGTGTCCTCTTCGGAAACTGTGGATCAAAAACAAAGTGCCTTGGATATTTTATTTAAAGTACCTGCACCGCAATCGAATAGTGCAGAGAGTCAATTTAAAAAATACGAAATTAAGCCTAGTATTTCGCACAACCTGTGTCCCTTCCAGTGGTGGAAGAACCATGCAGAAAAATTTCCAAGTTTCGTAGCATTAAGTAAAAAGTATTTAGCAATACCTGCTACATCAACTGCATCTGAACGAGTTTTTTCAACGGCAGGCAATATAGTCACCACGAAAAGGACGAGTTTAAACTCCGAAAATTTAGATAAATTAATTTTTTTATATCAAAATAGAAAATTACTTATATAAATTATATTTTTTGTTACTTTGTTTTGCTTTCTGTATTAAACTTGTATTATGAAAATTTGTTATGAATCGTATTATTATTATGTTATTATGTAATTGTAAACAAACTTTTATAAGCAGTGTGTTATGCAGTTCGAATTAGATTTACTATACAAGAGTAAGATGGCAATTCAACGAGTGGTGCAAGTATTATTTTATTTAAAGAGAATAAAAAAGAGAGAACTTACTTTTTTATTAGTTTTGCAGAAATTAATTTTGCACAAATGACTATTATTATTAGTATATAAAATTGTTTTTCTATTGCTGCAAGACACGGGAAGGATATACATTGTGGATTTAAAGAGAATAAAAAAGTGAGAAATTTATTTTTTATCAGTTTTACAGAAATTAATAAAATTATTAAAAAATTATTTATCTATTGCTTGTAGGACATGACAGAACTAGTATTGAAATGTAAACTTGTAAGATACTTTTTTGAAAAAATGTTTGTTATCAATTTAAAAGATATTTTTATTTTTAAAAATAAATACTTGTTGATTGTACTTTGATTTCAGTACTTTCTATTGCAGAAACTTTTTATGGAGTTTAAGAAACAATATATAAATGTTTAATTAAAATACAATTTATGGTATGGTAAAAAATACTTGTCGATTATTCCGCTTTGATTTCAGTACTTTCAATAACAGAAACTACTTATTTGCTAAGCAAAATATATAAAATGTCTAATTATAAAAACAAAAATAAGTAGAAAAAAGATGTGTTTAACAAAAACACAAATTTATGGTATGGTAAAAAATACTTGTCGATTATTCCGCTTTGATTTCAGTACTTTTATAGCAGAAACTACTTATGAAGTTTAAGCAAAATATATCAAATGTCTAATTATAAAAAAGAAAAATAAGTCGAAAAAAGATGGGAGTAAAAATTAATAATTTTTTATTAGACATAGTTTTTGAAAGTGTGATTGGAAACCTTAGTAATACTCTCTAAATAAATAAAATTTCATGTAAATATTTTGGAATTACTGAGGGATCGATTGCCAGAACTTTTGGAGGAAGTCGACTTAGAAACTCGACGAAGAATGTGGCTAGAACATAATGGTGCAGCTACCCATTTTGCACGAATAGTACGTGCATTTCTGGATCAAAATTATAATGGAAGGTGGATGGGTCGAGGAGGTCCAGTTAACTGGCCTCCGAACTCACCAGATCTAACGAAGGAAACCGTTCAGCATACTGTCGAGCTACTGCACGTTAATTGTTTTGATATTCTCGTAGGACCATTATCATATCAACAGTATGATTCGGACGATAGTCAGCCATGATCAAGTTTCGGGTCCACGATGATTTTTTTTTACTATTTTAAGTATGGATTTTTGTTTTCATTGCAATAAAATTAAAATAAGAAAATAGCAAAATATCGTTGTGAACTTCAAAAACAGCCTCTTTATTTAATTACTACGAAAAATGCTTCACATTAAGTAACTAAAATTTTCATACAACCTTGAGTAGTTTCATGACCATAGAATAATAGGAAAGTGAAATTTATGCGCAAAAGTTCTAAAAATTTTAATAATTTGTTAATATTTCAAATTCATTATTCATTATCACGTCGTTGTTTCTGGGTAACAATAAAAGTAAGAACAACCTTTTCATGGTCATATTTTCACGGTCGTGGCCACATTATGTTATTGGGTTGTTGAGTTCTTGGGTTATTGAGTTATTTGGGTTATTTGGGTTATTGGGTTGTTGAGTTGTGGAGTTATTCTGCTTTGGGGTTATTAATAGCAACCACAGTACTTTTTAGCATTTGGCCTTGTAATGACCTTCTAAGGGTCATACAGAAAAATTTCGAAATACCGTTTCGGGCGTAGAATTTTCCGCTCTTTCCGTATCCGGTGTCAAACATAGGGGTTCCCATTTAAAAAAAAAGTTGACCTCCAGATGACCTTGAAAGTAAAGTTCAAAGTCAAAACCAATTGCACAGACATATTCTTCCCTTTGACCTGGACAACTTTTGTAGGAACAATTTGTTTGGTTAGCGATTATTTTGGAAGATATTTGGGTGGATCCATTAAAATGGCCCATCCTGTATATTAATTCCCATCGTATTACTTTCTATAAACACTATTTTAGTCCTAACCCCTACTAGTATCCTGTCTATGTAATTGTTAATTAATTTACATTCTAAGTCATAACGTATCATGCAAATCTGATTTTACAGCAATGCAAGTACTTTCTGTAGAATTTAAGATGTGTAAAGTTCTAGTATATTTTTCTTGTAAATTCTTAAAATTTCCAAACAGTTCTTCACATTTTTCGTGATCTAACGGGCAATCGTTTTTCAACTCGCTAAATGTAGTCCAAATATTCGTTAAATTCATATCTTTATGTATGCAAGTCATGCTAATAATAATTTTCCATGCGACTGGAGTTAGTTTTACATCTTCCTGTCGTTCGAAGAATATACCCGATGGAGGTATTTGTTGAAGTTCGATTCCTCTTCATTATGTTGTAGTACCTCATTTTTTGTTCTGAAAAAGTAAAAGAGATATCGATAAATCTTTCCACCCCTTTCCCTGTCTCTCTCTTTTTCCTTTTTTTTCTCTATTTGGATCCTTCTGGTTTATTGATCGCCCTGCTTTTAATTTCTTATTTTTTATATGTAGCGATTCTAGGTTTGTTTATTTTTGTAATTTAAACCAAAAACAATGATTCGTAGTTATATAGGGTGCACTATACATTAAACTAAAAGATAGGAGTAAACTATGTATGTATTTTTTTATTGTTGGTTAGTACAAAGGTTAGCCAGAGAGTGTCGTTCTTCTCTTAAGGCATAGGCTTACGAACTTAGAATCCTCTTCTTTTATTGATTTTGTTTTATTTTTTTTTTATTTGGTACATAGGTAGAAAAAAAAATTTATTTAACATTCTTCTATTTATCTTATCGTTATAGTTTTTCCGATCTTCCTTTGTCTCTTTCATTTTTTCATTACCAGTCTCCCGTTGACCATCTTTCATCCCGTAATACGGTTAAGGAACCTCCCGCAAAACAACCAGTCGGGCAATGGGATGTTACTTCTAGATGTCGTTGGTGTTCATCGTCCGTACACTCCATGGATTCTATATATATGAGCAAATCCACGGAACCTTTGATTTTCATTTGAAAAATTTTTTTTTTTTTTTTTGAGAGGCACATTGATTTTAATGGAGATTTCTACTTCTTTAGAGGTTAAATAGTAGGAAAATATGAGGGCCCCTATTTCTTTTCAAGACTTATCTAAGAAATTAACGATTAAAATATTAATGAGGGGTATCATAGGGTAAATTATAAAAAATCACTTCGTAAATAAACAGAACATTTTTTATTCTATAATTTATGAATATAACAACATAATTAAGTCTCTTATTTAACAAAAATTGAAATATCTAACAACAATTTTTCATATAAAAGGATGTTTTCAAGTGCCGTTACAGTACTGTAATTTTCTTTTCCTAGTAACAATGGTTTTTTTTGTTTGAGTACTTGTAACAGGAATTTCATTTTTTGCTCCATAAATCTTCCAACTTGAAGGTTTCAATTGGTAATGAGTACATGGCAAATTATTTGAAACATTCATTACATGATAAATAATTTTCTTTTCGCATACTTCTCTTTAATGGTAAACAAACTACTTGCGTAAGGCTGACTGAATGATATGTGTGTGTATGTGTGCGCGCGCGCGGGTGTGTGTGTGTGTGTGTGTGTGTGTGTGTGTGTGTGCGTATTTATATTAGCTTTTCTGTTGAAATAACCTATTTCGTATAGTCAATTTGAACTTCAGTTCAAAGGTATAAAATTTTATACTTTTATACAGCTTATATTATCTAAATTAACAAAAAATTCAATTGAGGTTTTACGTAGATGACTCAATAATCTACTAAAAAGTAAAGAGATATAGTTTATATATGCTTTTTTTGTGAATGTCGAGTGTGCCATGCGAAAATGAAAATTTGGAAGACTAGGGGCCCGAGATTTTGAAAAGTTTAAGGTAGAATTGCTAGTAAAGAAAAAGAGGCACAGCTAAGCACAAAAAAGAATAAGAATCCTTATTGCAAATCGAAAAAAGCAATATTAGTCACAATAGCTATAAACAAAACTTATCTTTGTATAATATCAAAATTCTAAAATTTCCTAAATTTACAAAAACTGACTTCCTCAAGAGTTGCGATTTTTATTTTTCTGTATCATGAAGGCACACTATTCTAACACTTTTAGTTTAATAGGGTAGATGGTGTAGGTTGTCAAAAAAAATTTCTGTAACATTTGGTGAAGAATTATAATTTCTATAAGCTTAAAAAATAGAAGATGAGTACTACTTCCATTGTCAAATTTGCAAAAATGCAACTTTATGAAGCCTCTAACAAAAAGCTAATGAAAACAACTTTAAAAAAATGATAAGGACCCTTCATCGAATTACTTTTTCTACCAGAAACCGTTGTTATAATGTTGCTAAGTCTGCTTATTTACTACTATATTACCCGCTTCCCCAAAATTAAAGGTTCTGTGGATTTGCTCATATATTCCTTCCCCTTGACGTTGTAGATAGTAATTGGTGCATTTTGCGCACTCTTGCCACACCGGAATTTTCTGTTTACAATATTTACACCTTCGGTGATACGTTTGGTCACCAAATCCTTGGCCACCATATTCTTTTATTTCTAAGTACTTTGCATACCTTTCCCTATACCTTTTTTCTACTTCATTTACGAGTTCATCGTCACTTTTTTCTGGATAATCCGGATGTTGCATTTCCAGTTGCGCTCTAAAGTTTACAAATCGTCTTAACCTTTGAGGCATGCAATCGTTGAAACCTACAGCGCCAAGGTTGGCTTCTTTAATGGCCAACCTGAGCTTAAACTGTGATTGTGTATAACAGATGTTAGAAACTCTGTTTTATTTGCTAGTCTTCGGGAATAAGCGGGAGTTGTTCCCTTGGCCTCATCTTCGAAACATTTGACTCCGTATTTAATAATATTTTCTAATGTGTCCTTTTCCCCTTCTTTCTTCTTTCTATCCTCCTGTCTTTTCTTGCGTTACTGTCATTTGGTAAGTGCCACTTCCATCTTTAGGCAGCCTACAGAAATTTCTTTACTTATTCGTGGTTGATATTAATTAAAGAATTGAGTCTATGTATTGAAGGAAGATCAGTATTCATCGTTTATTTTCTCTTACTATAGCTTTTTGAGCTATGTGCATACGCACAATACACATACATATATCATGTAAAAATTAAATTTTATACCATACTCGAACCAATGGGCACACATTCATTTTTCTCTCTTTTTTTATTTTATTTTAATTTGTTCCAACTAGTGATTAAACAATTGTACAAGGCTTACAGTATCAATTGTTGATTTATGTTATTTATACATCTTTTTGTTTGCTGTATTTTCTACCAACCTATACAAACTTGCGAATATTATTTATTTAATATCTCCCTTATAGTCTCAAAAAGGTTTTAATTGTTATTTTTGTTAATAGTCGAATTTTGAACTTGTTCCACAAAATTAATTAACTTATCGAATTTCTGCTGCTTTTGTTCATTAAAATCAATATCGGAAATTTCTTTATACTTTAAATTCGAGTCCACGTCTTTATCCGACATGTGTAATGAAGCTATCTGCGAGTTTACTTTACTTAATTTTCTTGATAAAGTTCACTTTTCAATAATTAGTTTTGATAAAATCTTTTTCTTTCCACCTCTTCTCATTTCTTTGCAATCGTTATTTGTGGTACAGAATCTCCCATGTCCATTGAGTCTACTGCTAGATTTTTTTGTTTCTAGTATGCCAAACTCTCGTTATATATTTATACCTGCGCGTCCTGTAAGAAAGTATGACTAATTAACAGAATTACTAGAGTCAAGGGGAGTTCAGTTGTAATTATTTATATAGGTTTACATTTTGAATGGTATGTAGGAAGGATAAGTGACGGTGTTGCTGGAGCATTTGCCGCAACGAGGAGGAAAGGGTGCAATTAAGCACTCCTTAGAAACGGTAAGTGACAGTGTTGCTGGAGCATTTACCGCAACGAGGAGGAATGGGTGCAATTCAGCACTCCTTAGGAAGGATAGGATGTAGGTTTGAGATTTAGTGATGTATTAGACTCCAATGATTCTATTTTATTGTAAATCATCTTTTATTTTATCATAAATCGTTTTTTTATAGCAATTAAATTTAAATTTGACCAAGCTCAACTGACATCGAAAATTTAAACCTTTTCCTTACTTTACTTTGTACATTAACGTCATTGTTATCTTAGGCGAGAAGAGTAAAGAGAAAAGGACCTTATATATTTTTTTTATTTGCCTTATTCGTGTCCAATTTAAGAATCGCGTATTTATTTAATTTAAATGACTATATGCTTTTCTTGTAATGATTTTTCTGTAAAATAAAAAATATTATTTCCTTGTAGTTTATTTCCGTCGTTAATTTAGATATATACATATTATTTTTATATCGTTTTTTTGTATTAAGTCAGATAGATTGAAATAATTTTGTTTTAAGTAGAATGTATGCTAATTGTGATTAAAAGATGATAAATATTATTCTATTGACAACCTTTTAGAACTGTAAAATATATATATATATATATATGTGCGTGTACATATTCACAAGCACATTGGGGCTATTATATACATATGTTTAGGCACTACAAAGACTCCATATATGAATATCTTAACCTGTTGACATGCACTATTTTCGTTTTATTATGACCTAGCTCTATTTTTACATTTCCCTTGTTATTAACTATTTCTAAAATCCGATGGTTCCAGTATGTTGATCGCCTAGTTTGTATTCCTTCCCTCCTTTTAATAACCAGACATTATCCCCTGCCTGAAATTCTTGATGATTGGCTTTCCTGTAGTAATAGAATTTCGACCTATGTTTAGAGGCTATTAATTTTTCTCGCGCGATTCCCTGTTTTTCGTTTAAACGTTGTCGTAAATTTATAATGTAATCATCGTACGTAGGAACTCGTTCTCGTGGGTCTAAAGGTTCGTTTGATAGTCGCGCTTATCGTGCAAAAACAATTAAAAGAGTGTGTAGAGATGACCCTCATAACTCAACCCATGCGTCATTTCTTTCTATCATAGTTTTTAAATAATGTGCTAAGCTGCTATGAAAACGCGCAACGGAGTTGGACTGAGGATGATAAGCCGTGGTTTTAACTTGTTTAATCTTAAAAATTTTCGCTACTTCTCTCATCAGACTACTTAAAAATGAGGTACCTTGGTCGGAGATAATTAACAACGGGGCGCTAAAAATTGAAAAGTGTCGACGGACTAACGCTTCGGCGATCGTGGCCGCGGTCGCGTCTGGTATGGGTATCGCCATACAGTATTTTGAAAGGTTACATTGAATGGTTAATATATTATTGTTATTATTTCGAGATCTGGGAAATGGTCCCACAAGATCTACCGATATGGATTCCATAGTCGAGTACGGAGTATCTGTTATTGTCATACGTTGTTTAGTTTTAACACGAACTAATTTTTTTAGTTGGCAAGTTAAACAATGTCTAATGTAGCTTTGCACGTCTTTCTTAATATCTAGCCAGTAGAAACGTTGTTTTATACGTTTATAGGTTTTTGTTACCCCTTTATGCCCTGCACAAGCAGACTCGTGCATTTCGCGAATAATATTTTCCCTATTACTCTCTTCCACACATTTTATGAATCCTAAACAAATAATTATTTCTACATTAATTTTTCGTAGAGTTATACTTATTTGTTTCAGAGTTTCATACCATGAAACGTTTTCAATAAATTCGCTCATCGCGATACTTATTGAACGTAATTTTTCTTTTAATATAATATTTTTCAAATTAAATAGATTCGCTTTTAGATTATTAATAATTTCTCAAGTACTCAGTCGCTTTTCGTCACGTAAGACCACAGCAAAATGCATTTTTCCGTTTTTGTTATTGATTTTTATTTCTCCTGGATTTAAATTGGAAAAATGAGGTATTAATAATTTTGAAGCCAAATTTCTGGATCCTTCATCTAAAGGCATTCCGGTCGTAGTTATGAAATAAACGTAATTACCTTTTCTCATGAAGAGTTGTTCTTTAACTTCAATGAATTTCTTTTCATCGTTTGGTACTTCGTAAACATCCTTTTCTTCCCAGGACTCGTCAAATTTGTTGTTAAAATTATCTATCTCCATGGGTTGTAATCTTTTGTCCGAGTTGACTATCGTTTCAAATTCCTCGGGGGCTTCTTTTATTATAGGAAGGTTTTTGATTGGTTCTTGTGATATATTTGACTTGTTGGGTCGTTTCGCTCTCTTCTCATTGTAGTTTGGCCGTGTTATTTTTCCTGCACGACTGCGTGTTTCCATAGAATGATTTTTAATAACATGAACGGGTTCTTCTCTTGGATTTCTTGATAACGCGTCAGCATTAACGTTACTTTTTCCGGCTTTGTATACGATGTCAAAGTCGTATGCATTCAGTTTTATTCTCCATCTACTAACTCTAGATGTCGGATCTACTGAGTTTTTAAACCAAACAAGTGGTCTATGATCTGTTATAATGAGGAAACAACGGCCTCTTAGATAGCAATCGAACTGAGTAACGGCATACAGTATGGCTAATGCTTTCCTTGAGTAAGTATCATATTTTTGCTCGACTTTGTTTAATACTCGCAAAACATAAGCAACTAGTAGGTCGGTTCCCACCTCTCCTTGTGATAATATTGCTCCTACTGCTGTACCGCTGGTGTCACTATAAATGGTTTATTAAAATCTGCGATTTGTATTTTTTTTCTCTTAAATCATCGAATGCCTTTTGAACCTCGCTGGACCATAGGAAAGGTGCGTCTTTCTTTAATAAATTACTTAATGGTCTAGCAATATCCGAAAAATTCGCAATGAATCGTCTATAATAACCTGCTAATCCTAAAAATTGACGTATATTTTTAACTGTTTTTGAAATTGGAAATTTTTTTATTGCTTCTAATTTTTTTGGAACCGGCCAAACCCTTTCTGGTGACAATACGTGTCCCAGATACACTACTTCTCTCTTTAAAAGTTTACATTTGTCTGACTGTAATTTCAGGTTTGCGGCGCGTACTTTTTGCAAAAATTTTTCAAACTTTTGGTTATGCTCTTGAATATTTTTAGGGTATATAACTGCGTCGTCAAGGAATAAAAATATTTCTTTGCCTTGCATGCCCTCGAAAACACGATCAATCATTCTTTGAAAAGTGGCTGGAGAATCGCATAATCCCATAGGCATAGTTTTAAATTGAAATAAACCGAATGAAGATGCGAAAGCTGTTGTATGTCGATCTTCTTGAGCTAACGGTACTTGTAAAAATCCTTGACATAAATCCAAGACGGTGAATACACGATTTTCTGGTCTGATTAGATCGATAATATCTAGTATATTAGGTAATGGGTATCGATCTTACACGGTTTTATCGTTTAATTGTCGAAAATCGACAACTAGTCGGTATCGTCTATTACCCTGACTATCAGGCTTTTTTGTTACTAGAAAAACAGGTGATGTATAATTGGAACTTGATGGTTCAATTATGTCTCCTTCAATCATTTCTTTTAATTGTTTATCAAGTTCGCTTTTGAGAGCATGAGGAAATCTATATGGCTTAGCTGTGATTGGCATGTCGTCGACAGTCGGTATCTTATGTTCTATAGCATTTGTCACGCCTAATTTTTCTCCTTTTAGACAGAAACAATCCGAATATTTATCAATTAAATTTTCTATAGATTGTCTTTGTTCCTCGTCCATTTTATCAAAATGCAAGGCTTCTTTTAACCGTTCATTACGATTAAGTGTACTTGTATCCTCCGTTATGTTAAGTATCCTCACTTTCATAACTATAAAAATTATTAATTTAAGGTTTATTTGAATAAACCAAATAACTGTTATTCATTTCGTTTTCGTGTATGGCTTTGACAAATTCACTTCGTAAATTTTCGTTCATAACTCGTTCATTCAATAAAAAATTGCTAGGGTCCTCATCATGTTCATTTTCTGCCTATATGATTATTAAATTCTCATTATTTATTTCATTTTCAGTTTCTTCAGTTCCTTGTTTGTTTATCCATAATATTTTAGTTCTCGGGATAACATCTAACTTTTCCCCCGACATAACCAATTCTTTGTTATTCAATTTACAAACATAACTAACATTTTTATCACGAGGTCCACATTTATCGCCCTCCTCGATTTCGTAATCCATTCGTACTTGACAATTCATCTTTTTATCAACAAAATCTTCCTTATTTTCACGAGGTCCGCATTTATCGCCCTCCTCGATTTCATAATCCATTTGTACTTGACAATTATTAACTGTCTTATCCAATAAATTTTCTTCATTTTTTATTTCATTTTCAATATCATACTTCAGGTCAACTTCGTTTTCATAATTAGTACAGGATGGACTCTCGGCCATCCTATCGAACAATGGTGCTTCAATAATACCATAAATTTCAGTAATGTTATCAAATTTTTCTTTAATATGTGGCTCTGTCACATCACATACCCGTGGCTGCGCATTTTCATTATTTATTTGTAATTATACTTCCTTCATTAATCCATAACAAATTTCACTTGCTTTACTTATATAACTCTTTAGATCCGACTCCTCGTCGATCTTATGTACTTGTATTTCGTTATTTTTATAATCGTCATATAACTTTTGTTCTTTTTCGCTCCGATTGTATACGTCTTTGTTGTTCCCATTTTGATTTCTTTCATTTCTTTGTTCTTGCTCGTAGATTTCATACGATTCATTTGTGTCAAATTTTATAAGCGTATCATCATTTTCATGCAATTGAAAATCACTTAACGTTTCTGAGTCACTATCGATATAATTATAAAATCTTGAATTTTTCATGTTCGTATAATCATTGTTTTCCCTTAGTTTTGGCATATCGTATTGATTTTCGGTCATTATTTTCGATATCCTCCATTATATAAATCGATTCATCGGTTTGCATATTATTTGCATTTTCGAACGGGAGGGTTAATCCGTTAAATTCTAAATATTGTTCCAAATAATTGATTTTTGCATCGTTTCTACGGAAAAAATCGGTGCCTAAGATTCCGTCTTGTTGTATAGGGAACGAATCATGTACTAAATTGAGTTCCACGGGAGATCCTTCGAAATCTATTCTGATTTTAACACAAGTAGTTAATGAATGGTCAGTTATTCCTTTTAACAATATAATATCATTTTCGTCAATTTTCACGCAAGAGTCTACCTCTGACTATTTAATTAGACTTACCGATGCTCCTGCATCTAGCAAGAATTTTAACGGACGTCTTAACTCACCGGTATCGACGATTACGACCGGGGCTGAACTTTGTTGGCTTAAATTTATTTTCGCGGTGCGGAGGGGACGTCTTAGCGGATTTCCGCACTCGAAGTAGAGGGAATTTGATTCGTAGCCTCTCTCTCGACCCTCCTTGGAGAGAGAGTATCGGTGTTTCCCTGATTTTGATTTCCTTCTCTTATCTCTCTTTGTAACTTATAACAATCGCGCTTTATGAAACAAGTAACTGGTGATCTTATATTATTATTCGATTCGTTATTAATATATCGTGATTCTTGGGAAATTGAATTAACCGACTCGCGCACACCGCGAGTCCCGGAATAATTTTCTGGATCTTCTTTGTTAAATTGCTGCGATGAGTATTTATTATTATTATAACGAACAAAGGAATCATTTTTTATCTCTGTCTCTATTTGGTAAAAATTCCATCTGATTTTGATATTCGGTCCAACCACCAAATTGTAAATTTGGTCTATTATAATTACTACTGTTATCCGAGCGATTTTGTGGACTATATGAACTGTTTATGGGATTGCGTCGGTTGTTATTATCGGAAAATCTTTCCGCAAAACTTCGTGCTAATTTGAAACAATTTATGGCTCCATGACCAGTTTTAGAGCAATATTGACATACCATCGGAGAGTTATTCGAAATATAGTTTATTTTACGCTTTTCTCGAGTTGAACGAGAACGAGCCACTTCTCAGCTCGGCGTCTCCTCGTCCAAGACGCTACAAGCGAACTCGCGCTCCAACTCGAGCGCTTGTTCACGAGCCTGTTTTATAGAAATTGGAGTCCCTAAACGCGCACGAATTTCCCAATGAAGCCCTTTTAAAAAGAATTTTAAACAATCTCGCCTTTGTTCAAGCATGAAATGATCTGCTATCGCAACTCGTCCCTCTCTGTCGGCCGCTTTGACTATTTCATTTTTTATTTCTTGTAACCGATTAAAATAAGCAACGACTGTCTCATTGTTTTTTTGTTTTAATTTAGCAAGGTCTCCCGTCCACTCGTAATATGGTTTTATTGATCTGAAGGTGTTTTCGAAAAAATCGGATATCTCTTTGATAGAATTAAAATTTTCTCCGCGAGCACAAGTTAAAGCTTCCCCATACAAACGCATTCGAATAAGTTTTGTTAATTTTTTCTCGTACTCCGACGGTAAAATTTCTTTTGCTTCATTGCATCCGTCCAAAAATTGCGATAAATTTATATTATGACCGTTAAACCGCGGTATTAAATCTAAAGCGTCCTTTAGCGATAAACCTCGAATTTGAGACGTCATTGTTTTATTATTAATATGTTTTTTAACTTCACTCCTATCTAATTTTTTGGTTTTGTTCCGGTGTTTGTTCTTAATTCGTCTAAATTAATTTTATTAAATAACTATAGCAACAATTCCTCGGTCGCTAACGCTCCCTCGGTCGAAATTACACTAAATATATACTTATTTTTTATATTTCTTTTAATTTATAATTTTACAATTTAATTGAATAAAAATGTAAAATATAATATAATGTGTAATTAATTAACCTAGTATTCAGTTATTATCCATTTATTTTAGTCAATAAAATAAAAATAACAGTGTATTATATTTGCAACATTGTATATACTTATTTAATCTTAGTCAATTACACAAGAGTTTATAGATACTGAACATATTTCTACATAATACTAAAACAATTAAAAACAATTAAAAATAATCGACATGATAAAACTTACACTGGAGTAAGGAATTTTAATTTTTATTTTTAATACGTAGTAACACATATATCATTACTTACAATATTTCCACACTATTCCTGTTATTATATGTGTTATTTTTCTACCAGAATAATATTTTCAACAACAAAAATTAGAAGATAAAATTATTCTTTGACCATTATACATATATTTCATGCTTTTTCATGATGTTTCACGGAAAGGAGATGAAGAATTTAAAATTTCATACAAAATTACTAAACTCATCTATTGCATCGTATGTATTCAATTATTCTTTCAAACAAATAATTATTCGTAATAATTGAATTTATAAAAATTTTTTTCAGATTAAAATTCTGCCTAAAAGATTTTTTTTCACATTTTATTAATTTTGTTTTTTTTTTCAAAGATCTTTTATAAAAAAGAATATTAGTAATTGCAACCAAAAAATATAAATGATATTATACAATTACAATAATAAAAATTGAATATTAATTATAAAAGTTATTTTAATATTACATTTGGTATTACATTAAAAAAATGAAAGAAAAATAATATTTTAAATTTTTAACCACCTTCCTCACGCATTTTACATCTTAGAAATAGGAAATGATGAAAAAAGTTTGTAAAAAAAATCTATATAAATATAATAAAAAAAAATAATACGTATCGTCAAATAAAATATGTATTACATTAAATTATATATATTATCAAAATTTATTAGAGTAATAGTACTGTTTTTGTCAATGTTCGTATTACTGTGACCACTTTTTTTGTACCGAAAACCCCTATAAAATATTTTTGGAATTTTTCTAATTTTATTTCCCCCTCCGCAATTTAGCAATAAATGAAGGATAAATGAAGAGTGATTATCATATCGCTATTCACCGTAACCAAACACCTCATCTTAGTTTTCCTAGAATAAAAAAGAATGGTCGTCATATTCTATTTCATATATACCGATAACCCCTATAAAATAATTAAAGAATTTCCTAATTTTACCCCCCCCCCCCCTCATGACTCCTCCTGCACCAATCATTAGATGTGAGATAAATGATGTGTGGTTGTCGTATTGAGCTTTAACCCTTCCACTCCACGCATACGTTTAATTCTTGTAACTTTTGGGATACCGGACACGGGAGAACGGATGAATTTTGATATATATATAGATGATAAATCAAAAATAAAATTTTTATTTTTTTATCCACGTTTCCCACTCATTTTACACCTTTGTAATAGAGTATGATGAAAAATGTGTAAAACCGTATATTTAAATGTGATAAAAAAACAGAGCGAATCATTAAATAAAATATATATTACATTAAAATATATTATTTTAGTTATTAAAAATTATTAGACTGACAGTACTGGTTCAGTCTATGTTAGTATTACTGTGACCACTTTATTTTTACATTATTTATGTATGTAGTGACTATTATTTATTATTAATTACTTATAATATTACTTATAGGTATGTTCTTAATATAATAATTTAATTTGGTACAAAAATATACAAAAATTGGAGTACTGGCAAAAGTGCCTATACACTTTAATATTTTATCCCGTAATTAGTGGAGTTATCCCGGAATACCTCACGAATTCCCGAAATATCGAGGAAATTCTGTAATTAGTGAAGTATCCCGAAATAACTCACAAATTCATGAAATATGCAGGAAATCCCAAAATTAGTGAAGCTATCCCGGTATACCTCAGAAATTCCCGAAATATCGAGGAAATCCCGTAATTAGTGAAGTTATCCCGAAATATCCAGGAAATCTCGTAATTAGTGAAGTTATCCCGAAATAACATAGAAGCTCCCGAAGTATCCACTAAATCCCAAAATTAGTGACCTCAGAAAATATCGAAATATTTAAAAAATCCCGAAATTACTGGAGTTATCCCGGAATACCTCAAAATTTCCCAAAATATCGAACAAATCCCGTAATTAGTGAAGTTATCCAGGCATACCTCAGAAATTCCCGAAATATCGAGGAAATCCCGTAATTAGTGAAGTTATCCCGACATATCCAGGAAATCCCAAAATTAGTAAATTTATCCCGGCATACCTGAGAAATTATCGAAATATTAAGAAAATCTCGAAATTGGAGGAGTTATCCCGGAATACATCAAAAATTCCCGAAATACCACAGAGAATCCCGAAATACCATAGAAAATCTTGAAATAACCAGAAAATCCCGAAATTAGGGAATTTATCCCGAAATACCCCAGAAAATCCCGAAACATCCAGGAAATCCCGAAATTGGTGGAGTTATCCCGGAATACCACAGAAAATCCCGATGCATCAAGGAAAACTCTAAATTAGTGAAGATTTCCCGGTATATCTAAGAAATTACCGAATTATTTAGAAATTCCCGAAAATAGTGGAGTTATCCCGGAATACCTCAACAATTCCCGAAATATCCAGGAAATCCCGTATTTAGTGAAGTTATCACGAAATAATTCAGAAATTCCCGAAATATCAGCGTTAACCCTTCCATTCCACACATACTCTTAATTCTTACAACAGGAGACCGGACACCGCCGCGGGACACCGGAGAACGGATGAATTTTAATATAATACTAGCCATATTACCTCGGTCGCTAACGCTCCCTCGGTTGAATCACATTTTTGAGGCTAGACGTTGATTATAAAGTGTAGTCTTAAATTTATTATTAGTTTATAACAAATAAATTTTAAACGATTTCGATACAATTATTTTATTTTATTTTCAAACCAATTTTTTTCATGTGCTTTAAACTATTAATTAAAGTTTGTTGTTATATTATTAAAACAAATAAAAATAAATTATAAAATATTTTATTTTAAAAAATGTATACAATTTATTCCTTTTACTCATCATGATATTTAACTATAACAGTTTATTTTCGAATGTTGGTTTGTATTATTTTCTCTCTGCATTTACAGGCTTGAGACTGTCATATAATGAACGTAAATATAATGTGTATTAAAAGTTTCAAATATTTTATTTTCTAACATATATATATTTCAAAATTATGTATGGTATAATACGTAAATATTTTAAAATTGATAAAAATATACGTTCCAATATGGCTGCATTAAAAATAAAATAAATAATATAATATGGCATCTCGTATATTCGTATTTATTTTATATATTTAGTAATTTTTTGTTTCATTAATATCTAAACAAAGTTCTAAAATAATATAACTTTTTGCAGACAATGTATTCTAACAAGTATTAAAAATATTTTAATTGATATTTAATCAATGCTACATTAGACAATTAATTATTTTAAAATTTGTATATTTTTTAAATAATTTTGTCAATAAAATGTCGTTTGATGCAGACAATAAATTTTAAATTTGTTTATTTCTTCAGTATTATAGTAAAAAAATGTCGCTTGATGCAGACAATTTTTAATTTGTTTATTTCTTCAGTATTTTAGTAAAAAAATGTCGCTTGATGCAGACAATGAATTTTTAATTTGTTTATTTCTTCAGTATTTTAGTTAAAAAATGTTGCTTGATGCAGACAATGAATTTTAAATTTGTTTATTTCTTCAGTATTTTAGTAAAAAAATGTCGCTTGATGCAGACAATGAATTTTTAATTTGTTTATTTCTTCAGTATTTTAGTAAAAAAATGTCGCTTGATGCAGACAATGAATTTTAAATTTGTTTATTTCTTCAGTATTTTAGTAAAAAGAATGTCGCTTGATACAGACAGTTGATTATTTTAAAATTTATATATTTCATAAATAATTTTGCCAATAAAATGTCGCTTAATGCAGACAACTAATATTTTAATATTTGTTTATTTCTTAAGTAATGATATATTGAAATGTTGCTTGATGTAAATAATGTATACTTGAAAAATATTCTTTATTATACGTAATTTTATCTACAAATTTTGTCTGATGCTTATATCTTATTATTTTATAATTCGTTTGCCTAATAAGTCGACCTTAAATTGATTTTTAAAAATAAAAAAAAAACTATTTAAGTTTGAAACACTTCAGATAAAACTATATTCGTTGTATAAATTATTACATTATTATTTAAATTACTCTCATTTATATTAAGTATATCTCCTTCTGTATAAGTGAGTATCATTGACGATTTCGAAAATATTATTTTTAGTTTTTTTCATCTGTAACTCTTGGCCTTGTGCTTTATTTATGATCATAGCGAAACTTGGTCTAATAGGAAATTGTCGTCTAACCATATTGAAAGGTATATCATCCTTTGATGTACATAAATCTATTCTTGGAATCATCACAATTTGTCCTGAATTTTTACCTGTTATAATTTCTCCATATATAGTGTACTGTTTTAATTCTGTAATCATGAGCCTGGTACCATTACATAAACCTCCATCTAAATGCAAATTCCTAAGTAACATAACGATCATTCCTTTTTTTAATACTAATTTATGCGGTGGTAAACCATTTGGTATTAATGAGTTTATAAAATCTATTGTTATTGTTTCATCCAACTTATAATTTTCATCATTAGTAATACTATCAATGCTTAAATATATCTTACCGTCACCTTCAATTCTTTCAATTATTTCGTTATTAATCGCTAAAACATCACTATAGAGAATTACTTTGTCTTTAAGAGTATGTAAATCATCAATATTTATTTTATTACCAAAAATATCATCTATCAGATTATTAAATGTAATAAATTCTGAAGGAATTTTTATAACGTTATTATCAATTTCAAATTTTGTAATATTTTTATTTTCTCCAATATTTAATAACCACGTTTTAAACATACTGTTTGAATCGACCAATCTTAAATTATTATTTAATGTAAGTTTTTGAAATAATTGCCATAAAGAACTACTTTTTACACATGATTCTAATATTTGAGTTCTATTTCCGTATCGAACTATAGGAAGTGTTTGTCGAAAATCGCCAGATGTTACTAATATTTTACCACAAAATGGTTTATTATTTCGACATAAATATCTGAAAAAAATATCTATAGCTTCTAATGCATATTTACAAGTCATTGATATTATTCATCCCAAATTATTAATTTAATATTTTTAAAAATTTGACCTATTTGTGAATTTGGTGAAATGTTGCATATTGATTGTTCGTTTAAATTAAATGGTATTTTAATTGTTGAATGGATAGTTTTTTACCACCTATTAATAAATTTGCTGCAATACCAGTCCAAGCAACTGCTAACTCTGGTATTTTGTTTAATTCCACAAATTTTATAATAGCATTTAATAAATAACTTTTTCCACTACCACCAGGACCATCTATAAAATATAAATTTTCTTTTTTATTATCGTAAACTGCTTCTACTATTGTATCAAATATTGTTTTTTGTTCGAATGGTAAAGATTTTCACAATATTTCTATGTCATTATCTTCATTTGCAATAATATCATTATAAAACATATCATTATTGTGATTTTCATTATCAATATTATCATTATTAGGTAAATTAAATTGTTGCAATGTTAAATTATGTTTTGATAAAACGTTGTCTATAATTTTTAAAGCCTTTGGTTCTCCTAAAATTTCAGGTAATTTAGGATCAAAGAAATGTTCTTCATACTTATTATAAAGTTTCACGGCATCAAAATTGTGATCAAATCCCTATCAGCACACAATGTCTTAAAAACGTTTGAATTACGTTGCGGCTAAAACCTTTAAACGTTAGAATTTAATACTTGAAGAACGTTTGAACTACGTTTAAATTTGGTTAAAATGTCCTCTTTAATTTTAGGAAAGTAATATTTTTTAACGTATTTCAAACGTATTTTTAACGTTGGATAAACAAAATTATCCGATGTATATTATTATGGAGCATGCGCAGTTGTTACTTATCAATTGTAGCTATGCGCAATTGTCATTTTTGCACATATAAATGATTTATATTTATAAATAAATATAAAAATAGCATTTGCGCATAGCTACAATTGATAAGTAACAACTGCGCATGCTCTAATAAAATATACATCGGATAATTTTGTTTATCCAACGTTAAAAATACGTTTAAAATACGTTAAAAAATATTACTTTCCTAAAATTAAAGAGGACATTGTAACCAAATTTAAATGTAGTTCAAACGTTTTTCAAGTATTAAATTCTAACGTTTAAAGGTTTTAGCCGCAACGTACTTTAAACGTTTTTAAGACATTGTGTGCTGATAGGGAATGATATAATGAAAGTGAGAAGTTCACATAGAGCCTGTGGAAATTGAAAATTACAATTTTCTTCTAAACATTTATCCCATTCATTATCAGTAATGATTAAACCTCTAACTATAAATGCTTCATAAAATGTATCATAAACAACGCCTTCGTATGAGCGTATATCTTCAAAAGATTCGGCCCCACGTACATGAAGTAATAATAATCTAAGAAAAAATCGGTCTCGATCTTTAGGATTTACATGAAACATTCTGACTAGAATGGGTTTATTAAACTTTTTTCGCTTGTTTATATGTTTTTTATAAATTTTCCTTTTTGTTCAGTATCATTTAATTTGACTTCAGTACTTATTTGGTTTATTAACTCGCCCTTAACTTTAAATAATTGCCATAAAGAACTACTTTTTACACATGATTCTAATATTTGAGTCCTATTTCCGTATCGAACTACAGGAAGTGTTTGTCGAAAATCGCCAGATGTTACTAATATTTTACCACCAAACGGTTAATTATTTCGACATAAATCTCTGAAAAAAATATCTGTAGCTTCTAATGCATATTTACAAGTCATTGATATTTCATCCCAAATTATTAATTTAATATTTTTTAAAATTTGACCTATTTGTGAATTTGGTGAAATGTTGCATGTTGATTGTTCGTTTAAATTAAATGGTATTTTAAATGTTGAATGGATAGTTTTACCACCTATTAATAAATTTGCTGCAATACCAGTCCAAGCAACTGCTAACTCTGGTATTTTGTTTAATTTCATAAATTTTATAATAGCATTTAATAAATAACTTTTCCGACTACCACCAGGACCATCTATAAAATATAAATTTTCTTTTTTATTATCGTAAACTACTTCTACTATTCTATCAAATATTGTTTTTTGTTCCAATGTTAAAGATTTTAACAATATTTCTATGTCATTATCTTCATTTGCAATAATATCATTATAAAACATATCATTGTGATTTTCATTATCAATATTATCAATATTAGGTAAATTAAATTGTTGCAGTGTTAAATTATGTTTTGATAAAGCGTTGTCTATAATTTTTAAATCCTTTTGTTCTCCTAAAATTTCAGGTAATTTAGGATCAAATAAATGTTCTTTATACTTATTATGAAGTTTCAAGGCATCAAAATTGTGATCAAATGATATAATGAAAGCGAAAAGTTCACATAGTGCCTGTGGAAATTGAAAATTACAATTTTCTTCTAAACATTTATCCCATTCATTATCAGTAATGATTAAGCCTCTAACTATACATGCTTCATAAAATGTATCATAAACAACGCCTTCGTATAAGCGAATATCTTCAAAAGATTCGGCCCCACGTACATGAAGTAATAATATCTAAGAAAAAATCGTTCTCGATCTTTTGGACTTACATGAAACATTCTGACTAGAATGGGTTTATTAAACTTTTTTCGCTTGTTATATGTTTTTTATAAATTTTCCTTTTTGTTCAGTATCATTTAATTTGACTTCAGTACTTATTTGGTTTATTAACTCGCCCTTAACTTTAAATAATTGCCATAAAGAACTACTTTTTACACATGATTCTAATATTTGAGTCCTATTTCCGTATCGAACTATAGGAAGTGTTTGTCGAAAATCGCCAGATGTTACTAATATTTTACCACCAAACGGTTAATTATTTCGACATAAATCTCTGAAAAAAATATCTGTAGCTTCTAATGCATATTTACAAGTCATTGATATTTCATCCCAAATTATTAATTTAATATTTTTTAAAATTTGACCTATTTGTGAATTTGGTGAAATGTTGCATGTTGATTGTTCGTTTAAATTAAATGGTATTTTAAATGTTGAATGGATAGTTTTACCACCTATTAATAAATTTGCTGCAATACCAGTCCAAGCAACTGCTAACTCTGGTATTTTGTTTAATTTCATAAATTTTATAATAGCATTTAATAAATAACTTTTCCGACTACCACCAGGACCATCTATAAAATATAAATTTTCTTTTTTATTATCGTAAACTACTTCTACTATTCTATCAAATATTGTTTTTTGTTCCAATGTTAAAGATAATTTTGTTATCCAACGTAAAATACGGGTTTAAAAAATACGTTCAAAAATTACTTTCCTAAATTAAAGACGCATTGTAACCAAATTATAAATGTAGTTCAACGTTTTTAAGTATTAAAATTCTAACGTTTAAAGTTTTGCGCCGCAAGTACTTTAAACGTTTGTTAGACAGTGTGTGCTGATAGGGAAAATGATATAATGAAAGTGAAGAAGTCACATAGAGCCTGTGGAAATTGAAAATTACAATTTTCTTCTAACATTTATCCCATTCATTATCAGTAATGATTAAACCTCTAACTATAAATGCTTCATAAAATGTATCATAAACAACGCCTTCGTATGAGCGTATATCTTCAAAAGATTCGGCCCCACGTACATGAAGTAATAATAATCTAAGAAAAAATCGGTCTCGATCTTTAGGATTTACATGAAACATTCTGACTAGAATGGGTTTATTAAACTTTTTTCGCTTGTTTATATGTTTTTTATAAATTTTCCTTTTTGTTCAGTATCATTTAATTTGACTTCAGTACTTATTTGGTTTATTAACTCGCCCTTAACTTTAAATAATTGCCATAAAGAACTACTTTTTACACATGATTCTAATATTTGAGTCCTATTTCCGTATCGAACTATAGGAAGTGTTTGTCGAAAATCGCCAGATGTTACTAATATTTTACCACCAAACGGTTAATTATTTCGACATAAATCTCTGAAAAAAATATCTGTAGCTTCTAATGCATATTTACAAGTCATTGATATTTCATCCCAAATTATTAATTTAATATTTTTTAAAATTTGACCTATTTGTGAATTTGGTGAAATGTTGCATGTTGATTGTTCGTTTAAATTAAATGGTATTTTAAATGTTGAATGGATAGTTTTACCACCTATTAATAAATTTGCTGCAATACCAGTCCAAGCAACTGCTAACTCTGGTATTTTGTTTAATTTCATAAATTTTATAATAGCATTTAATAAATAACTTTTCCGACTACCACCAGGACCATCTATAAAATATAAATTTTCTTTTTTATTATCGTAAACTACTTCTACTATTCTATCAAATATTGTTTTTTGTTCCAATGTTAAAGATTTTAACAATATTTCTATGTCATTATCTTCATTTGCAATAATATCATTATAAAACATATCATTGTGATTTTCATTATCAATATTATCAATATTAGGTAAATTAAATTGTTGCAGTGTTAAATTATGTTTTGATAAAGCGTTGTCTATAATTTTTAAATCCTTTTGTTCTCCTAAAATTTCAGGTAATTTAGGATCAAATAAATGTTCTTTATACTTATTATGAAGTTTCAAGGCATCAAAATTGTGATCAAATGATATAATGAAAGCGAAAAGTTCACATAGTGCCTGTGGAAATTGAAAATTACAATTTTCTTCTAAACATTTATCCCATTCATTATCAGTAATGATTAAGCCTCTAACTATACATGCTTCATAAAATGTATCATAAACAACGCCTTCGTATAAGCGAATATCTTCAAAAGATTCGGCCCCACGTACATGAAGTAATAATTATCTAAGAAAAAATCGTTCTCGATCTTTTGGACTTACATGAAACATTCTGACTAGAATGGGTTTATTAAACTTTTTTCGCTTGTTTATATGTTTTTTATAAATTTTCCTTTTTGTTCAGTATCATTTAATTTGACTTCAGTACTTATTTGGTTTATTAACTCGCCCTTAACTTTTGTTATTTCTATTCTTTCATTCTTTTCTAAATCTTGAGATGCAGCCAAATTTTCAATTTCTTTAACTTCACATTGTTTATTTCTATATTTATGTTTTTGTTCTGCTTCAATTAATTTCTGTTCTGTAATCATTTTTTTCCTTTTTTGGCTTTTCATTTTTGAAATTTCATTTTTTCTATTAATAGATTGTGATTTTCTAAACTTACGTTTGCGTTCAGCTTCAGCTGATTTCTGCTTCTCAGTCATGTGTTCTTTTTCTTTGCTCTTTAATCTTGAGATTTCTTTCTTTATATCTACAGATTGAGATGCTCTAAAATTTCTTTTGCGTTCATCTTCAGATAATTTTTGCTCTTCATTCATTTGTTTTCTTTTCTTCCTTTTTATGATTGCAATTTCGTTCTTTCTATCTTCAGATTGAGATTCTCTGTATTTACGTTTCCGTTCTGCTTCAATTAGTTTTTGTTCTTTCGTCATTGGTTTTCTTTTATTTCCTTTAATTATTGATACTTCATTATATCTATCTTCAGATTGAGATGTTACAAATGTTCGTTCTCGTACTAATTCGTGTGTTTCTTTATGTTTTACTTCTGAAATTTTTTCTTGCATTACATTTAACTATTTAATATGTTCAGTTAAACTTACTTTCGATAATGATAATGATATATTTTTAACTTTGTTATCTCTATTTAATTCTTCATCGTGCAATTTTTTCATATCTAAACGTTTAAGTTGTAATTTTAACTTGTTTGCAAAAGTGATTTTTTTTTCTTCTTTAAGTACTACTGTATTTCTATTATCATAGGCTGTAAATTTTTCTTGCAAAACTTTTTTAAATTGGTTAATATCTTCATTTAAATCGATTGAATCAATGATCATTGGCACATTCTTATTAAATCGGTTAACATCTTCACTTAAATCAATTGAATCAATAATCATAGGAGTATTTAACAACGTATTTTGATAATTTGCTGAATACTCCAGCATGTTATAATTTTTACAAACTTGTTTAAAATTGTGAGCTAAAATAATATCTTGGAGGAATCTCATTATTATGGATAACATGTTTTAAAATTGGAAACATTTTAATTTTTTCATTTTTAAATATAAATTCTAAATGATTTCACATCATTGATTCATCAAATATTACCGTACAAGGACAAATACCATTATAAATGGATACTGCAAAAGCTATTGCAAATACACCACAACTGTACGTTTGTGATTGATTTTGTACGTACTCCTGCACTATTGTAATTGAGATTTTATTGGGAAATAATCTATTGATATATTTCAAATGATCAGTATGTAAACCTAAATTTAAGCTATCGAATACATGTATAACTTTTTTATCATACCAAATGCAAATCAAATGTCCCATATTTGTTGAACCACTAAATAATATGGTAACAGTTCTAAACCGAAAAATTTACCTTCGAAAGTTTTTGTAGTTTTCTCGAAGGTGGGATTATATTTATCGTGATTTTATGTTTTATTAAGTACACATTTGTTCCTTTTTAATGTTTAATATTTACTGGCGTTAATGAATGATGGAGTTAAATTACAGTACTTATTTTATAAACAAATTGGTGAATATTTTTAATATTCTTATAAATATTTATGGCATTGTAAAAAATAATTTTTTATGTTAATAGCCGAGTATAAATTTGCAGCTGAAAACAATGAATCGTAACATTCTTACTTTTTAATCATTTGCACAATAAATTATAGTTTTATATTGAAAACATAGGAAGCTGAAGAAGCAACTTTAATATTTCAAACATTGTTAAGTATTGAATGTTTTGCAACATAATTTAAATTTACTTGATTATTTATACAAATTTAGCATTTTAAAAAATTGCTAAAAATGTTAAAGTCAATAATATACGATAGCATACTTTAAATAAAAAAAATTAAGTGTACATGCCTTTATGCTTAAATTTGCAAAAAATATTGTCACTTCCTTATGACGATGTCCAGGTGGTCAGGGTAACCTCCAGATTATCCTGACTTCGTATACAGGGAAGTCTACATGCCGTTCTGCATAAATGTGCAAAAAATATTGTCACATCCTAAAGACGATGTCCAGGTGGTCAGGGTAACCTCCAATATCCTGACATCATCCGCAGGGAAGTCTACATGCTGTTCTGCATAAATTTGCAAAAAGTATTCTCACTTCCTGAAGACGAAGTCCAGGTAGTCAGGGTAAACTCCAGGTTATCCTGACATCGTCCGCAGGGAAGTCTACATGCCTTTCTGCTTAAATTTGCAAAAAATATTGTAACTTCCTGAAGACAATGTCCAGATGGTCAGGGTAACCTCCAGGTAATCCTGACATCGTATACAGGGAAGTCCACATGCCTTTCTGCTTAAATTTGCAAGAAATATTGTCACTTCCTGGAGAGGACGTCCAGGTGGTCAGCGTGATCTCTAGATAATCCGGAAATCGTCTACAGGAAAGTCTACATGCTGTTCTGCATAAATTTGCAAAATATATTGTCACTTCCTGAAGACGATGTCCAGGTGGTCAGGGTAACCTCTAGATTATCCAGACATCGTCCGCAGGGAAGTCCACATGCCTTTCTGCTTAAATTTGCAAGAAATATTGTCACTTCCTGGAGAGGACGTCCAGGTGGTCAGGGTGATCTCTAGATAATCCGGACATCGTCTACAGGAAAGTCTACATGCTGTTCTGCATAAATTTGCAAAATATATTGTCACTTCCTGAAGACGAAATCCAGGTGGTCAGGGTAACCTCTAGATTATCCTGACACCGTCCGCAGGGAAGTCCACATGCCTTTCTGCTTAAATTTGCAAGAAATATTGTCACTTCCTGGAGAGGACGTCCAGGTGGTCAGGGTGACCTCTAGATAATCCGGACATCGTCTACAGGAAAGTCTACATGCTGTTCTGCATAAATTTGCAAAATATATTGTCACTTCCTGAAGACGATGCCCAGGTGGTCAGGGTAACCTCTAGGTTATCCTGACATCGTCCGCACGGAAGTCTAAATGCCTTTCTGCTTAAATTGGCAAAAAATACTGTCACATCCTAAAGACGATGTCCAGGTGGTCAGGGTAACCTCCAATATCCTGACATCATCCGCAGGGAAGTCTACATGCTGTTCTGCATAAATTTGCAAAAAATATTCTCACTTCCTGAAGACGAAGTCCAGGTAGTCAGGGTAAACTCCAGGTTATCCTGACATCGTCCGCAGGGAAGTCTACATGCTGTTCTGCATAAATTTGCAAAATATATTGTCACTTCCTGAAGACGATGTCCAGGTGGTCAGGGTAACCTCTAGATTATCCAGACATCGTCCGCAGGGAAGTCCACATGCCTTTCTGCTTAAATTTGCAAGAAATATTGTCACTTCCTGGACAGGACGTCCAGGTGGTCAGGGTGATCTCTAGATAATCCGGACATCGTCTACAGGAAAGTCTACATGCTGTTCTGCATAAATTTGCAAAATATATTGTCACTTCCTGAAGACGAAATCCAGGTGGTCAGGGTAACCTCTAGATTATCCTGACACCGTCCGCAGGGAAGTCCACATGCCTTTCTGATTAAATTTGCAAGAAATATTGTCACTTCCTAGAGAGGACGTCCAGGTGGTCAGGGTGACCTCTAGATAATCCGGACATCGTCTACAGGAAAGTCTACATGCTGTTCTGCATAAATTTGCAAAATATATTGTCACTTCCTGAAGACGATGCCCAGGTGGTCAGGGTAACCTCTAGGTTATCCTGACATCGTCCGCACGGAAGTCTAAATGCCTTTCTACTTAAATTGGCAAAAAATACTGTCACATCCTGAAGACGATGTCCAGGTGGTCAGGGTAACCTCCAATATCCTGCCATCATCCGCAGGGAAGTCTACATGCTGTTCTGCATAAATTTGCAAAAAATATTCTCACTTCCTGAAGACGAAGTCCAGGTAGTCAGGGTAAACTCCAGGTTATCCTGACATCGTCCGCAGGGAAGTCTACATGCCGTTCTGCTTAAATTTGAAAAAATATTGTCACTTCCTAAAGACGATGTCCAGATGGTCAGGGTAACCTCCAGGTTATCCTGACATCGTATACAGGGAAGTCCACATGCCTTTCTGCTTAAATTTGCAAGAAATATTGTCACTTCCTGGAGAGGACGTCCAGGTGGTCAGGGTGACCTCTAGATAATCCGGATATCGTCTACAGGAAAGTGTACATGGTGTTCTGCATAAATTTCCAAAAATATTGTCACTTCCTGAAGACGATGTCCAGGTGGTCAGGGTATCCTCCAGGTTATCCTGACATCGTATACAGGGAAGTATACATGTGTTTCTGCTTAAATTTGCAAAAAATATTGTCACTTCCTGGAGAGGATGTACAGGTGGTCAGGGTGACCTCTAGATAATCCGGATATCGTCTACAGGAAAGTGTACATGGTGTTCTGCATAAATTTCCAAAAATATTGTCACTTCCTGAAGACGATGTCCAGGTGGTCAGGGCAACCTCTAGGTTATCCTGTCATCGTCCGCAGGGAAGTCTACATGCTGTTCTGCATAAATTTGCAAAAAATATTCTCACTTCCTGAAGACGATGTCCAGGTAGTCAGGGTAACTTCTAGATTATCCTGACATCGTCCGCAGGGAAGTCTACATGCCTTTCTGCTTAAATTTGCAAAAAATATTGTCACTTCCTGGAGAGGATGTACAGGTGGTCAGGGTGACCTCTACATAATCCGGATATCGTCTACAGGAAAGTGTACATGATGTTCTGCATAAATTTCCAAAAATATTGTCACTTCCTGAAGACGATGTCCAGGTGGTCAGGGCAACCTCTAGGTTATCCTGACATCGTCCGCAGGGAAGTCTACATGCTGTTCTGCATAAATTTGCAAAAAATATTCTCACTTCCTGAAGATGATGTCCAGGTAGTCAGGGTAACCTCCAGGTTATCCTGACAACGTCCGCAGAGAAGGCTACATGCCTTTCTGCTTATATTTGCCAAAAATATAGTCACTTCCTGAAGACGATGTGCAGATGGTCAGGGTAACCTCCAGGTTATCCTGACATCGTATACAGGGAAGTCTACATGTGTTTCCGCTTAAATTTGCAAGAAATATTATCACTTCCTGAAGACGATGTCCAGATGGTCAGGGTAACCTCTAGATTATCCTGACATCGTCCGCAGGGAAGTTTACATGCCTTTCTGCTTAAATTTGCAAAAAATATTGTCAGTTCCTGGAGAGGATGTCCAGGTGGTCAGGGTGACCTCTAGATAATCCGGACATCGTCTACAGGAAAGTATACATGATGTTCTGCATAAATTTGCAAAAAATATTGTCACTTCCTGAAGGCGATATCCAGGTGGTCAGGGTAACCTCTAGGTTCTCCTGACATCGTCCGCACGGAAGTCTAAATGCCTTTCTGCTTAAATTTGTAAAAAATATTGTCACATCCTGAAGACGATGTCCAGGTGGTCAGGGTGACCTCTAGATAATCCGTACATCGTCTACAGGAAAGTCTACATGATGTTCTGCATAAATTTGCAAAAAATATTGTCAATTCCTGAAGGCGATATCCAGGTGGTCAGGGTAACCTCCATTATCCTGACATCATCCGCAGGAAAGTCTACATGCTGTTCTGCATAAATTTGCAAAAAATATTGTCACTTCCTGAAGACGATGTCCAGATGGTCAGGGTAACCTCCAGGCTATCCTGACATCGTATACAGGGAAGTCCACATGCCTTTCTGCTTAAATTTGCAAGAAATATTGTCATTTCCTGGAGAGGACGTCCAGGTGGTCAGGGTGACCTCTAGATAATCCGGACATCGTCTACAGGAAAGTCTACATGCTGTTCTGCATAAATTTGCAAAATATATTGTCACTTCCTGAAGACGATGTCCAGGTGGTCGGGTAACCTCTAGATTATCCTGACATCGTCCGCAGGGAAGTCTACATGCCTTTCTGCTTAAATTTGCAAAAAATATTGTCACTTCCTGGAGAGGATGTCCAGGTGGTCAGGGTGACCTCTAGATAATCCGGACATCGGCTACAGGAAAGTCTACATGCTGTTCTGCATAAATTTGCAATATATATTGTCACTTCCTGAAGACGATGTCCAGGTGGTCGGGGTAACCTCCAGGTTATCCTGACATCGTATACAGGGAAGTCCACATGCCTTTCTGCTTAAATTTGCAAGAAATATTGTCACTTCCTGGAGAGGACGTCCAGGTGGTCAGGGTAACCTCCAGGTTATCCTGACATCGTCTGCAGGGAAGTCTACATGCTGTTCTGCATAAATTTGCAAAATATATTCTCACTTCCTGAAGACGACGTTCCGGTAGTCAGGGTAACCTCCAGGTTATCCTGACAACGTCCGCAGGGAAGTCTACATGCCTTTCTGCTTAAATTTGCAAAAAATATTGTCACTTCCTGAAGACAATGTGCAGATGGTCAGGGTAACCTTCAGGTTATCCTGACATCGTATACAGGGAAGTCCACATGCCTTTCTGCTTAAATTTGCAAGAAATATTATCACTTCCTGGAGAGGATGTTCAGGTTGTCAGGGTAACCTCCAGGTTATTCTGACATCGTATACAGGGAAGTCCACATGCCTTTCTGCTTAAATTAGCAAGAAAAATTGTCACTTCCTGGAGAGGATGTCCAGGTGGTCAGGGTGACCTCTAGATAATCCGGACAACGTCTACAGGAAATTCTACATGCTGTTCTGCATAAATTTGCAAAAAATATTGTCACTTCCTGAAGACGATGTCCAGGTGGTCAGAGTATCCTCTAGATAATCCGGACATCGTCTACAGGAAAGTCTACATGATGTTATGCATAAATTTGCAAAAAATATTGTCACTTCCTGAAGACGATGTGCAGATGGTCAGGGTAACCTCCAGGTTATCCTGACATCGTATACAGGGAAGTATACATGTGTTTCTGCTTAAATTTGCAAGAAATATAATCACTTCCTGTAGAGGATGTCCAGGTGGTCAGGGTAACCTTCAGGTTATCCTGACATCGTATACAGGGAAGTCCACATGCCTTTCTGCTTAAATTTGCAAGAAATATTGTCACTTCCTGGAGAAGATGTCCAGGTGGTCAGGGTGACCTCTAGATAATCCGGACATCGTCTACAGGAAAGTCTACAAGCTGTTCTGCATAAATTTGCAGAAAATATTCTCACTGCCTGAAGACGATGCCCAGGTGGTCAGGGTAACCTCCAGGTTTTCCTGACATCGTATACAGGGAAGTCTAAATGGTGTTCTGCATAAACTTGCCAAAAATATTGTCCCTTCCTGAAGACGATGTTCAGGTGGTCACGGTAACCTCCAGGAAATCCTGACATCGTATACAGGGAAGTCTATATGTGTTTCTGCTTAAATTTGCAAAAAATATTGTCACTTCCTGGAGAGGATGTCCAGGTGGTCAGGGTGACCTCCAGGTTTTCCTGACATCGTCTACAGGAAAGTCTACATGATGTTCTGCTTAAATTTGCAAAAAATATTGTCACTTCCTGAAGACGATGTCCAGGTGGTGAGGGTGACCTCTAGATAAACCGGACATCGTCTTCACGAAAATCTACATGCTGTTCTGCATAAACTTGCAAAAAATATTGTCACATCCTGAAGACGATGTCCAGGTGGTCAGGGTAACCTCCAGTATCCTGACATCGTACGCAGGGAAGTCTACATGCCTTTTTGCTTAAATTTGCAAAAAATATTCTCACTGCCTGAAGACGATGCCCCGGTGGTGACGGTAACCTCCAGGTTATCCTGATATCGTCCGCAGGGAAGTCCACATGCCTTTCTGCTTAAATTTGCAAAATATATTGTCACTTCCTGAAGGCGATATCCAGGTAGTCAGGGTATCCTCCAGGTTATCCTGACATCGTCCGCAGGGAAGTCTACATGCCTTTCTGCTTAAATTTGCAAAAAATATTGTCACTTCCTGAAGACGATGTGCAGATGGTCAGGGTAACCTCCAGGTTATCCTAACATCGTATACAGGGAAGTCTACATGCCTTACTGCGTAAATTTGCAGAAAATATTCTCACTTCCTGAAGACGATGTCCAGGCTGTCAGGGTGACCTCTAGATAATCCGGACATCGTCTACAGGAAAGTCTACATGATGTTCTGCATAAATTTGCAAAAAATATTGTCACTTCCTGAAGACGATGTCCAGGTGGTCAGGGTAACCTCTAGGTTATCCTGACATCGTCCGCAGGGAATTCTACTTGCCTTACTGCTTAAATTTGCAGAAAATATTCTCACTTCCTGAAGACGATGTCCAGGTAGTCAGGGTATCCTCCAGGTTATCCTGACATCGTCCGCAGGGAATCTACATGCCTTTCTGCTTAAATTTGCAAAAAATATTGTCACTTCCTGAAGACGATGTCCAGGTGGTCAGGGTGACCTCTAGATAATCCGGACATCGTCTACAGGAAAGTCTACATGATGTTCTGCATAAATTTGCAAAAAATATTCTCACTTCCTGAAGACGATGCCAGGTGGTCAGGGTAACCTCCAGGTTATCCTGACATCGTATACAGGGAAGTCTACATACCGTTCTGCATAAATTTGCAAAAAATATTGTCCCTTCCTGAAGACGATGTCCAGGTGGTCACGGTAACCTCCAGGTTATCCTGACATCGTCCGCAGGGAAGTCTACATGCCTTTCTGCTTAAATTTGCAAAAAATATTGTCACTTCCTGAAGACGATGTCCAGGTGGTCAGGGTGACCTCTAGATAATCCGGACATCGTCTACAGGAAAGTCTACATGATGTTCTGCATAAATTTACAAAAAATATTCTCACTTCCTGAAGACGATGCCAGGTGGTCAGGGTAACCTCCAGGTTATCCTGACATCGTATACAGGGAAGTCTACATGCCGTTCTGCATAAATTTGCAAAAAATATTGTCACTTCCTGAAGACGATGTGCAGATGGTCAGGGTAACCTCCAGGTTATCCTGACATCGTATACAGGGAAGTATACATGTGTTTCTGCTTAAATTTGCAAGAAATATAATCACTTCCTGGAGAGGATGTCCAGGTGGTCAGGGTAACCTTCAGGTTATCCTGATATCGTTTACAGGGAAGTCCACATGCCTTTCTGCTTAAATTTGCAAGAAATATTGTCACTTCCTGAAGACGATGTCCAGGTGGTCAGGGTAACCTCCAGGTTATCCTGACATCGTCTGCAGGGAAGTCTACATGCTGTTCTGCATAAATTTGCAAAAAATATTCTCACTTCCTGAAGACGATGCCAGGTGGTCAGGGTAACCTCCAGGTTATCCTGACATCGTATACAGGGAAGTCTACATGCCGTTCTGCATAAATTTGCAAAAAAATATTGTCACTTCCTGAAGACGATGTGCAGATGGTCTGTGTAACCTCCAGGTTATTCTGACATCGTATACAGGGAAGTATACATGTGTTTCTGCTTAAATTTGCAAGAAATATAATCACTTCCTGGAGAGGATGTCCAGGTGGTCAGGTTAACCTTCAGGTTATCCTGGCATCGTCCTCAGGGAAGTCTACATGCCTTTCTGCTTAAATTTGCAAAAAATATTGTTACTTCCTGAAGACGATGTCCAGGTGGTCAGGGTGACCTCTAGATAATCCGGACATCGTCTACAGGAAAGTCTACAAGCTGTTCTGCATAAATTTGCAAAAAATATTCTCACTGCCTGAAGACGATGCCTAGGTGGTCAGGGTAACCTCCAGGTTTTCCTGACATCGTATACAGGGAAGTCTAAATGGCGTTCTGCATAAACTTGCCAAAAATATTGTCACTTCCTGAAGACGATGTCCAGGCTGTCAGGGTGACCTCTAGATAATCCGGAAATCGTCTACAGGAAAGTCTACATGATGTTCTGCATAAATTTGCAAAAAATATTGTCACTTCCTGAAGACGATGTCCAGGTGGTCAGGGTAACATCCAGGTTATCCTGACATCGTCTGCAGGGAAGTCTACATGCCGTTCTGCATAAATTTGCAAAAAATATTGTCCCTTCCTGAAGACGATGTCCAGGTGGTCACGGTAACCTCCAGGTTATCCTGATATCGTCCGCAGGGAAGTCTACATGCTGTTCTGCATAAATTTGCAAAATATATTGTCACTTCCTGAAGACGATGTCCAGGTGGTCAGGGTAACCTCTAGATTATCCAGACATCGTCCGCAGGGAAGTCCACATGCCTTTCTGCTTAAATTTGCAAGAAATATTGTCACTTCCTGGAGAGGACGTCCAGGTGGTCAGGGTGATCTCTAGATAATCCGGACATCGTCTACAGGAAAGTCTACATGCTGTTCTGCATAAATTTGCAAAATATATTGTCACTTCCTGAAGACGAAATCCAGGTGGTCAGGGTAACCTCTAGATTATCCTGACACCGTCCGCAGGGAAGTCCACATGCCTTTCTGCTTAAATTTGCAAGAAATATTGTCACTTCCTGGAGAGGACGTCCAGGTGGTCAGGGTGACCTCTAGATAATCCGGACATCGTCTACAGGAAAGTCTACATGCTGTTCTGCATAAATTTGCAAAATATATTGTCACTTCCTGAAGACGATGCCCAGGTGGTCAGGGTAACCTCTAGGTTATCCTGACATCGTCCGCAGGGAAGTCTACATGCCTTGCTGCTTAAATTTGCAAAATATATTGTCACTTCCTAAAGACTATGTCCAGATGGTCAGGGTAACCTCCAGGTTTTCCTGACATCGTCTACAGAAAAGTCTACATGATGCTCTGCATAAATTTGCAAATAATATTGTCACTTCTTGAAGACGATGTCCAGGTGGTCAGGGTAACCTCCAGTATCCTGACATCGTTTGCAGGGAAGTCTACATGCCTTTCTGCTTAAATTTGCAAAAAATATTCTCACTTCCTGAAGACGATGTCCAGGTAGTCAGGGTAACCTCCAGGTTATCCTGACAACGTCCGCAGAGAAGGCTACATGCCTTTCTGCTTATATTTGCCAAAAATATAGTCACTTCCTGAAGACGATGTGCAGATGGTCAGGGAAACCTCCAGGTTATCCTGACATCGTATACAGGGAAGTCTACATGTGTTTCTGCTTAAATTTGCAAGAAATATTATCACTTCCTGGAGAGGATGTCCAGGTGGTCAGGGAACCTCGAGGTTATCCTGACTTCGTCCGCAGGGAAGTCTACATGCCTTTCTGCTTAAATTTGCAAAAAATATTGTCACTTCCTGAAGACGATGTCCAGATGGTCAGGGTAACCTCTAGATTATCCTGACATCGTCCGCACGGAAGTCTACATGCCTTTCTGCTTAAATTTGCAAAAAATATTGTCAGTTCCTGGAGAGGATGTCCAGGTGGTCAGGGTGACCTCTAGATAATCCGGACATCGTCTACAGGAAAGTCTACATGATGTTCTGCATAAATTTGCAAAAAATATTGTCACTTCCTGAAGGCGATATCCAGGTGGTCAGGGTAACCTCTAGGTTCTCCTGACATCGTCCGCACGGAAGTCTAAATGCCTTTCTGCTTAAATTTGTAAAAAATATTGTCACATCCTGAAGACGATGTCCAGGTGGTCAGGGTGACCTCTAGATAATCCGTACATCGTCTACAGGAAAGTCTACATGATGTTCTGCATAAATTTGCAAAAAATATTGTCAATTCCTGAAGGCGATATCCAGGTGGTCAGGGTAACCTCCATTATCCTGACATCATCCGCAGGAAAGTCTACATGCTGTTCTGCATAAATTTGCAAAAAATATTGTCACTTCCTGAAGACGATGTCCAGATGGTCAGGGTAACCTCCAGGCTATCCTGACATCGTATACAGGGAAGTCCACATGCCTTTCTGCTTAAATTTGCAAGAAATATTGTCATTTCCTGGAGAGGACGTCCAGGTGGTCAGGGTGACCTCTAGATAATCCGGACATCGTCTACAGGAAAGTCTACATGCTGTTCTGCATAAATTTGCAAAATATATTGTCACTTCCTGAAGACGATGTCCAGGTGGTCGGGTAACCTCTAGATTATCCTGACATCGTCCGCAGGGAAGTCTACATGCCTTTCTGCTTAAATTTGCAAAAAATATTGTCACTTCCTGGAGAGGATGTCCAGGTGGACAGGGTGACCTCTAGATAATCCGGACATCGGCTACAGGAAAGTCTACATGCTGTTCTGCATAAATTTGCAAAATATATTGTCACTTCCTGAAGACGATGTCCAGGTGGTCGGGGTAACCTCCAGGTTATCCTGACATCGTATACAGGGAAGTCCACATGCCTTTCTGCTTAAATATGCAAGAAATATTGTCACTTCCTGGAGAGGATGTCCAGGTGGTCAGGGTAACCTCCAGGTTATCCTGACATCGTCTGCAGGGAAGTCTACATGCTGTTCTGCATAAATTTGCAAAATATATTCTCACTTCCTGAAGACGACGTTCCGGTAGTCAGGGTAACCTCCAGGTTATCCTGACAACGTCCGCAGGGAAGTCTACATGCCTTTCTGCTTAAATTTGCAAAAAATATTGTCACTTCCTGAAGACAATGTGCAGATGGTCAGGGTAACCTTCAGGTTATCCTGACATCGTATACAGGGAAGTCCACATGCCTTTCTGCTTAAATTTGCAAGAAATATTATCACTTCCTGGAGAGGATGTTCAGGTTGTCAGGGTAACCTCCAGGTTATTCTGACATCGTATACAGGGAAGTCCACATGCCTTTCTGCTTAAATTTGCAAGAAAAATTGTCACTTCCTGGAGAGGATGTCCAGGTGGTCAGGGTGACCTCTAGATAATCCGGACAACGTCTACAGGAAATTCTACATGCTGTTCTGCATAAATTTGCAAAAAATATTGTCACTTCCTGAAGACGATGTCCAGGTCGTCAGAGTATCCTCTAGATTATCCTGACATGGTCCGCAGGGACGTCTACATGCCTTTCTGCTTAAATTTGCAAAAAATATTGTCACTTCCTGGAGAGAATGTCCAGGTGGTCAAGGTGACCTCTAGATAATCCGGACATCGTCTACAGGAAAGTCTACATGATGTTCTGCATAAATTTGCAAAAAATATTGTCACTTCCTGAAGACGATGTGCAGATGGTCAGGGTAACCTTCAGGTTATCCTGACATCGTATACAGGGAAGTCCACATGCCTTTCTGCTTAAATTTGCAAGAAATATTGTCACTTCCTGGAGAAGATGTCCAGGTGGTCAGGGTGACCTCTAGATAATCCGGACATCGTCTACAGGAAAGTCTACAAGCTGTTCTGCATAAATTTGCAAAAAATATTCTCACTGCCTGAAGACGATGCCCAGGTGGTCAGGGTAACCTCCAGGTTTTCCTGACATCGTATACAGGGAAGTCTAAATGGTGTTCTGCATAAACTTGCCAAATATATTGTCCCTTCCTGAAGACGATGTCCAGGTGGTCACGGTAACCTCCAGGAAATCCTGACATCGTATACAGGGAAGTCTATATGTGTTTCTGCTTAAATTTGCAAAAAATATTGTCACTTCCTGGAGAGGATGTCCAGGTGGTCAGGGTGACCTCCAGGTTTTCCTGACACCGTCTACAGGAAAGTCTACATGATGTTCTGCTTAAATTTGCAAAAAATATTGTCGCTTCCTGAAGACGATGTCCAGGTGGTGAGGGTGACCTCTAGATAAACCGGACATCGTCTTTACGAAAATCTACATGCTGTTCTGCATAAACTTGCAAAAAATATTGTCACATCCTGAAGACGATGTCCAGGTGGTCAGGGTAACCTCCAGTATCCTGACATCGTACGCAGGGAAGTCTACATGCCTTTTTGCTTAAATTTGCAAAAAATATTCTCACTGCCTGAAGACGATGCCCCGGTGGTCACGGTAACCTCCAGGTTATCCTGATATCGTCCGCAGGGAAGTCTACATGCTGTTCTGCATAAATTTGCAAAATATATTGTCACTTCCTGAAGACGATGTCCAGGTGGTCGGGTAACCTCTAGATTATCCTGACATCGTCCGCAGGGAAGTCTACATGCCTTTCTGCTTAAATTTGCAAAAAATATTGTCACTTCCTGGAGAGGATGTCCAGGTGGTCAGGGTGACCTCTAGATAATCCGGACATCGGCTACAGGAAAGTCTACATGCTGTTCTGCATAAATTTGCAAAATATATTGTCACTTCCTGAAGACGATGTCCAGGTGGTCAGGGTAACCTCCAGGTTATCCTGACATCGTCTGCAGGGAAGTCTACATGCTGTTCTGCATAAATTTGCAAAATATATTCTCACTTCCTGAAGACGACGTTCCGGTAGTCAGGGTAACCTCCAGGTTATCCTGACAACGTCCGCAGGGAAGTCTACATGCCTTTCTGCTTAAATTTGCAAAAAATATTGTCACTTCCTGAAGACAATGTGCAGATGGTCAGGGTAACCTTCAGGTTATCCTGACATCGTATACAGGGAAGTCCACATGCCTTTCTGCTTAAATTTGCAAGAAATATTATCACTTCCTGGAGAGGATGTTCAGGTTGTCAGGGTAACCTCCAGGTTATTCTGACATCGTATACAGGGAAGTCCACATGCCTTTCTGCTTAAATTAGCAAGAAAAATTGTCACTTCCTGGAGAGGATGTCCAGGTGGTCAGGGTGACCTCTAGATAATCCGGACAACGTCTACAGGAAATTCTACATGCTGTTCTGCATAAATTTGCAAAAAATATTGTCACTTCCTGAAGACGATGTCCAGGTGGTCAGAGTATCCTCTAGATTATCCTGACATGGTCCGCAGGGACGTCTACATGCCTTTCTGCTTAAATTTGCAAAAAATATTGTCACTTCCTGGAGAGAATGTCCAGGTGGTCAAGGTGACCTCTAGATAATCCGGACATCGTCTACAGGAAAGTCTACATGATGTTCTGCATAAATTTGCAAAAAATATTGTCACTTCCTGAAGACGATGTGCAGATGGTCAGGGTAACCTTCAGGTTATCCGGACATCGTCTACAGGAAAGTCTACAAGCTGTTCTGCATAAATTTGCAAAAAATATTCACACTGCCTGAAGACGATGCCCAGGTGGTCAGGGTAACCTCCAGGTTCTCTTGACATCGTATACAGGGAAGTCTAAATGGTGTTCTGCATAAACTTGCCAAAAATATTGTCCCTTCCTGAAGACGATGTCCAGGTGGTCACGGTAACCTCCAGGAAATCCTGACATCGTATACAGGGAAGTCTATATGTGTTTCTGCTTAAATTTGCAAAAAATATTGTCACTTCCTGGAGAGGATGTCCAGGTGGTCAGGGTGACCTCCAGGTTTTCCTGACATCGTCTACAGGAAAGTCTACATGATGTTCTGCTTAAATTTGCAAAAAATATTGTCACTTCCTGAAGACGATGTCCAGGTGGTGAGGGTGACCTCTAGATAAACCGGACATCGTCTTCACGAAAATCTACATGCTGTTCTGCATAAACTTGCAAAAAATATTGTCACATCCTGAAGACGATGTCCAGGTGGTCAGGGTAACCTCCAGTATCCTGACATCGTACGCAGGGAAGTCTACATGCCTTTTTGCTTAAATTTGCAAAAAATATTCTCACTGCCTGAAGACGATGCCCCGGTGGTCACGGTAACCTCCAGGTTATCCTGACATCGTATACAGGGAAGTCCACATGCCTTTCTGCTTAAATTAGCAAGAAAAATTGTCACTTCCTGGAGAGGATGTCCAGGTGGTCAGGGTGACCTCTAGATAATCCGGACAACGTCTACAGGAAATTCTACATGCTGTTCTGCATAAATTTGCAAAAAATATTGTCACTTCCTGAAGACGATGTCCAGGTGGTCAGAGTATCCTCTGGATTATCCTGACATGGTCCGCAGGGACGTCTACATGCCTTTCTGCTTAAATTTGCAAAAAATATTGTCACTTCCTGGAGAGAATGTCCAGGTGGTCAAGGTGACCTCTAGATAATCCGGACATCGTCTACAGGAAAGTCTACATGATGTTCTGCATAAATTTGCAAAAAATATTGTCACTTCCTGAAGACGATGTGCAGATGGTCAGGGTAACCTTCAGGTTATCCTGACATCGTATACAGGGAAGTCCACATGCCTTTCTGCTTAAATTTGCAAGAAATATTGTCACTTCCTGGAGAAGATGTCCAGGTGGTCAGGGTGACCTCTAGATAATCCGGACATCGTCTACAGGAAAGTCTACAAGCTGTTCTGCATAAATTTGCAAAAAATATTCACACTGCCTGAAGACGATGCCCAGGTGGTCAGGGTAACCTCCAGGTTCTCTTGACATCGTATACAGGGAAGTCTAAATGGTGTTCTGCATAAACTTGCCAAAAATATTGTCCCTTCCTGAAGACGATGTCCAGGTGGTCACGGTAACCTCCAGGAAATCCTGACATCGTATACAGGGAAGTCTATATGTGTTACTGCTTAAATTTGCAAAAAATATTGTCACTTCCTGGAGAGGATGTCCAGGTGGTCAGGGTGACCTCCAGGTTTTCCTGACATCGTCTACAGGAAAGTCTACATGATGTTCTGCTTAAATTTGCAAAAAATATTGTCACTTCCTGAAGACGATGTCCAGGTGGTGAGGGTGACCTCTAGATAAACCGGACATCGTCTTCACGAAAATCTACATGCTGTTCTGCATAAACTTGCAAAAAATATTGTCACATCCTGAAGACGATGTCCAGGTGGTCAGGGTAACCTCCAGTATCCTGACATCGTACGCAGGGAAGTCTACATGCCTTTTTGCTTAAATTTGCAAAAAATATTCTCACTGCCTGAAGACGATGCCCCGGTGGTCACGGTAACCTCCAGGTTATCCTGATATCGTCCGCAGGGAAGTCCACATGCCTTTCTGCTTAAATTTGCAAAATATATTGTCACTTCCTGAAGGCGATATCCAGGTGGTCAGGGTAACCTGTAGGTTATCCTGACATCGTCCGCACGGAAGTCTACATGCCTTACTGCTTAAATTTGCAGAAAATATTCTTACTTCCTGAAGACGATGTCCAGGTAGTCAGGGTATCCTCCAGGTTAACCTGACATCGTCCGCAGGGAAGTCTACATGCCTTTCTGCTTAAATTTGCAAAAAATATTGTCACTTCCTGAAGACGATGTGCAGATGGTCAGGGTAACCTCCAGGTTATCCTAACATCGTATACAGGGAAGTCTACATGCCTTACTGCTTAAATTTGCAGAAAATATTCTCACTTCCTGAAGACGATGTCCAGGCTGTCAGGGTGACCTTTAGATAATCCGGACATCGTCTACAGGAAAGTCTACATGATGTTCTGCATAAATTTGCAAAAAATATTGTCACTTCCTGAAGACGATGTCCAGGTGGTCAGGGTAACCTCTAGGTTATCCTGACATCGTCCGCAGGGAATTCTACTTGCCTTACTGCTTAAATTTGCAGAAAATATTCTCACTTCCTGAAGACGATGTCCAGGTAGTCAGGGTATCCTCCAGGTTATCCTGACATCGTCCGCAGGGAATCTACATGCCTTTCTGCTTAAATTTGCAAAAAATATTGTCACTTCCTGAAGACGATGTCCAGGTGGTCAGGGTGACCTCTAGATAATCCGGACATCGTCTACAGGAAAGTCTATATGATGTTCTGCATAAATTTGCAAAAAATATTCTCACTTCCTGAAGACGATGCCAGGTGGTCAGGGTAACCTCCAGGTTATCCTGACATCGTATACAGGGAAGTCTACATACCGTTCTGCATAAATTTGCAAAAAATATTGTCCCTTCCTGAAGACGATGTCCAGGTGGTCACGGTAACCTCCAGGTTATCCTGACATCTTCCGCAGGGAAGTCTACATGCCTTTCTGCTTAAATTTGCAAAAAATATTGTCACTTCCTGGAGAGAATGTCCAGGTGGTCAAGGTGACCTCTAGATAATCCGGACATCGTCTACAGGAAAGTCTACATGATGTTCTGCATAAATTTGCAAAAAATATTGTCACTTCCTGAAGACGATGTCCAGGTGGTCAGGGTGACCTCTAGATAATCCGGACATCGTCTACAGGAAAGTCTACATGATGTTCTGCATAAATTTACAAAAAATATTCTCACTTCCTGAAGACGATGCCAGGTGGTCAGGGTAACCTCCAGGTTATCCTGACATCGTATACAGGGAAGTCTACATACCGTTCTGCATAAATTTGCAAAAAATATTGTCACTTCCTGAAGACGATGTGCAGATGGTCAGGGTAACCTCCAGGTTATCCTGACATCGTATACAGGGAAGTATACATGTGTTTCTGCTTAAATTTGCAAGAAATATAATCACTTCCTGGAGAGGATGTCCAGGTGGTCAGGGTAACCTTCAGGTTATCCTGACATCGTTTACAGGGAAGTCCACATGCCTTTCTGCTTAAATTTGCAAGAAATATTGTCACTTCCTAAAGACGATGTCCAGGTGGTCAGGGTAACCTCCAGGTTATCCTGACATCGTCTGCAGGGAAGTCTACATGCTGTTCTGCATAAATTTGCAAAAAATATTCTCACTTCCTGAAGACGATGCCAGGTGGTCAGGGTAACCTCCAGGTTATCCTGACATCGTATACAGGGAAGTCTACATGCCGTTCTGCATAAATTTGCAAAAAATATTGTCACTTCCTGAAGACGATGTGCAGATGGTCAGGGTAACCTCCAGGTTATTCTGACATCGTATACAGGGAAGTATACATGTGTTTCTGCTTAAATTTGCAAGAAATATAATCACTTCCTGGAGAGGATGTCCAGGTGGTCAGGGTAACCTTCAGGTTATCCTGGCATCGTCCTCAGGGAAGTCTACATGCCTTTCTGCTTAAATTTGCAAAAAATATTGTCACTTCCTGAAGACGATGTCCAGGTGGTCAGGGTGACCTCTAGATAATCCGGACATCGTCTACAGGAAAGTCTACAAGCTGTTCTGCATAAATTTGCAAAAAATATTATCACTGCCTGAAGACGATGCCTAGGTGGTCAGGGTAACCTCCAGGTTTTCCTGACATCGTATACAGGGAAGTCTAAATGGCGTTCTGCATAAACTTGCCAAAAATATTGTCACTTCCTGAAGACGATGTCCAGGCTGTCAGGGTGACCTCTAGATAATCCGGAAATCGTCTACAGGAAAGTCTACATGATGTTCTGCATAAATTTGCAAAAAATATTATCACTTCCTGAAGACGATGTCCAGGTGGTCAGGGTAACCTCTAGGTTATCCTGACATCGTCCGCAGGGAATTCTACTTGCCTTTCAGATTAAATGTGCAAAAAATATTGTCACATCCTGAAGACGATGTCCAGGTGGTCAGGGTAACATCCAGGTTATCCTGACATCGTCTGCAGGGAAGTCTACATGCCGTTCTGCATAAATTTGCAAAAAATATTGTCCCTTCCTGAAGACGATGTCCAGGTGGTCACGGTAACCTCCAGGTTATCCTGAAAACGTCCGCAGAGAAGTCGACATGCCTTTCTGCTTAAATTTGCAAAATATATTGTCACTTCCTAAAGACTATGTCCAGATGGTCAGGGTAACCTCCAGGTTTTCCTGACATCGTCTACAGGAAAGTCTACATGATGTTCTGCATAAATTTGCAAATAATATTGTCACTTCTTGAAGACGATGTCCAGGTGGTCAGGGTAACCTCCAGTATCCTGACATCGTCCGCAGGGAAGTCTACATGCCTTTCTGCTTAAATTTGCAAAAAATATTCTCACTGCCTGAAGACGATACCCCGGTGGTCATGATAACCTCCAGGTTATCTTGATATCGTCCGCAGGGAAGTCGACATGCCTATCTGCTTAAATTTGCAAAATATATTGTCACTTCCTAAAGACTATGTCCAGATGGTCACGGTAACCTCCAGGAAATCCTGACATCCTCCTCAGGAAAGTCCGCATGCCATTTTACTTAGATTTGCAAAAAAAATTATCACTTCCTGAAGGCGATATCCAGGTGGTCAGGGTAACCTCTAGGTTATCCTGACATCGTCCGCACGGAAGTCTACATGCCTTACTGCTTAAATTTGCAGAAAATATTCTCACTTCCTGAAGACGATGTCCAGGTAGTCAGGGTATCCTCCAGGTTATCCTGACATAGTCCGCAGGGAAGTCTACATGCCTTTCAGCTTAAATTTGCAAAAAATATTGTCACTTCCTGAAGACGATGTGCAGATGGTCAGGGTAACCTCCAGGTTATCCTAACATCGTATACAGGGAAGTCTACATGTGTTTCTGCTTAAATTTGCAAAAAATATTGTCACTCCTCTTCGAGAGGATGTCCAGGCTGTCAGGGTGACCTCTAGATAATCCGGACATCGTCTACAGGAAAGTCTACATGATGTTCTGCATAAATGTGCAAAAAATATTGTCACTTCCTGAAGACGATTCCAGGTGGTCAGGGTAACCTCTAGGTTATCCTGACATCGTCCGCAGGGAATTCTACTTGCCTTTCTGATTAAATGTGCAAAAAATATTGTCACATGCTGAAGACGATGTCCAGGTGGCCAGGGTAACCTCCAGGTTATCCTGACATCGTCTGCAGGGAAGTCTACATGCTGTTCTGCATAAATTTGCAAAAAATATTCTCACTTCCTGAAGACGATGCCCAGGTGGTCAGGGTAACCTCCTGGTTATCCTGGCATCGTCCTCAGGGAAGTCTACATGCCTTTCTGCTTAAATTTGCAAAAAATATTGTCACTTCCTGAAGACGATGTCCAGGTGGTCAGGGTGACCTCTAGATAATCCGGACATCGTCTACAGGAAAGTCTACATGATGTTCTGCATAAATTTGCAAAAAACATTCTCACTTCCTGAAGACGATGCCAGGTGGTCAGGGTAACCTCCAGGTTATCCTGACATCGTATACAGGGAAGTCTACATGCCGTTCTGCATAAATTTGCAAAAAATATTGTCCCTTCCTGAAGACGATGTCCAGGTGGTCACGGTAACCTCCAGGAAATCCTGACATCCTTCCACAGGATAGTCTACATGCCTTTCTACTTGGATTTGCAAAAAATATTGTCACTTCCTGGAGACGATGTTCATGTGGTCAGTGTGATCCCATCCCTATCCCTCCACCCTCACCCTCACTCTGACTTCTTCACCATAACACGCTTACCCTTATACACATGTATATATATAAAACATAATAAAAAGACGCCCAATGGTGAATGTCGGACGTTTGCAAACAAAATTTTCACTTCCTGGAGATGATGTCCAGATGATGATGATGAGTCGCCGTGTCTGTCACTAATGCCTTTGCTTCCTCTGTCTCTTTTCGATCAGTGCGGAAAAAATATTTAACGCGCCTTTAATCTCATTTATGATACCTTGATAAGTTGGCCCTTTTTTGACACTTTCTTGTAAACTTTCTACGATTTTAGGTTCCTCGAGATGAGAATCTAACAACTCCTTTTTCTCTTCTGTCGCGGGCAGTTTTCTTACCGAGCTTATAGCGTTATCCGGTGTTAAAATCAGTGGTTCATATGGACGATAAATTGGGGCTGGCGTACTAAAATTTATAGGATCATTCGCGATAGGTTCTTTTTGTTCCTCGTATTTCAAAACATCGGGATTTAAACTAAAATGTTTTACGCGCGTGGAAGTAATTATTGTGTCTTCTTTTTGTCTTCACTAACTTCGGAAATAGAAAGATCAGTTGGTATTTTTATAGATAATGAAATATTTGCTGCACTTTTGTCTAGTCTATCCTTTAAATTATTTATTTCTTTTGTCAAATTTTGCACTGTTTTTCCAGAAGTGTTTCTTTGTTTATTTACATGACAATCAGTATTTTTAGGCATACCTGACATTTTTTTTCTAAGCACATTATTCCTTTAATCTCTTTATTTTTCTCTCAAAAATGTGAGTTTCCCGGTAGATGCTCCAAATTTATTATAATAATTAATACAATCCGTCACGTCCATACTTGTACCATCTACTATAAAAAATGTTACAACAAGGCAAATGGTTAATAAACCATTCGCGTTCCTTTCACTCTTGTTTAACTAGGACTAGCCTTACGTCTCCGGGAGTAGCGAGCGAAGTTATTTTGAGAGTAGAGATGTAGGATATAATGTGTGATAATAAAATAATATATTTTTTTATTTGTATTAATCATGCATTATTTATTTAAATTTGTTAACATCATAATATGCTGTTTTCTTATAAATGAACATGTGTAACTAAGTTTTTGTAGCTTTTTAATGGGCAAAAACACACATAAAATTACACTATTTTATTAACAATTGCATAAAATTATTTAAGTGAAATAACGATTTTAATTTTGATTATATAAACAATTGTGCGGCGAACACGTTAACACATTATAGAGTGAAATATACACAAAGTTATTTTATTATAAACATTAATAATTAATAATCGAAATAAGAATCATTATAAATAAATGCAGATTAAATTAAAAATTGTTGCCGTTGAGAACATAAATTATTGTCAATAAATTGCAATTCAAACAATAAATATTGCAAATAAAATGCAATGTAAAGAGGAATTATTATAAATAAATTGCAGTTCCAAACAATAATTGTTGTAAGAGAAAACGGTTGGTTCAGTAATTGAGATAACATAAAATATCAGGTTTACCTTTACGAATATTACAAGCGTATAGATAGCCGAAAGGATATACCTTAAGTACCCAAATATATAGATATATATATATATATATGTGTGTGTGTGTGTGTGTGTGTGTGTGTGTATACGGTCAGAAACAAAGGTCCGCCTCGAACGTGGATAGCGGTGTCAAATGGCTCGATGATGTCCTGCTAGACCTGCGGGCGTCTACGTTAGATGCGTATGTTCCTTGACTATGGCTCGTAGATGTCGACGATGCGTCTCGATCCCCGAATACAAGATCTCTCTTGATTTTGAATGCGTATTTCTTTAAAGTCCGAGTAGCAGTGCCACGCCCTCGGATAAATTCAAGAGTTGACTAGCAGAGCTTCGTCTTACGAAAGCTTTAGACGAAAAATTAGGAGTGGCTGTGTCTGTTCTGGGTCCTCTTTATGTACCCTAAAAATTTATGCATCTGTCCTTGTCTTACGCTTTGCCTTAGAAGGAAATTGCGTAAGTAGTTCTCGATTTTTCTGTGCTTGCACCCGATTGGGCCGTTAGATGTGCGTGATTAAAAATTATCGAATCCCATGCATTTTCTGTATCGCTTCGTAGTTGATTCGGGGAATTTGCTGTCCCCCTTTTATTACTGCGACATTACCCAAAGAACGGCTTAATTTATTACTTCCTTCTAATACTCGAGTTTTCTAGTCCATGTCTCTCATCGCCGGCTCTTCTCCGAGCATTGATTTTATAGTGCAGTACAAAATAAGCTCTTGCGCAACCCTTCGTTTCGATCTCACTATCAGCGATCCCGCTTATATGCGTATTGGCTTTGAATAAAATCTTCAACTCTACTTATCAGTCTCTTTTTCGTTTGAAACATTCGTAAATTAATCTGTCCCTTTGCTCTATAAATTATATTTTATATTACTGCATTTACTTAGAATTATTCTTTATCAGCCTTATTTCGTTTTTCTTCTACGCTATAATTTTATTCTAAACTACGCAGTACTTTTTACGAAAAATAGTAATATAATTTTCGTCGAGATGCGACAATAATAATCAAAATAAATATATGGGCTCTGTAACTAAAGAAAAAAATTAATTAGATATAGTTATGGATTAAAACGCAAATTTGAGAGAAGGTGCAAATTACGGGAGAGATGGAAGAAACAGGCTTTTATTTATATGCCGCTAAAATGTTATAAATAGTTTTTTAAACTTAATACAAAAATTTATTTATTTAAGAAAAAAGTTTTATTACTCTAGAACTTTTGGCGATGATTCTTCGTCATTAAATATATTAATTTTAGGAGGTAAGGTTCTATTTAGATCCGTTTAAAATAATCCAAAATTTTAATAAATAGTTACTAAATACTACAATTTAGTAAGTATATGCACTTTACTATTTTTGGTAAGTTAATTTTTCATTAAAATTTATAATTATTAAAATATAAATTTAAGCTTATAACGGAAAGCAAGTTACCGATCAGGTGCGTAACCAAAAAGAGTATAGGGAAGGATGCGCGCGTAGGATCGCGCAAGTATCGTGAGGGAAAGGACAGAGAGTATCAAGTTCGCGCGCGCACGGTGAGACAACGCGGTGTCGAATCCGGCACAACCTTTTTTAGTTAAGAAAAAGAACTAAAGTGTCGGTGTGTTTTATGTGTGGGTTGAGTGATTTTTCCCCACCAACCACCACATCAGCGTGCGGAGTAGCACGCCCCGCCGTTCCAAAAGATGAAATAAACGAGTCGGCAGTCCCGACCATTGGAGTAAGAGAGAGAGGTAGTGCCAAGGCCAAGCTCTCTGTCGCCCATCCCCTTTTTCTGACAGGTACGAATTACTGAAATTCGCGGTAAGTGGTGCACCACATATAGACCCGCGTGTATTGAAATTGTGCATCCCGATTACCTGGTACGGGTCAAGAGCAGAGTGACCAGATGGCGATTTTTTTTCCTTTTATCTCTTACGTATATTGATGTTTATTAAGCAAGAGCAACAAAGAGAAAAAATCGCCATCTGGCAACCCTGGTCAAGAGAGGAAGCGTTTCTCTTTTCTCCCCTCTCGAGACAAATCCCGCCCGGATAGATAGGTCGGTGGTTCGCGGGAGCCACTTCACGGGAGAAGGGGCGCGTGACGTAGGAAGCTACTACGTCAGAGCCTCCTACGACAGAGTTGTTAACGGCATTGCACGGGAATCAAAGTGATTCCCGGCCGCAGCGTGGGACTGTACACTTAGGTTGGTAAGTTGGGATAGATTGGGCCTAACCGGGGGCCTTACATTCCCCAGTACCCACCTCATTACAAGCTTTATAAGAATTCATATAGTTTAAAATTTACAGTTAACATTTAGTATGTCTCTATTTTTTTTATTATTTTTATTCTGGTTTCATTACAATAAAGTTTGGTAAAGACTTTTATTTATAAATTATAATCGTACTTAAAAAAAAAGTAAATTTTTGATATAAAACCCAATGCACTATAACAGTACCTCCAAGGTATTGTGTGCATCTATTTAATTTCTAAGGTGTCCATGGTAGTGAAAAAATAATATAATTTAAAACATTATTTTAAATAAATTAATTATAAGAAACCTTTTTGAAATTAAACATAGGGGGTTGGCGCGCGAAGAGCGCCGAAGGGCGAAGCCCCCCTAATATATATATATATATATACCATGTGATAATTTTAAAGTGATCACTCAGGTTTTTGAATGGTTAATCAAACATATAATTGCAGATTTTATGGTTTTAAGGGTTTTTTGGGCCAAGGAATCTATTAATGGCAATAAAAATCCAATTACATTTGAAATAAGCTGAATAAAAAAATTATTTTTTGGAAAAATTGGGTTGGCGCGTCATTTTTGCCTTAATATGAAATTTCGAACATAATAATGCGCTAGGATTATTAACCTGTAGACTGCCGGGATTTGAAAGAGCATATCGCCCTCAGAAAACTGGTATATAAGGTATCTTATATCAACGATTGATCATGGACAAAGTTCCGATCAGGGCGTGCGTCAAAATATTGATTTTCCGGCAGTCTAAAGGTTAATAACTTATGTTTTCTATTTCATTTAGTTATAAATTAACTTTAAAAAACATAAGTTTTGTTAATTAAATAATGTGGAAAATACATTCGCCAGTGGTGCTTGTATCAATCGGCCGGGACCGGGAATCGAACCTGGGACTTTGGCTTTCTTCACCAAGACATCGTATGACCTCCGTCGCTGTTTAGCACCAGTTTGGGAGCATAAAAAGAGCGACGTTAAAATAATTAAAAAAAAATAAAATAATGTGGAACAAGAAATATGAAACGTTCGATAGAATTATACGGGCGATTAGCTCGTTCATCGGGTTGCCAAGCAACCCACACATACCCGGTCGGCGGTATGGCTATTGTTAGGTTACAAACAATTATTGTTTTGTAGGTAACATTGATTGTATAAATTAACAACAAATGGCGATGAGTATAGACGTTCGTATTAAAATAAAGAATGGCAACACGCAAAGTAACATTTGCCCGAAATTTCGAATCGACAAAGTCATTCAAAAGTTCTATGTACTTCTAATATTAAAAACAATAGATTCTATAGCTTAAGGAAATAATATATTTAAAAAAAGCGTTGCTTTATAACTATTTAATTTTCCAAAGGCTTTGTCGATTTGAGCAAACCGATATTTAGATTAATGAACCGTTACTTATTAATATACCCTTACCGTTATTTTATTCAGGGGTTTGAATTGGGAATATGTAAATATTTAAAATTATTCTCTTTTATTAATAGCAAATTTTTCATTTACTTTCTATCGTTACTTTCTATCGCGGTACCCGGTTACTTGCAATTTTCTATACTGGATCGAATTTAATCAGGCTCATCATTTTCTTTTAGCAAATATAGCCACTCTTTCTACACAACTTCACAAATTAAATAGCTTGGTTTATGTTTGGTATACCAAAATATCAAGTATTTCGTGAAAATAAATATAAAAAATTCCTTTATTAGACAAAGTTAACTACAAAATTTGGAGTACATTTAAAACGAAAGATAATCCGAAAGACCGACTATACGTTCGATTTGGTTTCAGCGGCTAGCCAGGGACAAAACACTCATCGAGTCCCCCGCGATTTTAGTGACTTTATAAATTAGATACTATTATGACTATTGGAAATGAACTTGTTTATATGTATTGCACTAATAATAAATTAATTAGAGTAATTAATTTGTTACTTATACGTATTTGGTATAATTTTTATTTTTTTTAATTCCATTATTTGAGCAAAGTTACATCTGACCATTATCGTGAATGAGTTCTTCGACTGGTTACATAAGGCAAACATTTTCAAAGATATTTGAGTTTGAAATATTTTTCATCGTTGTTTTCAAATATTCATATCTCATGTTTGGAACATCCGATTTCAATCTCTAACGACTCATTTTGTTAATATTCTTGAGTAGTTCATAGAGAAAAATTATGATTTTAGGTTTAGTCAAATTCATTGGATTAATTGACGAGTTGACTGTAGAGTCAAGATTTTTTATCTTTTCGACCACGGTTTGTTCTACTATCTTCAATCGTTTTTGATTAATTCCAAAAAAATTTTTAAGAATTATTTCTTCAAAAAATTGTCTATATTTTTGGTTGAATAAAAAATGGTGAACACTGGCAACACCTAGTATTTTTTACTGTAAAGATTTCGAGTAAAGAAATAAAATGTAAAAAAATAAATATTCCTTTCGTGCTCGTTTTAGTTCGTAATTTTTCATTCTTAATCTTTGTTTTGAGAAAAGTTAAATTTCAACATTAGCTTGGATGAGTTATTTGTCTGATTACATAGGCTAAATTGTTTCAAATATATGAGTTAGAAATTTTCTGCATCATTCTTTCAAGTGTTCGTACCTCAGGATGGGACAATCCGATTCCAAGTTTTATCCGATTACAACTGATTTTACATACGCGAAGTATGAAGTAATGTTATACAAAATCAGAAATCAAAAGGCTCGATAGAGCCTGACGCAAGTATAGGAGCGAGAGCCATTATATACAGTTTACTAGCCCTTCAGATTTTTACTTTTCTAACCGCTGCATTATTACATTATGTATTTGTGCTATTGGCCACGCATTACGTTCCTTATTTATTAATCTTTACTGTACAACCAGTTTTACACGAATTCATTTACGCACAATCAAGAAAATCAATGCCAAAGATATTGATTGCTGATTTCCTTTCCTCAATTTTCGTATTCTGCCTTTTGATATCTATAGTCAACTTCAAACAAAATGAGATAGAGATAGTATAGGAAATGTATGGGATAGAAAGAGAAACAATGCTTTCCAGCCCGTGAGAGAGCGCGTACAGAGGTCCCACCGATTGCGGATTGGCAGGCAAAAGTTTAGACGTGGCAGCAAGAGGGAGCTACTGCTATTCTTAGCTGTCACACATTTTGTTTGGTTATTTACTTCTACCCTGTATGTATATACAAATTATGTCCGAGCAAACGATATCCGAGGCCAGACGAAACATTACAAATTATTTGCGAAAAACAGTTCAGATGTGGCTATAGGAATGTTAAACCGTTTGTATAAAGAAAAATTTGGTTACCCGAGATGGTCGAGATTCGAGAATTTTTTCTGGTTCTGGTCAATTCTCCCGATCTCTCAAAATTTCGGCTTAATCAAGAAAATCAACTTTGTGTTTATCATGTAATAACGAACGAAAAGTTCGCTTACATCAGTGAGTTAATAGCTACACAAAAGAAGCCATCCAAAAAAACGAGATCGTTTTTTGATAATTATACCAGAAAAGAACTTAAGCCAGTTTCTATTAAATTGGTAAACAATTTAGGCATGAGATCGAGCAGCTGATGTCGAAGAAATCTACAAAGACTGATGCACATCATCAAATTTATAAAGAGTACGGATATAAACATAAACAATTCAATAAAGTAAGTAACTTTATCGTATATGTTTTTTGTTTTACAGTTTTTACTGAATTTAAACAATATTTCAATAAATAGTTAATAAAATAATTTTTTATATTATTAGCATTCGCGTATCGATGTTTTATGTATCTTTGGTATTTAGCTTTGTATCTTATTGTATCTTCAAAAAAAGTCCAACCTTAATTAACATTGTATATATTTAATTGAAAGATAAGTAAGCATTATAGATTTTTATATCATCTGAAATAGAAGAAGATGTCTTTCTATTTGCATTTTCCATGGATAATAATCTAAAAGCATTAAGTCTGTATGTAATACATTTGTTATCTTCTAGAATTTTTTTTTTAATTTTTAGCGTCTTTACATATTTTTCAATAAGGTAAAAGCACCAGTGATTGGACAGTTAAGACCTCTTTTTATTTTTCGAGTAAATTTTGAAGTAATAGAATTGTAAAGGATAATAAAAATATATTTGACTGATAGTATTAGTATTATAGTTTGACGTAAGCTATTAAAAACTTTAATGTAATTTTGTACCAAGAAATACAAATATCGTAAAATATTCATTTGTTGTAGTTATTGGACACTACTGACACCACGCTTTAGTGATTGGACAAGGATGTATTAGTATTTAGACATACGTATAACTTGCTCTTTCAAAACTTTTTATTTACATAATGTGAAATGAATTAACTAATTTTAACATGTATATATATATATATATATATAAAATAAAAATTGCATATATTTTAAATTTGGTCATATTCATTGTTGGAAATATATAACAAAAATATATTAATAATAAAAGAAAATGTTGTATAAATAAATAAAAGTATATCCATATAAAATGAATAAACATAGATACTGATTCGATGAGGACTTGAGTATGTGAAGCTGACAGCTGATTGGCTTCGAAGGGCTCCTTCGCTGATCCAAGCTGGCTCACTGACATATTCCTTTCTTTGCTAGCTAGTATTAATTAAATACCTGTGAAATGAATGATTTAATATATATATATATATATATTAAGTAATAAATAAATAAAAGTATATGGGTGAAAATCATCTAACGTGCATATTTGTGTAATAGTAAAATATATCGCATTATATCATATATAAAATTACGAATAAATTATTCTAAGTACAATATATGTAATTTAATGTAAGTCAGCCGTGAAACTTGATAAAAATTAATTTTATTGCCAAGTTTAAATTGCTTAAAGTTTGAAATGTAACGTCCCCTGGCTATAACAAGGCCATAATCGCATATTATCAGGTGCTATTACAGGCGTATTTCTTTATTTCAAAAACGGGTTCGAAACTTAATTGTTCATTTTGATAACCACAATTAAAATCAAGTTGAAAATCTGAACATTTATTGATTTTTAAAGTGCACTGAACATGCTGAACTTTGTAACAAACTTGTTATCAATAATAGTTGTGTTATGATTAATGTCTTTAAAAATAATTGTAAACATAAAACATTTTTCTAACCAGGTGAAATTGTTAACTTTTGGTTTACATTAAACGTAAAAATTTTAATTTTAATATTTCATGATGTTAAGCAAATAATACGGGCATATTTTTGTGGTAATTCAGCGGTTACCTTTTTTAATGTAATTCCTCTAGCAGAGTATAATTGGAAGACTAATAAACTTTTTAAAACCAATTCATAGAGTAAATTTGAGATAAAGTAACTACATAAAAACAGTATTATTCCGATTTGGAAATTTTGATTGTTAACGTAATAAAATTTAAAAAAACAATCTATGTAATGTCCCCTGGCATGTAACGTCCCCTGTCCAAATTTCTTTTATAACAAATAATCGATGCTGATCATTACATGCTTTACTGTTTTGACTAAAAATAAACATTATTTCTTAACAATTGTTTTCTCCTTGAATATTTCTCTATCTTGAATTTTAATGAAGTAAGTTGTTACGAATGTAATTTGTATACAGAATGTGAACATTATTACTTAGGGTCGATCTCGTACGAAAATAAGACTCAGAAAAAGAGTAAAATTGTTATTCAAGATAAAAAAGAAGTCACTACTAAAAGAAACAATAAAAAAGAAAGAAAAAATAAGAGGAGAAATAATAAAAATATATAATTTATATTACAAATATAAAAGTTATGTTAAATTGATTATATGGAAAGTTATGTTAAATTGATAAATGGAAGAATTTGTTAATTAATTTTTTATTATTGTTATTATCAATTAGGTATAGTTATATTCAATGTATACTTCATAATAAAATAAACTTATCAAAACGTTATATCCCTGTTACAAAATCTCACGTGAGAAATTTCTAAAAATCGAAAATATGCCTTAATTGCTTTGAAACTTTGATTTTTGAGCTTTTCTGGGGGCTTGCATCACTTAAAAAGTGACTTTCCATACTCAGAAATTGATTTTTTATTATTTAGCAAATTTAAACACCGCTCTAATTGATCTTCACATGAAATTTTGTATTAGGGATATATTCCAGATGTTTATGTTCTATATATTAAAATATATGTAATTCCCCTGGAATGTAAAAATTAAAAATCTTCAATACGTTGAGTAAATCAACCGATCCTGTTTGCCCACTGTAAACAGATACTCTAGAGACTGTAATTGGTCCAGAGAACCCAAAAATATATTATTTTTTTTATTTTGTTTTCTTGCATATTAGAACGTCAAATGTTCACGTTAGATGATTTTCACCCATATATATAATAAATGAACATAGATACTGATTCGATGAGGACTTGAGTATGTGAAGCTGACAGCTGATATGCTTCGAAGGGCTCCTTCGCTGATCCAAGCTGGCTTACTGATATATTTCTTTCTTTGCTAGCTAGTATTAATTAAATCATTCATTTCACAGGTATTTTTTGGCTTTAGGCATTTGTCCTGTAATAAAATAAAATACTTTTATTCAATTATATTTGTTATATATAAATTAAATTATAGAGTTACTGTATATAGGATAGGTTATAGGTTAGGTTTACATAAATTTAGAAAATACTTATTTTTATGAATAAATAATATGTTTTTTAATTAAAAATAATAAAGTAAATAAAAGTATAGTTGCATAAAACACAAAATTACTTACCGAAATTAAGTCAAACAGGCAAAATATTAAAAAGGACCGTCTAACAAATTTTGTTATTTACGATGTGTATGCGTGTCCAATGATTGCGACACCACCGCTACTCTTGCATTAGTCACTGGACGTGATAAATATATAAAATTCAAATTGAAAATCGTAAAATTACAAGACTGTACATATTCCAAAAACAATAAACAAACTTTATAAACTTTACTGGATCAAAAAATATGATTTACACGATCTTTACAGTCTTAAGAAATACCTCATCAGCATTAAGAAAACCATTAAGGTGTCAGCCATAATGCCTTGAACTGTTAAAAAAAATATTATTTATTTTTTATAATAAAACCAATCATATTAACGCACTGTTTTATCTGCAATAATTATTATTCTAAATAGTTAAAGAATCTTACCTTTTTTTTTTATTATAAAAACATTTAAATTCAATTTAATATTTAAATAAATACATCCAACTGTCCAATCACTGCAACATGTCCAATCACTCGTGCTTTTACCTTAATAATTATTTCCAAATGTATTTCTATTAGAGAATTGGCTTGGAAAGAATATTGGCCTTTCTTAAAAGATTTTGCTGGTATGAGGTGTGTTGAAGATTTGGAGAAATTGGAGGAATATCTAAAAAAACAATTTCAAGAAAAATCAAAGCCAATTTTATCTTTAGAAGAAAGTTTTATAAATCTTTTCCAAACGGTACAGTTTAGTTTAACGTCAAATTTGATATTTAAATTTTTTTTAATATTTAATATTAACAATTGAACATATTTTTTAGAACAATTCAAAAAAGGAAAAATAGATTTAGATGCTTTCTGCGATAGATTTCAATCTTTTGTGATAGAATTTCAATCAGGCTCTGCTCAAGAAGTTGAATGGAATATTACCACCAAAAGAATGGGAAGAAAATGGACAAATTTGGAAACAACAGGTATTGTAAAATTAGTTACTTAAAAATAAGTAATATTAAAAATTAAAATATTTATGTAGATATCCAGTACACCAGCTACTAGATTGGATGTGATTAACTTACAAGAACAGTTGGATATGAAATTAACTCAGCGACAAGCTAGAGAAACTGGTATTTGTCCTGTTTGAAGAGAACTTTACACTCAGTGTTTTAGTAAGGTTTCATTTTATTGCTAAAATTAAAGTAAAATCAAATTTAATTTATTTATTATTTATTTATTTATTATTAACCAGAGTTACATAGAAAACATATATGGCACAAAAGTATTGTATACATACACAATTCCTACAAAACATTTCACTCGCAGTTACAGTGATACGCAATTATTTTACAATAACCCCACTACAATGCCGTGAAACCTGCAGAGGAAAATAAGATTTCCTGTTAGCAGGTCTGGTTTAAAACTATTAAAACTTAACAAAAACGCTGGTTAGTTATGCAGTACTTAGTACAGCAAACCACCATGCCATCCATCATTAACACACATACTATACATGCACACAATCGACATCGATAGTACTTCCCAGTCGGACTTCCTGACACGAGTTGCCCATCTCTGCCTACTCATTCATACATCTGGGTATAAGGGTTTTTTTCTTACTTATACTTATACACCAAAACTGATAAATTTCTAAAGTTTGTATGGTGTAACATTTATTATACATTTATATATTTTTAAAATAAGTTTTATTATTAGATAAGAATATGTTTTATTATATTATATCATATCAGATTCAATTATTTGTATTTATTGGTTGTCTTTTATATAAATAATTTATTTATGTTCTCTTTATTTATTACTTTATTGTTTTTATTATTATTATTTTAGCTACTAGCTTACCAATATGTTACTAGCATGGCTCTAGCAGTCGTAAAAGTTTCTGTTGACGCGTTTCTGCTTCTTGCATATGCTATTTTTTTATAACTATTGAGTCTGGCAGGGCACGTTAGTCCTACTGCACAGGTGACTCTATAATGCGGAAACATTTCTTTGTGTTGGAGTGCAGAATCACATTTGCACGATGATGTGAATACTATATCATCTACTATTATTGTATCTTTGTATGATGGTTGGCTTTTTAGTGAATACATAGAATTAGTGAAAGTCTGAGTTCCTCTTATGCCTCTATAAAAATAAAGTAGTGCTTTATTTCCTCCTAGATAATTAATGTCTCCATACGTCATTCTGTGCGCGTTTATTTGTTCTATCTTGTTTCCAGGTGCAGCAGGTGCATTATTATTCATTATATTGTTACTATTTATTTTAGCCATATTATCTATCATATCAAAAACGGTTTCAATGGGCTTATATCTTTGAATAGTAGTGTCTCTCTTATATTCTATATTTGTTTCACATTCTTTTATAAATTTTTTAGTCATTATATTATTTTTTTCATTTTCTGTTTCTTTCATCCATATATACAGTATTTCTTCAGTGATATTATTCAGTTTTATATTTGTTTTTGAAAAAAAGTCACTCATTTTATTGTAGTTATAATTTGAAATTCGACGATGTTTGCGATCTACATTATGATTGCATTTACCATTCGCACAAATATAAGTTCTTATATCTAGAATTATACTGTGAGATGACGACAGACTTTGTTTAATTTCAGTTCTAAGATTTGTATATTTGTTTATATCTAGTTTAACAGCATGTAATAATTCTTGTACTTTCATAGTATCACTAGTAAGTTGCAAGATCTCTTGTGCATGTATTTTTAAAAGCCAAATCTTGAACTGCTGACAATCAATATTTGATGCTTTCATTTTATTATTCATTGATTCTTATCCAGTCTTTTATTTTTTTTTTTGTTACTTTTCTTGTTAATATCTAATACCTTTAAATCTCTTGTCAGGTTATTAAACGTGTCTATTGCTTTTATATAACTATTTTTTGTGCTCACTGTTTTAACGAATTTAGGCTTAATTATAAGTTTTCGTCTTGTTTTACTTTCTGAATTTAAAATTTGTCTTTTAAGATCGTTATAGTAATAAAGAAGACATTGATATGCGAAAGATTTTTGTATGTTTAAAGGGCTTATTATTTGAAAAGTATTTTTGTTTATAATTTTTAGGATCTTTGTTTGTATAGATTGTAATAGTTGTAAGTTATTTTGATATACTCCACCCCATGCTATGATTCCATAGTTAATCACACTGTTAAATAGAGCATAGTATATAATTTTCAATGTGTTACTATCCATGAATTTAGTTATTTTGCTGAATACAAAAATTAGATACTTAGTTTTATTTATCAAGTATTCAATATGTTTATTCCATTTCATGTTCATGTCAAAATGTATACCTAGATATTTGACCTCCGTTACTCGCTTAATTAACTCATTATTTATCTTGATATCTATCTTGTCTGGAACACTATCACAATAATTCCCAAAGGTGATATAAACAGTTTTCTGTATGTTTAGAGTTAGTTTGTTTAATCTTAGCCAAATGGAGACCTCTTCTAGATATTTATTCATCTTTACTTCTACCTCTTTCCATGTTGCTCCTGTTGCAGTGATAGTTGTATCATCAGCATATGATAGTATGGAGTTATCTAGCATCTTGGTTAGTAAATCATTTACATACAATATAAAAAGTAGAGGCCCAAGGATAGTACCCTGAGGAACACCTGTTTTAATTATTTGATAGTCACTTTCTTGCGTGCCATTTCTCAATTTTTGTTTCCTGTTGCTTAAGTAGCTGTTAATCAAATCATGAGCCTTTCCTCTCACTCCGTATGCATATAGTTTCTTTAATAATATTTTATGATCTACGGTATCAAAAGCTTTAGCTAGATCTAGGAAGGTAATGGCAATTGGTTTACTTTGATCAAGTTTCTCGTATATTGAGTTCGTTATAATGCTTAATGCATCCTTTGTTCCTATATTTTTAATAAATCCTAATTGTTTTTTACTCAGTATATTGCTTTTGTGTATAAAATCAGTAATCCTCACATGTATTATTTTTTCAAAAATTTTGGCAATGTTGGATATCAAGGATATGGGTCTGTAGTTACCCATTTCATCTTTCTTTCCTGCCTTGTAAATTGGAATTACTTCTGCTATTTTTAATTGATCTGGCCATATTGATTTTTCTATACTTAAGTTAAAAACATAGGTCAAAATGTCTGCAATATTTATTGCAATAGTCTTAAGAGTTTTTGCTTTAATCCCATCAACTCCTCCGTTTTTGAGCTTTAGTTCATTTATAGTTTTTAAGATTTCCAATTTGTTTGTAGGTTTAATGAAGATTGTTTTTGGGTTGTTAGTAGGCATTTCTAGGAATATTTGATTAGGGGTTTTTATTTTTTTACTTAGTGTCTCCCCTAATTTGCAGTAAAAATCATTTAAACTGTTTGCAATTTCTTTTTCGTTTTTTATTATTAACTTATCATCCATTTTAATTTGCTTTATTGAAGTATTATTTTTGCTTTTAGTTCTACCAATTTTATTATTTATACATGACCACAGTTTTTTAGGATTATTTTTATTTTCTTCAATCAATTTTTTATTGAATTTTAATTTTGCATCTATAATTATTTTATTAAGTGTTTTAACATATGTTTTATATTGTGTTTTGAGTTCTTCATTGTTAGGATACAATTTTAGTCTATTATACAGATTTTCTTTCTTATTACAAGAAGTTATAATGGCTTTAGTAATCCAGTCTTTTCTAGGATTTATATTATTTTTTTTCACATTTTTTTTTATATACTTAGCTTTATCAGTACATATTTGTATATCCTTTATTATGGTTTTTATGATTTCATTAGGATCATTCATATTAAAATATTTAGACCAGTCTACCTTGTTCGCTTCATACAATAACTTGTCGTAGTTGTACAAGTACGATCTTCCTTGTTTTCCATTACTTTTTGTTGTGATTTTCCCATTTTTTAATTCTACAAAAATCCGGTAGTGGTCTGTTATATGTATTTTTAATGTTAAAGCTTTAGTAGTCATGAAGTCTGTTTTAATAAATATATTATCTATACAAGTTCCTGTTTCCGACATTAAGTTTTTTGGCCTCGTGATATTAGTGAAACTTGGTAGAAAACCTTTTTCAAGTAGGTTATTCAAAAATGCCTTATGTGACAATATTCTGACGTTTAAGACATTAGTTCTATGTAAGTGCGTTAGGGGGCTACCTGTTAATATGTGGCACTTAATAAAGTTTGCTATCGGTAGGGCATATATACCCCATGTCTTCCTCGTCGGGATAGAGCTGATTTTCAAAAATTTGTATATCTTTCATCCGTATCTAGAGACGAGATGCCTGGACTCTACTGATGAGCCCACCAGGCATACTCAGGGCGAAATACAATAAATTTTCTTTTCTTATTTTTTTTCCATCTTTTTAAGTTTTTATTAATTTTATATTACAATCAATTAAATTTTATATATTTTTTTTTTGACTTAGCTTGTCTTAGTCTTTTTTCAAACACTCATCCTGTGAGGTTTCTATAGTGGCTGGTATTAATACAGTCCGCCTTACTTGAGTTGTGAGGAATATTTCTTTGGCTTGTGGAGATCAATAAATTCATTTATCATATAACTTATAATATAAACAAGCAATAAATTCACGAATTTTCAAATTATACGGCATTAGATCACAAAAATGCCTTATGTGACAATATTCTGACGTTTAAGACATTAGTTCTATGTAAGTGCGTTAGGGGGCTACCTGTTAATATGTGGCACTTAATAAAGTTTGCTATCGGTAGGGCATATATACCCCATGTCTTCCTCGTCGGGATAGAGCTGATTTTCAAAAATTTGTATATCTTTCATCCGTATCTAGAGACGAGATGCCTGGAGTCTACTGATGATTATATATTTTTTTTTTGACTTAGCTTGTCTTAGTCTTTTTTCAAACACTCATCCTGTGAGGTTTCTATAGTGGCTGGTATTAATACAGTCCGCCTTACTTGAGTTGTGAGGAATATTTCTTTGGCTTGTGGAGATCAATAAATTCATTTATCATATAACTTATAATATAAACAAGCAATAAATTCACGAATTTTCAAATTATACGGCATTAGATCACAAAAATGCCTTATGTGACAATATTCTGACGTTTAAGACATTAGTTCTATGTAAGTGCGTTAGGGGGCTACCTGTTAATATGTGGCACTTAATAAAGTTTGCTATCGGTAGGGCATATATACCCCATGTCTTCCTCGTCGGGATAGAGCTGATTTTCAAAAATTTGTATATCTTTCATCCGTATCTAGAGACGAGATGCCTGGAGTCTACTGATGAGCCCACCAGGCATACTCAGGGCGAAATACAATAAATTTTCTTTTCTTATTTTTTTTCCATCTTTTTAAGTTTTTATTAATTTTATATTACAATCAATTAAATTTTATATATTTTTTTTTTGACTTAGCTTGTCTTAGTCTTTTTTCAAACACTCATCCTGTGAGGTTTCTATAGTGGCTGGTATTAATACAGTCCGCCTTACTTGAGTTGTGAGGAATATTTCTTTGGCTTGTGGAGATCAATAAATTCATTTATCATATAACTTATAATATAAACAAGCAATAAATTCACGAATTTTCAGGTTATTCAAAAAGTTTAAACTTATGTTATTACATTCCATTATATTTATATTAAAATCTCCAATAATCATATGATTTTGTACTTTACATTTAATGTCTAAGTAAATTTTTAGATTATGTATGAATTCTGCACAAGTAAGATCATGCGATCTATATAACGAAGATTTTTGTAACTGTTTATTATTACTTAATGTAATAATAGTATTTATTATTTTAAGTCTATTTATGGTTATTGTTTCACACGTATGCATTACATCCTCTCTTACGTATACAACTACTCCATCATTTTTATTTACATCTCCATAGTTATAATAGATTTTATAATCATTTATTTTATAAAACTGATAATACTCTAATTCCCATACCTCTGTACATACAATGACATACGGTTTAATCCTAAGACCCTTAATAAAGATTTGAAATTTTTCAAAATTTGCTTTTAGGCTTCTAATGTTCATTGATAAAATTAAATTACTATTATTTCTCCTTTCTTTATTAAAGGTATCAAGATCAAAATATTCACACTCACAGTTTTGTAGATTCTTTTGTATTTCTTCAAGTAAATTTAATTGCGTATCCATTGTTAAGTAGCTGTTTTTTTCGTTGTTTTTATTGAGATGATTTGACTATTTGTTCTTCGTGCTGTTAGAGTTGGTTTTGTCTTTCTTTGATATATAAGTGTATTTGTTTGTATTTTGCATATGTCTCTTAAAGCACTTGTTTCATCCCAGGTTGGTAATACAGGTGCGATTGGGTAGTCTATAGATTCGATATACTTCTTTATTTTTTTCTTTAAAATACTACATTTAAGTCTATCTGTTGGCAAGTGATCAGTTGGTAGATTAGTTCTGTATTTCTCATTATTATATATACAGTTAGCGCATTCTATTTTAGTATTTTTGCACTCATTTACATTATGGTTTTCAGAGCACTTAATGCAGACTGTATTATTTCTGCACTTCGTTGTACTATGACCATATCTTGCACAATTTAAACAAGGTGTAATATTAATAAGGTCATATGCTCTACAGTACTGATGACCCACAAAAACCTTATTTCCATTCTCTCGTACATACTTATAAATTTCTAGTGTGACTTCCATTAATATTGTATCTGTTTTATTTCTTTTGTTGGTATACATATTTAGTATTTTTCCACTAGTGTTAAAGGTAGTAAAATTCCTTATGTTAATGTCATTTTCGATTTCACTTTCTTTCATCTGAGTTGTATTGTTAATACCAACTATTTTTATTTTTGGATTAGACTGTTTTTCTATTACTATATCACACTGTTTCAGATTATTTTTTAGTGCTAGCTCAGCAGCTTCTACACTTTGATCGATCATACAGCTTATTTCAATTTCAGTTTTGTTTTTTTGTCTAATGTATTTAGTTTGTATTTCTTTTTGTGAAACTATGCAGTTCGTAAGCAGCTCTATGGTATTTTTTTGTTCGATATCTGAGCATTTAACCGTGATTTTAGGTATTCTTTTCGGTTTTGATTTTAGATCACTTATTATTTCAGCATAAGATTTTTTAACGGGTTGTGGTTCTGAGCATTTTTGTCTTTGTAATTCAATTAGTTCTTTTTGCACTTTGTTCTTATCTTCCAATTCGGTAACTAGTTCTTTTAGTAACATGTTTTCTGTTATTATGTTGTCCATGTCATTGTCCTCGAATCTTATGGATTTATTTAGTTTTTCTGTAGTTTTATTATGTAGGTCTTGTAATAATTCTTTTCTTATTTCCTCTGTTTGTTTCATTTTTATCATTGCGATCACTTTTTTTGCCACATCACTTAACATTGTAATTGAAATTATTCATTTAATTTAGAGACGAAATCATAAGAGAAGTTACAATTAATTGTGCAGAGCGAGGACTTCTCTTGCTTAGAGTGAGGGATGAAATTCAAATGACAATAGCTACTTACCAAACTCTATATCAAAGTAGTATAGCCTCTGGAATGCGTAAAGCTTTACAGGTAACAAGGATATAATGCATATTTCAATTACAATTCAATTATTTTAAGTCTATGTATTATTTATATTCTATTCATACCATACTTACATATAAAAATATATTATTATTTTATAGGCTGAACAATGTAAAGAAGACCTACTAGCAGCTGCCGATGAGCTTTGATTACAAAAATGTGAACTTGAGAATCTCGTAGCAGAGCTAAGACAAAAATTTGATCAAGCTGAACGAAGAGCTACAGAATTAAGAGAAGCAGAAGAGAAAAAGGATATGAAGGAAATTCTATTTAAAAAAAAAACAAATCAACAGTTAAAGGTAATGGTTAAATATATGTTATCGTTTATGATTATTTATAAATATAACATATTATTTCTTTCAGATATAGCAGTCAGGCAAAACTTGAAATTTTGAAATATTTATAACTTATTTTAAAATCTTGCCAATAAATAAGTACAAAATTGGTAATCTTATAAACTCTTCAGATCATTTAACTGTTTACCAATCAAAAATAATAATAAATTAAATAACAGATAAAATATAGATAACAAATTAAATGCAAGATTGAAAAATACAACATGTATGCCAAGCTGTATTATAAGGCAAAATGTGATGTAAAAGTGAATTGTTGAAAAGAAATGCTCATAAGCTATTATATGAATTCAATTTTCGTACTGCTTTATACCAATTACCTATAAATATATTTCTGAAGAATTAGAACAAAGTTTTAAATATAAGGAAAACTATAAATGCGATTTAATCTATTCTATGTTCTAATAAGATAGAAATTTTATTAACACGGAAAGAAATTTGGAAGGCTGACACTTAAAATAAATGTCAACTCGACTCATTTCCGACAATCGGCACTATTTATGCAAGTTCTTGAAAGAATTCGCGTCGAAAGCGGCACCTATGAGACTCCGATATTCTCGGAGTCTCCACGCTTCAAAGACGAAGTGTAGCACCCCCAGTAGCGCCCCACAAAACGTCCGAGTTTTACGGCGTCGTGTTGATTCCGCTTTGGAGCTCTCAGACTTCCAACTCTGCGGGATCTCGGATGCGCTTATACGAACGATCGAGTTGAGTGTTTACATTTACATTATATATTTGTGTAGTGGTATTAAAATAATTTATATAGAAATGAAAATAATAGCTGTTTATTTTGCGAGCTCGAAAATAATAAGAATTTTTACATTAAAGCGACTAATTCTAAGAAGGGCTAAGTCAAAATACGCTTCACGTACTCGACCCGACAAGATACCACGTTTGGAGGTCTGAGAGCTCCAACGGGCGGAACTCACTACGCAGCGAAATCTCGGATACCCAGCCCTTCCAGTATGAGTGCTCCTACTTCCATTCTGAGCGCGCTGTATATCCGAAATTGTTGGAATCGAAACACTTCTATTTAGAAGCCAATAACTCCCATTTTTGAGGTGTAAAGACGCAGTATTTTTCGGATATACATTGTTTCCAAACCTTCGACGCTTCAGTCTTCCAAATTTCTTTCCGTGAATGTATAAACTGTAACAGTGAATTATTAAAAAAAATATTTGATTGTAAACACAATAATAAAATATAAATTCATTATTTCTCAAATACATATAGTGTATACTTTTATTAACTTAATTGTATAATTTCTCCCTTAGTACAATTTTCAAAAAAAATGAAACATTAAGCTAACTGAGATAATATTATACATTTATGAAGAAGAAATTAAAACTTTTGTTTCATCGTTATATAAAAAAAATCTTCTCTTGTAAAACTTCAACATAAAACAAGCCTCTTATAAAATCTCCAAATTGTCATTTGTCAGAAATTGTTTTAAGTATTTTGGATTTTTTGCTTAATCATCAAATAAATTAACAATTATCATAAGGCGCTAGCGCCTGACGCAAGTATGCAGGCGCGCAAGCCCTTATATACAGCTACTTTAATCCTCGGATTTTTTCATAACGTATATTTTTATATATGAATTTAATTTTTGATGTTTATCAATTAATCTCTCATTCCTTAGTTATTTTTTTCAATTTACATCAAATTCTACGAATATTCATAAACGCATATTGCAGAAAAAGCAAGTCAAAGAAATTGCTTGCTGAATTCCTTTCAACAATTTTGCGATTTCCCTTTTATACATATGTATCACTATATATACTTTCCAGCCCAGAAGAAGGCACGGACAGAGGTAAAAACTCGGGTCAGACTCTGAAAAATTCCGCGAGAGGGAGTTGCTGTTACTTTTCATATGTGTTATATATATATATATATATATATATATTGTATATTATTTTTATTTATTTTATATTATACGGTACATACATTATAATTTGATAGGTAAGAGGTTATTTATTATAATTGTGACTCCAGTATAGTGGATATAAATTAATGATTGTTTGAACGTGGTGAAATTCACTATAACTCCAGTGATTGGAAATTAAATAGTACAATATTATTATATATTACTCGAGTAACTGAGAAGTCCATTCAGATACTAGTGAAAAGGCAATAGACAAATACAAATCCTTGATAAAATCTTTTGAACAAGCAGAAGAAGAGAAAAAGAATAAGGTAGTTGAATTAGAATTTACATGGGGTATAGGAGTTAAAGAAAAGAATGAAAAATTAGTAAAAGAAAAAATGAAACAGAATGAAAATTTAACTCCGTTTTACCAGTATTTGGAAATAATATTAAGTCATTTCTTTGACAAGTTTGAAAGTCTTTTAATTTTGTAACATTTACATGAATCAGTGACTTTAATTAAATTTCAAATATTATTGTATACGTATTTTAACATTTAAATGTAACCAATTATGTCATTTCTTTGACAAGTTTGAATGTCATTTAATAAAATTTTCTAACATTTACACATTTCAGTGATTTTTACTCAAATGTCGAGTGACCTGAATGATTGATGAAAAGCATATTGTTATTTAAGCGGACCCTGTGTCATTCTCCATCCTTATTAATGTTACTGAATAATCTTTTTTTTAACTTTCTGTATAAAGCCAATACATATTTGATCGATAATTTGGCAAATGCATAATATATTTAATATAAATAATAATTATATGAACAAAAATAAATACAAGATTATTCTCTTTCCAATGTTAAGTGAACGGGCTGTTTAATTAATAATTATACCTTCACTTACTTAAATAATTTTAACAAATGTTGATAAGGTATTAATTATGCTGTATATACTTATAGTTATTGAATACGTTTTTTACATTTAAATAAAACAAATAAATAATACTTTGACAGCATACTTGTGAATTTGTACATCTTCGCAGAATCGGTGCTACTCGTCTGCGACGAGTTTAATGTCGACCGACGGCGCGGCTGCGATACATGATCGCGGGTCGAAAGCTGCTCGAAAGAAAGAGGGGGGTGGGAGGGAAAGGGGAAACGCGATAACTCGCATACACACAATAGAGGAGCACGGAATTTAATTGTAAAAAATAAAGGAGGCACAGATAAGAATACACCAACCTTTTGTTGCTTCGCTGCTCTCGCTTAACCTTTGCTCAAAATAAATTGGCACGCTCGCTGCACTCTCGTTTCGTACCCGGCGACGTAGCTATCACGGCGATCGTAAGAGCTCTGCTCTCCTCGGCGTGGTCGACGCATTGCCTGTGTGCGCGCATGCGTCGCGACGGCCCACTTGCGGTGCGTGCGCGGCCTTACTCGAGTGCGGCTTGAGTAACATAGCCGCCGCACCGTCTAGTAGTGTACATCTCGTCGGCTCAAACAACAATAACGATGCCGTTGACGACGACGTAAGCTGCCTGCCAGGTAATTATTTCTCTTGTTCCTTATGGTTAACCCGTCGGCTAATAATATCACTGCTTACAGGGCCGCGGGAGGTGTGTGTACGCGGCACGTCGACACGGGCTCTTGGGTGTTGCCGCGGCCGATATATCCTTCTCTCTCGCTCTCCTTGAGGCGCACGGCGTGACTGGTGCAACGGCGGGCTCGAGCTGCTTGGTCGAACACACGGCGATAATTCAGGTAAATATCCATTTGGAAGCCGGCTTGATGTGTAGTCTTATTAATATTGTGTGTGTGTGAGTACTTATAATGCTTACTTAACCTCCTCCCAAGTCCTCTCCTATACACACTTGCTTAAGTAAGTGTGTGCTCCTGTCTGCTCCCTTATAATGAACCTTACTACATTAGCTGGTACTTCCAGGTTTCCTGGATTATTGCTGGCTGACGGACTTCCTGGCATTGGCTCCTTCTTGTGGCTCGGTCTTCCTTGGCTTTGCTGGGTACGCTGCTACTAGACTCAGGACTTTGCAGCTCGCTGTCATTCAACACCTCAGCATGCTGTTTCATTGGCTCTTCTTCAGGCTCATTATTAGATTACTTCAATTGTAATCTATACTTCAGTGAACTCCTACTGTGTCCTGCTCGGCTGCTTCCCTGTGCACCTTTGTTTGTGGGGTCGGTGGTTTTATATCATGTGTTAAGGAGCTCGGTTACTGGGAGGGTATTACTGTTTATTATTTATAGGCTCTTAGGGTAATTAGGCAAGGATAGGTTTGGTTAGGCTTGTATGTATGTGTGTGCTCGTACAGGGAAGTAAGGTGTGGTTTATTGTCGCTCTTAATGACATGCATTATTTGCATTGTCACAGTACTTATGTTTTATGTTTGTGAAATGGCCATTTGGAGAGGATAAATTTATTTATCTTCTTGTTTGAGATTTATTCAGTTATTATCATTTGTTTTACAGTTATTGCAAGAATAGTATTTTTTTAAATGTATAGTTTTAATAATTATCGGTGTTTTCGGTTGACAAAAATTATGAATACTGGCAACACCAAGTACTTTTTACAATTTCAATTAAAAAAAATAGATTTTCATTTCATGTATGTACGACTTACGTATTATTTTTATTTTTTTTTTAATTCCAAAATTTGAAAAAGTTACATTTGAACATTATTACACTGAGAAAAAGAATTACTTGTATTTAAGTCAGCATTCATGTGCAAGTGTTGTTTTTCATTATATTTCTCATAAATCCATATTTCTTAACTACTAAGAACTATTGATTAATAGCTAATAAATCGCCGCTAACGCGAAGACAGAACTTCGCTACGCGGTTTACACGAGTTCGGTTATAAAATTAATTTATTTTCAGCTCGCCGTATTGCAGAATCTAATTCATGAAATCTTTCGAAAAAAATACAAACAAAAAATGTTTTTACATCACCCTAACCTAAAATTCGTAAATTCGTCCCTTCTTTTCGGTATCTAGTGATGTAAAATATAGTTCATAACTGGTACGTAAAGGCGCGTTTCGTAAATAAAGCCTTTCTGGACCCGTTAACAAATCGACTATTTAAAGGGAAGCTGTAGTCCTATGCTTTATACGCATATACCGACATTATCGATTTCTCGTTTTATGCAGTCAATTTTTGTTTAATTGCAATTGGACGAACGTACCTATATTCTATGAAATATATAGATTATTGGTATGTTGGCCGAATTTTACGTAAAAGTTTACGTATTCATTGTATAACACGAAAAATCGTAATATCGGTACTGCAGCTTCCCCTTAATACACGCTATACTAATTTTTTAATTGAAAAAGTGGGTGAGGAAGTATTAAAAAATGAGAAATTAACGTTGCAGTATTATTCAAAATATATTAAAGAATATGTATACAAATTTTGAGGTCATAATATGCAGTAGAAAAAATGTTAGAGGCGATTTTGCTCGAGGTTGCGTTCTACCAAATGAAGCCTGTTAATAATTATTAACGCATATTCGCTTCGACCGAAATCTAATCCACATTAATTAACAGGTAATGACATTCATTCGCTACAACTCATATTTTTTCTCAGTGCATGGCTGAGTTCTTTGGTTAGTTGCATCTTGAAATTATGTTATAATTGAGGAGCTGGATGCAAGAACACGCCGAGCGCGGCGAATGGATAGAGGAAGCGGAGAGAAATTAAGAAATTGACGTCACCGTGACCAAATTTTTTAATTTGCCGAATTTAATTTAAAAAAATACTGTCGTATGCAGAATTAAAAGACGCAACTTTTTTCTATTTAATGTTTTTCTGTACGATGTGCAGATCAGATGAAAAAAATTAAGAACTGGAAATTTAGAAAACGGATCTTTAATCCATTTTTCAAAATTGAATCGCTGTAACTTTGACAAATCTTAATGAAATTTCCTGATTTTTCGTACAGATACTTAATATAGTCTAACGATAAATATAAACCTGTAAAAAATTCTACTTTAAACAAGTTTTAGACAACAATTGAACTTAACGTAAATAACAAGCTTTTAATACGGTTTCAGTATTCAGTAGCCGAAAGTGTGTTGTAAAGATTTGTCAAAGTTACAGCGATTCAATTTTGAAAAATGGATTAAAGATCCGTTTTCTAAATTTCCAGTTCTTAATTTTTTTCATCTGATCTGCACATCGTACAGAAAAACATTAAATAGAAAAAAGTTGCGTCTTTTAATTCTGCATACGACAGTATTTTTTTAAATTAAATTCGGCAAATTAAAAAATTTGGTCACGGTGACGTCAATTTCTTAATTTCTCTCCGCTTCCTCTATCCATTCGCCGCGCTCGGCGTGTTCTTGCATCCAGCTCCTCAATTAGGGGGCGAGCGCTTCGTGCGCAACTTTCCGTTTTCAAATTTGGTGTCTGTGAGTTTCTTTTTATGATCATACGCACATATTATAGCAGAATTATAGTTCCTCCAATAAGTAGATTGTCTGCATGTATTTATTTCAGATGCTTATAATGATAACTTTGATTAATTTAATATAACCGTCTGTCTGAGCCTCTAGCACATTAAATTTGCAAATTTCGTCAATGGATAGTTTGTGTGAATGAACTGTTCATTTCCAGATAGTGTACAAAGAATGAATAAAAACTGATTGTAGGGAGATGTAAACAGCGCTATAACTCAAATATATTTCCATCGATCTAGCTGGAAATAGGACCATAAGGTTTTCAAGTGGTGACTAAAATACCGTACAAATTTCAGCCAAATCGATGGAAAACTTTTTGAGATATTTGAGAAACAACACTTTTTTAATATCAGTTGAATAGAATTTATCGATCTTTCCAAGTCAGAGGTTAAGGTAAAAAAGAAATTTTAATACATTTTTCTTTTTTCGTAACATTTCGGTAGACAATGCTACCCTCTTCAGACTGTATAAAATTTATTAATTTCGATTAGTACATCTCAGAATATAATGTAAACCGGGAACGTAAATTAAAAAAATTAAAAAATATACCTTCTAATATCAATATCGTACAATGTTTACAATATTATTTCGCCGCAAATCGATTTAAATTTTCGCTTCTTTTTCCTCATTCTAAACACGAGGATACGTCAAACAGATGTATACACGACGAAAATTTCTGCTGTATATGAAACAATACCAGATTCGCGCTTTCTTATATAGGGATAATTAATAAGTTTGTGTTTATATTTTTTCTATTGATGACGCATGATCAAGGTTGTGTACAGTACGTTTGATTTCAGATAAATTTAAAGGCTTTTCATTCTATATATAATTTGCGAATACTGTTTATTTAATTTAATTAAGTCTTCTTGTTTGTTTATTGAATGTTTTTGTAAATTTATGTGTACCATTTCAGATGCAATTCTTTTTCCGTAATTCGGTTCTTTATCTAAAATCTTAAAATTTTGCCAATCAAAATCGTGTTGATTATTTTGTACGTGTTGAAAGATCATAGAATTTTTGTTAGTTTTATGTTCATTTATTCGGGTAATTATTTGTCTTTTTGTTTGTCCTTCATACGAAGCATCACAATTGTTGCAATTTAATTTATATACTATGTTATTTTGAGTTTTTCTATCAGTTTTATCTTTTCCTTTAATTATGATATTACTTAATTTGTTTTCAATAATTGGAATTGTTTTTATTCCGTGTTTTTTAAATTCTGATGATACTTTTTCATAAAAACCATTTAAGTAAGGTACTGTTATTGTTGTTTTGTAGTTATTGTTTTCATTTCTATAGTGGTTAGTTGTCTGTTGATTTAAAACTGCAAGTCGTTTTTTAACGTATCTATGTATAAATTTTTTTGGATAGCTATTTTTTATTAAATACTCTTTTATTTTATTGATGTTTTGTTTGTGGTAATTTTTATCTGAAAGTTTAGTTGCTCTATCTACTAAGTTGTAAACCATCGCAATCTTTTGTGAAATTGGATGAGCTGAGTTGAAATTTAAAAACCGTGCCGAGAAAGTGGGTTTTGTATACCAGTCTGTTATAATTTTATTGTCGTTTTTTATTAGTAATGTATCTAAAAAGCTGATTTTATTGTTCTGTTCAATTTCATAGGTGAATTTTAGTTTTGGGTCATAGGAGTTGAAAATGTGTAACATTTCATTAATTTTATCTGTAGGAATGCATGTTATTATGTCGTCTACATATCTATAATAAAAAATGGGTTTAAAACTTAATTTGTTTAAACATTCAGTCTCGAGATCTTCCATAACTATATCAGCGAATAAACCTGATGTTGCTGCGCCCATAGATGTGCCATCTGTTTGTTTAAAGTATTTATTGTTAAATTGAAAATATGTATTGTTAATTAGGTAGTCAGATGCATTTATTATTTCTCTTATTGGTATTTCTGTCTTTTGTATAATTTGACTACACCTTCTTTCTATGCTTTTTCTTATTAATGAACAACTTATGATTGTAAACAAAGATTGAGCGTCTAGGCTAACAAGAGAATATTCGCTCGGTATATTTATGTCTTTGATTTTATGTATAAGTTCAATGCTATTTTTTATATATGATTTCGGTTTCGATATGCAGTTAGAAAGGATTTTATATAACTGTTTGGATAAAAATTCAGTTGGTGATCCTTTTGTAGATACTATTGGTCTCAAAGGTACATTTTCTTTATGTATTTTTGGCAAACCGTAACATTTTGGCAGTGAAGTATTAGTTTGTGTTAAACGAGTAGAATTGTATTTTTAATCTAAGAATCCGTTATCATTCCATTTTTTGAGAAAATTATAAGAGCATTTTTGTAGAGATTTTAATGGATTTTTTTGTATAGTTTGGTATGAATTGTTATCTGATAATAATTCCATCAGTAATAATTCCATTTTGTCAATATATTCTTTCTTATTCATAACAACGGTAGTGTTTCCTTTGTCGGCATAAGTTATAATAATATCTTTGTGTTTTTTTTATAAAATCTTGCGTTTCTTTATGGTTTTGTAGTAAAATGGTATTTTTGATCGGTATATGTTTGGTTTTATTTTTTAAATGTATATCTATATTTTCAACTAAGTTTTGTCTTAGTGAATCAGCAAGTTCTTCATTTATTTCATTAATAAAAAAGAAATTTTCTAAAGATTTTATATAACTGACTGATATTTTATTGTTTAACGTAAATGGTAAACTAAATTTGGGTCCTAGTGAAATTATATCAGCCACGTTGTTAGGTATTTCAATATCTGTTAAATTTTTAATCCAGTTTTTAGTGTTTGTATTCTTGGTTAAATTATTTTGCGTAGAATTCTTTATTTTTTTGTTATGTTTAATATTTAAATTATCTCGGTATCGTGTATTATTATTTATTTGGTTTTTATTTATTTTTTTAAAAAGATTTTGAGGCAAAAGATTTTTAAGATTTTTACTAAGCAATTCATTCTTTTTTTCCAATTTTTTAATATGAATGCAAATATCTTCTATTTCAATATTTGAAAGTTTGATTTTGAAATTTTCAAGAAGACTATTAAATTTTGTGTTACCAGTATTGCTGTAGAAAAACAGATGTTTCACGTTGCGATTTAATGTTTCGATATGTCGTAGTTTTCTATCATAAGTACGGCATTGTAGAAGGAATTTTCGTTGGGCCTGATTCCTTGTTAGTTGTCTTTGGGTGTGAATCCATTCACGAAGTTCTTGTCAGATAATAATAAGAGTACAGATACCAAATCGTTGCTCGATGTCATTGAAGAATTTAGAATTTTCTGAGATGTCGTTGAATTCGAAGACCCTTGTAGATCCAAGGTTGATTGAGTTCATGTTGAAATTTTGATTTTATCACTTGGTATTTTTTAATATCAGTTGAATAGAATTTATCGGTCTTCCCAAGTCAGAGGTAAAGGTAAAAAAGAAATTTTAATACATTTTTCTTTTTTCGTAACGTTGCGGTAGACAATGCTACCCTCTTCAGACTGTATAAAATTTATTAATTTCGATTAGTACATCTCAGAATATAATGTAAACCGGGTACATAAATTAAAAAAATTAAAAAATATACCTTCTAATATCAATATCGTACAATGTTTTTAGATGACATAAATATATGGCATTTCTGTATAATGGCCGTGCCTAAAAAAATGAGAAATAAGTACTATACGAGAAAGCTACGTGCTAATATCAGTTAGCAGCGGTTTTTTTAAAAGGCTTATAAAAGTATTGTTTATAAAATAAGATTTGTTTCTATTTTGTTATATGTAATTCCATTTAAATCATTTATAAATTGATTTGACAGAGTATTGGATAGATATCGAAACTCCGATAGAGTTGATCCTCCTCGGAAGAAGAGGACCCGTACCGTTCGTGACGGACCGTTGAAAAGAGAGGTTTGCGATAGTCTTCGAGATGAGCCAGTGCAAAGCGTTCGTGAACTTGCTAGACGATAAAGTAATTTATATTAATTTTTCTTTCCGCACGATTACGCGCGATACGAACTTTAAACGCGTTTCTCTCAAAAGAAAATTTTTTTATACGAGTCACACGATTTTTCCCAAACCAATGGGCCGATCCTTCTACAATTATAACCACATATTTTACACATAAATAATTGCTGATTGACTTATTACCCAAATTTGTTGTATAAAGAGTGGTGAAAATTAATAATAATTTTTGTTTGTATTTTAAGACTTTGTTTATTGTACTCTATAATTTTTAGAACAATATTTTTTATACCATGTACTCAAAAAAATCACAAATATAGCCTATTCTTCAACCTATGAAGCAGACTACACTCTTAATTACGTACACTTCAAGATTAAATTTTAAGGGGAAGCCAAAGCAAAATTCACGTATTTTATTTAATGCATAACTTTTATAAATTTAATTAAAATAAATAACTGGTATCAGAGCTGCGTAGCGTTCAGTTTAATTATTATTTTCCATCCAAAATTGCATTGATTAAATAAATTGATATTTCATAAACTTTGAAAGACAGAGGCCTGTTTACGCGTTGAAACCTAACCTGAAAATGACCGTCGTTTAGAATTCATTAAATAACTTTATATTATTGTCTTTTTCATCAAAATAAATAGGAAAGCGGCGTAGCTAACACAATTATCTTTCGTTCTGTCCAAAGCATATATTAATTGGTGTTTTAATTTTTCTTTTAAATTTAAAATACTAATAAGTTCGGCTCGCTTTAAATACGTTCACTCTCCATCAGTTGTGTATCTTCTTGTACAATTTTCGTACTTTTTTGTAGATGCTAATAGGGAAACAGTAGGGAAAATCGCTAAGGAGACGCTGCATCCCTATAAACAGCAAATGGTGCAAGCTTTGATGGAACCAGACAGGCCTAAGCGTTTAGAGTTCGCCACAACTATGCTAGCCCGGCATCGAAGAGATTCGGAATCAACGCGGCGGATATGCTTCGCCAATGAGTCGACATTTACACAGAGCGGTATGCTCAATCGACAGAACCACCGCAACTGAGCGCCGGGAAACCCAAGGTGGTTCCGTGAGGTTGAAAATCAGCATCGCTGGAAAGTAAACGTCTGGGCAGGCATTGTTGGTGATCAACTTGTAGGCCCGTATTTCTTCCAGGAAAATATAACGGGCGAAATCTATTTATATTTCCTCGAAAATGAGTTGCCTCGTTTTCTGGAAGACAACCCCGTGAGTATCAATGTAATGTGGTGGTTTCAAGACGGGACACCACCTCACAATACCAACAATGTCCGATTATGCGCTGGATCGACAAAAACGGACCGTCAGTGAAATGGCCGCCGCGATCACCGGATCTAAATATTTTAGATTTCTTCCTATGGGGCAGAATAAAGGATATTTGTTACAAAGAGAAGCCCACCACTCGGGAAAATATGATTCAGCGAATCCGAGATGTGTTCGCATCCATTACGACCGCTGAATTACGGCGTGCGAGAGAACACTTTGTTAAAAGATTGCGTTGTGTTCAACAATAAGCTGGCGGCCATATTGAGCCGTATATGTAAATTTATAAATAGTGTATATATAGTTAAATGAAATGAAAATGCCTTTTATTACTCTGTTGTTATTATATTTTATAGATATTTATATAAAACCTATAAAAAGATATTACTGCATTTTTTACTTATTTGTGTTATATTAATTACAATATTCAATGAAAATTAAAAATTTCTTTGTCTAACAAAACTTTGTTGCTGAGACTACTGAGGGCTCCTATTTGATTCCAACTTCTGCTCTATATTGATCGAGTTATTTTTGCCTTTTAGCATTGGGTGTTCATGTAGGACACCATAAAAAACCTATAAGCAAGTTGACCCATTAAAAGACTGTACTTCCGATTCAGAGATTCTACAATTCCTTTGGATAACAGAACTTTGTTGCTGCGAGTGCTGCGGGCTGCTATTGGATACTGATCGATTTATTTTCACATCTTTTCCCTTCCACCACCTTCACTTCATTCATGGATCAATCAATGCATAATTCATTATTTCCTTCTTCATCAGTCACTGATTCGCTTTCATCTGCTTGGCTTGACCAGCCCACTCGTTTAGGTTCGCTTTCATCTAATCATTTCGACAAACTTTCATCATTATCCTCCCTTTGTAGTTCGATTATTTCCACGTTTAATATCATTGCTCCATCTAAACTAGTAACAGTAAAAATCAAACATAAGCCATGGGTTACTCAGGAGATAATAGCTATTATTAAGGATAAGAATGATGTTTTTAAACAGTTTCATAACTCTGGCTCTTTTACAGACTACAATGCCTATAAATTATTGAGGAATAGGGCTAAAATACCATCAATTCTAGCAAATTCCACTACTTGCAAGTGAAGATCGATAATGAAAAGGATCCTGCTAAGTCCTGAAAACTTCTCAAAAGTATGGGTCTAGGCTTAAAGTCTAATCCTTCGCCATTAAAACATTTTTCAACTAATCAACTCAATATTTACTATGCATCTGTATCCAATCATACTCCAATACTCACTAGTTATTCATTCGCATCTATCTTACCTAATCTTTGTCATTTTCCCTCATCTCCTTCGTTCGTTTTCCTACCTGTGTCAGCCAAAAAGTTCAACGGACTATAGTTAGAGCCTCTTCCAAGGCGTCGGGTCTTGACGGCATATCAGTCAATATACTGAAATTGTTGTAACCACAAATTACCCTGCCCTTAACAGAACTTTGTAACGGTATGCTCTCTGCTGGATGGTTCCCCGATTGCTGGAAGAGAATCATACTGTTTCCGTTGGCGAAGTCGAGTAGGTTAGAGTCGTGCTCGGATACGGAACCAATTGCAAAGCTTTGCGTGATTTTAAAGGTGTTGGAGAGATTAGTACATGATAAGCTGGTTGAGTACCTCGAATCTAATCATTTGTTAACCGTCAGGCAAGCGGGTTTCAGAAAGGGCCACAGTACTCAATCAGCTCTTTTGGGGGTACTTGATGATGTTAGAAGAGCTATTGACTCCAGAATGATCACGATTTTAGTTTTATTTGATTTCTCCAAGGCCTTTGATACAGTTCCTCACGATAAACTTCCGCAAGTTTGGTGATATCGGCTGCACAGATACGGTACTTAACTGGTTTTATAGATATCTTGTAGGTCGCACGCAGACCGTCGTGGACGAGGTTGATATGCTGTGTGACTGGCTCCAGGTGAATGCAGATGTGCCTCAGGGCAGTGTTTTAGGTCCGATTTTAATTTCCACTTTCATCAACGACTTACCCAAGGTTCTCAAGTATAGCAACTATATGCTATTTGCCGATGATGCCCAGGTCTATGATTCGTTCATTCTATCTGACTTTGACATTGGTGTTCAACGCGTATCTCATGATGAGAACGCAAATTGGGCATCGGAAAATGACCTTTTATTGAATGTCAAAAAGACGAAGGTTATGATCCTGGGCAGTTAGGCGTTTATTTTGCGTATCAATCTGAACACTGCCCCGAAGGTTAAACTTTGTTATGACTTGTTGGATTATGAGAACGCGGTAAAATCACTGGAATTATTGATCATCCCTACCCTCGATTGGTCTAAGCAAATCATGTCAATCTCTAGGCGTGTCCACGGAGTTCTGCATTTTCTACACTATTACAATAAAGCATTATCGGTTAAGCTCCACAAGAGTCTTGTTGAAACACTTATTTTTCCTCATTTCGATTATGCGTGTGCGGTATATAACGATGTAGATCAAACTAAATATCTAAAACTTCAGAGGTTGTTGAATGCTTGCGTTAGATTTGTATGGGGCAACATAGCGAAACGTGAACACGTCACCCCATTTAGACTGGGTTTGAAATGGCTGTCGGTCGAGTCCAGACGCTCATATCTCATTGGTTCCCTAGCGTATAATATCATTGCTCACAACTCACCCTCATATCTAGCAAACCACTTCACCATACTTAATATCCCTGGCCAAAATCCCCGTTCTTCCTCTCGTCATCCACCCAAGTCACTCATGTACCTTCCACCACGCACAGAAGCTTTAAATAAATCATTTGTCATCACCTCCACCCGCATTCTGAATCAGCTCCCTTCCATCAATTTCAATCCATCATGCGTCGATGGCTTCAAAAACACATTATTCAATCATTTGTTTGGGCTTGACCAAACAGCCTGGTCTTCGCAGGACATGTCTGAGGGCTTGTTACCGCGGCCCATCCCTCACCTAAATGAAGCAGCATAGATGCGTCATTTAAGCTGGCATAACTTTATTTGATACAGTATTTAACATGCATTCTTTTTATAACTTTATTTATTTATCTTTTTAATGTATTTTATTATTGTAATTGTATAATTGTAAACGTCAAGCGTGACGTAATTTAATAATTTAAGTATAGTAAGCCGTAGCCATTTTCCCACACAAATACGGGAAGGAGGAAGAACACGCGTCGCCATATTTTCGGCCATCTTAAATAAAATTTACACGTGGTGCTAAATTTTATAATTATTAAATTTCATTTTTTGTTTTCTTTTAAACAATATTTTTATGCATTATAACTTGTTTTTTATTGCCTTTAATGTAGCGTATAGTGCGTAAATAGAATAATATGTTCTATAAGTGAAATAATTACTTGGAAATTTAGCAGCTAGCAGCAATATCATTATTACAATATTATTTACGCAACTGTACCTATAAAGACACGTATATTTTGATAATAATTTTAATAATTTGTGCACAATATTTCTCTATATTTTATAATACTCGTATTTATTTTCTAACACGCAATTTAACCCCCCCCCCCTTCACTCATCGCAGCCATACCTTTTATTATTATAAAGCGTTATTTTACCTTTTGCATTGTGCTATCAACAAAAAAATATTTTTTTTTGTTGCTTTATAGAATTTAGCCTTTATATATTGTGACGGAAATCGTCACACAATCTTTTCGCGGCGAACAAAGCATTTAAACTGATGTTAAATGTAAGTCGTCGGAGCCTTTGGTATGTCAAGGCCAACCGACGACATTCGTTTACGTCGATCAAGTGTACAATTACGCGCGCAATGGTACGTAGGGATGAGAGCGCGAGTGTGTGTGTGTTTCCCACTCTCATCCCTTTTTCGAATATTAGGAGATACCTATTCAGTATGTCTCGATCCGCCGCTCGAGGCGGACAAACCATATCCGGCCCGATCGAGAGTTTTTCTGGCTAACAAGGCGCGTGAGGCGCAAAAGCCATCGGTTACCCGAACTATCCTTGTGAGTGAGCCGCGAGTGATTTGGTGAGTGTGTGTTAAGGACGGGAAGTCAGTGTGTGAGTGCGGACGCGGTTCGCGAGGCACTCGCCGCGGCACAGGGCCGCCTTCCACCACCGCAGCCGACGTCGGTCCTTCGTTGCCCAGGAGGACAAAGGGACACGGATCGGCTGGGCCATCCACGGGGCGCACCCCGGTAAGTCTTCTTATATTACCGCGCGTCCCCCCCCCCTTTCCCCGAGTGTATGTGTGTGAGTACATCGGGAGTGTATTCGGGTACGCCGGTACCCGAATAGCGGAGATCGGGGTAAAGTCAACCGCAGGCGAGGATCTCGATCCGGTTGGCTCCCGATTCAGCCGCCCGCGCGAAACAACCTTTGTCGCGGCACACGACCTGGATGGCCAATTGTTAATTAAAATTAAATAAATGGTTTCTTTATTTTTATTTTAATTATTTGAGTATTTATTGTTCTCCCCGCTCCCGCCGACATTCCCTTTAAATTCATATCGTGTCGAGGCAAGGAGGATCGCCCGAATCCTCCACACCGTTCGTCCCAGCGAACTCGCGTTCCTGGCGACAGCCGCAGTTCGGTAAACAAATAAATTAATTGTGTGCGCGGTATTGGGCAACGCGGCCCAACGGTTAATTTTAATTATTAATAATAATTAATTATACCGGGTTCGCGAATACCACGTCACAAATGGCGACCGTGACAGGACATTCGGTTTCGTCCTCACCGATGTTAAATTTAAATTAAAGAATAATTGTCGGCCATCTTTTCGCGCGCGAGCAGTGTCGCGGCGAAACGTGAGCGGGTTGAGTTTAGAGAGAGAGAGAGAGAGAGAGAGAGCACGAGAGACGGCGTGTGAGACGCGTCTCTATACCGGAGTATTCCCCCTCTTGCTCGGGTATCCGTGGAGAGGTATACACCGGTATATCGGGAGAGAGTTCGCGCGCGACCGTGTTTAGCCGGAAGCGCCCGATCTCACCGAGATCGGTCTCTCCCGATCGTAAGCTTGACGGGAGAACTTTGCCTAGCTTGTATGGGAGCGGTAAAGTAGGGAGAGAGTAGCTTGCGCCGCGGATCGCGGGCAGCGAGAATCCCCCCCGAATAGCGCAAAGGAAAGACTTCGCGAGAGCCGATCATCATCGGCTCTCTCCGATTGCGCCCGCAAGTAGGAGTGAGAGAGAGAGAATCCCTAGTCGCGGGGAATCGGAGTAAGGTGCTAGGCGGGCTATAGGTGTGTGAGTGAGAGAGATAGCGCGATCGCCTAGCCCCTTCGCGTGTATAAAGTCTTCGCAGCTGGTTTCGCCGATAGAAACCACTGCGGCGAATTATTTTTATTTCTCCCAATATAATAAAATAATTTCGTTCCCGCGCGCGATCTAGTATGTATTTTATGGTGTGAGAGTATTTCAAAACTAGATCCTTTCGGGTGAGGTAGCTGCCCCACCTCCCCCCTTTTAAAGAAAATTTTATATAATTTAATTTTTCTTATCTACGGGACGCGGCGATCAAATTACTGTTATTTTATTTGAATTTGAGAGTGCAGTATTTTTATTTGGCTCTCCTCCCCTCCCTGACCCACGCATATATTATATGTAATAAAATAACTAATAATTGTATTATTTATTACTATTTATTTCTATAATATATGTAATTTTATTTGTGTGTGAATAAAATATATTTTACAACTATTGTTGATTATTTAGACTTGTTTGCAAGTTAAATAATTAACAGTAAGTAACTTTGTGTGAAACTGCCGCAAAGTTACAATAGTTGTAATATTAATTATTTAAACTCGTGTGTGAGTAAAATAATTAAAATTATTTCTTTATTACAATTATCTGACAGTAATTACTTGATTTAATATTTGGTATTTATTAAGTATTACTGTTCACGATACTTGTATTATATTTTTGAAATTTTTGAGTGTGAGAAAATTTTTTTTTTTTATAACTCGTGTTAATTGTTTAGACTTGTTGCAAGTTAAACAATTAATGTTAAGTATCTTTGTGTGATTGTTTCGCAAAGATACGAGAGTTGTAAAATATAATTATTTAGACTCGAGAGTGAGTTAAATAATTGAATTTTTTTTGCATGTATTTTAATGATCGGCATTTAACCTAATATTTCGTATTCGTTATTTGCTGTGAAATTTTAATATATGTTAAAAACTTTCTTTTCTCTTTTTGCGTGTTTAAATTATATCTCCACACATTTTTGCCAATTATTTAGACTTGTTTGTTAGTTAAATAATTGGTTATAATTTTTTTTTGGTGTGTTTGCGTAAAATAAATCGGTGTATAAATTTAATTGTTTAGACTTGTTAGCAAGTTAAATAATTAAATTTTCATTTCCTTTTCGTTCAATTAAAAAAAAGGAAATATAAATTATTTCAACTTGGTAGCAACATAAATTATTTATTTAGTCCTTTTTAGGATAAAATAAATATATTTCGCTGAAAAATTGTTGTTTGGGACGACAATTAGTGAAATAATTATTTTTGTTGCAAACCATACGAGATTTACAACATTTCGTAAATACCCCTATTGTTGAAATAATTTAATTAAATTTGTGTTTGTAGTGTAGTGTAAATTATAAAGGAAATTTGGGCTTGGAGAAGCAAAATAATAAATAGTGTCTTGGTGTGTGTGAATCAGAGGACACTGTATTTATTTTTATATTAATTTTAAAATTAATTATTTAGGCTCGTTAGCGAGATAAATAATTTAATTTTTTTTTCTTTTCTTTTCTTCCTTTATAATTTGTTGTTCTGTATTTATTAATAGATTGAAACTTTAATTATTTCATTTTCCATAACAAAATAAATTCTTTTCGCCAGTGAAGAATCTTCTGGATTATAACTGGTGAGAGAGATATTTTGGGAAATCGTTAAATTTACCATTTCTGGTAAATTACCGACGATATTGAAATAATTTGGAGATTTCTTTTTGTTAATAATTAATTATTTTTGCTTGCAGAAGCAATTGTATAGAGTCTTGGTGCGTGTGAGTCACAAGACACTATAATAAACATTAATTATTTAGACTTGTGAGCAAGTTAAATAATTAATTTTAAGTTAGTGCAAGTGTTAAGTGTGTGACTTGCCACAACTTTAACCAACAAAATTTAATTATTTTGTCCTTCTAAGGACGAAATAAATTTCTTTTAAAGAAAATCTTTTGGATTTTAATTAAGTGAATTAATTTTGTTGGTACACTAGTCGGTGCATTTTTACAATTTATTGTAATTAAGCCGACATCAAATTTTTTTTTACTCGTTGGGAGTAATAATTATTTTATTGTGGTGAGTCCAATAAAATAATTTCCAGTTGAAAATTGGATACTTCCGAAGTATTTGAAACACTAGGGATTTCATCTGAAATCCCGGTTGAGAGTACTTCTCCCGACGTCACACGTCGGCTGCTGCTGGTCAAAAAAATAATGGCCAGCAGCTATGAAGCCCGAATGGCCCAGCTTATGCGTGAATCACGCATAGCTAGGGATATTCGTCGGGAAACGAAGAAGCTTCCGATTGAGGCAGTGTATGCCCAATTGGAGCATCTGAGTTTAAACGCAAATGGCGAAGAGGCGGAGTGCCGCGAACGCCTTTTGCGTCACCGGATAAGATGTGTAGACATTAATCTGGAAATACCAAGGTTCCCTGAATACGATGAGAATGTAAGGGCAGAGCCTGCACATAAACCTCTGGTATGTCAGGAACTATGGGAAATTAGGAAACCTCGTTCCAGGAAAGGGAGTGTGGTCTCACCAGGAACGGAAGTTTCCTGCGAGTCCGAAATGTCGGATCGCGAAAGGGTTGCTAGTGACAGAGCACCTATCCCTAAGAAGATGGAGCTCTGTCACCAAGTGGTCTGTCTAGAAACTCGCCATTGAGTACTGCACAAAGCCCGAGGTTGGCATCAACAGGTGCTATACCTAAACGGTTTGGTGAGGTACTGGGAGCAAACATGATCACGACTGCAATCCCTTATGTTCCTGTTTCGGTGGCTGCAACCTCGTGCACAACCACTACGTCGACGGTTACGACCGTGACGACTGCTCAACTCGGAGGTTTTTATGCACCCGCACATTACCTCCCAATTGAAGAGCAAAGAAACAGCGGACATCTTGGCACTAGAGAGAGTGACGTGCCAACACAACATTTTGACTTGGGTTCGCAGACGGAAGCCGACCGTCGTACGTCACGAGGATACACCTCTAGACAATACGACAACAGGCAACCCGAGGCTAATACAACCGAACGTCAATTTGTTGATGATAGGAATGGATATGACCTTCCTAATGACGTCAGTGTTCAATCTTACGAAAAACCGAGGTTTGAACAGAGACGTCGTGAGACCTCTTCTAAGACTTGTGAGGGACAAGATAGAAGAGAGAGGCGTGAGTACACGAGTCCAGCCAGAAATTCACGACACCAACGTTCTGTGAGTAGAGCCTCAAGCAACGATGAACGTCGTGATAGCTGTACGGAGAGACGTACTCAGAAACGTCAGTCCAACCGTAAACTCGACTACCGAGCACAGCCGGAAATTCCGGAGCAAGGTCACAGAGAGAGGTCGGACAGACGTAGAGAAACGCTCGAGAGAAACGTGCGGTGGCCACTTGCGGATTCGTCTGATGGGTATCAGTCTGATCGCGAACCTGTTCGTAGTAAATCCGATTCTCGTAGGGCGGCTGAAGGCCGACATGAGAATAGGAATCCTTCTACCAGCAGGCGTAGGAGTTCCCGGACGGATAATAGAGATGACCGTCGGGAAAGAGAATCCTACGAGGCCAGGCCAAGGTATCGTGAAGACGATAACCGAACGCACGATCGGACAGGGTGCGCACGAGAGCTGCGTATCTGGAACATGTCCTTTGATGGTGAGACCAAAAAGGACGCGGAAGAGTTTCTGAACCGTTTGCACGATTTCAGAAATGACAACGAGTCTCAGATGCAGATGTCTCCAATTGAAGAGCAAAGAAACAGCGGACATCTTGGCACTAGAGAGAGTGACGTGCCAACACAACATTTTGACTTGGGTTCGCAGACGGAAGCCGACCGTCGTACGTCACGAGGATACACCTCTAGACAATACGACAACAGGCAACCCGAGGCTAATACAACCGAACGTCAATTTGTTGATGATAGGAATGGATATGACCTTCCTAATGACGTCAGTGTTCAATCTTACGAAAAACCGAGGTTTGAACAGAGACGTCGTGAGACCTCTTCTAAGACTTGTGAGGGACAAGATAGAAGAGAGAGGCGTGAGTACACGAGTCCAGCCAGAAATTCACGACACCAACGTTCTGTGAGTAGAGCCTCAAGCAACGATGAACGTCGTGATAGCTGTACGGAGAGACGTACTCAGAAACGTCAGTCCAACCGTAAACTCGACTACCGAGCACAGCCGGAAATTCCGGAGCAAGGTCACAGAGAGAGGTCGGACAGACGTAGAGAAACGCTCAGAAATGACAACGAGTTCTCAGATAGCAGGATGTTCAGTGCCCTGCCCAATGTGTTCTCAAAATCACCACTGTTCTGGTATAGAACAGTTCAGCCATCTCTTCGAGATTGGCGTGATTTTGAGATCGAGTTCCTAAATGAGTATGGCCGTATCATAAATGACGAAGATTTACTCATGGAACTTCGATCAAGAACACAAAATGAGGGAGAAAAGGCTACGACGTTCTTGAACTGTTTCAGAGCGATCGTAAATAAATTTAAATGCCTTCGCTCATTAGAACAACAGGTGAAGATGGCCTACTCGCAGATGAGGCCAGATTACCGTAAGTACATACCAGTACGACAAATCAGGAATTTCTCTGATTTGACAAGCTACGGTAAAGAGTACGAGCAGCATTAAACATGGGACACGAAATTTTCCAGTTCCAACGTTAAGCGCGAGAAGCTCGTACCAGAAGCTTTTCCGAAACAGAGTGGTGCAGCACGAGTTTCGGGTAAAGTGGCGACTGTTACCGAAAAGAGTACGGATGAGTCTTCTCATTCAGATAAACAGTCGTCTAAGAAAACTATTAAGAAGAAGAGCAAGAAAAGTGCGAAAAACTCGCCAAACTCTTCTTTAAGCGAATACGAAGCAGCCGCTGTGTACGGTACTTCCAACGTCGCTAATAGTTTTCAGAAACGATGCGGCAAATTGAATAATGGAGTGAGTGCTCCCAATTCGAAATCCGTATCGTACGTGCCTGTTTCTCAACAGTCACCTAGACAACAAAAACAGAGCTCGGGCAAAAGAGAAAGACGTGCTTTGACGAATTCTCAACTGCCGCAGCAAAATGTTTTTGTCCCACAAATGGCACAAAACCTGGTGAGGTATGTGCAACCACAGGCGACGGCAGTAAATCCAACAAACCTGAGCACCAACTTTGTCGGCGTGTGTTTCACATGCCAAAAAGTCGGTCATAGGTCGTCCGATTGCCCGAGCCGAACATGCTACCGATGCGGAAACATTGGGCACTCCGCTGAGCAGTGCTCTACCGAATTGGTAGCAAAGGAGTGCCAGCTGTGTGGAACTAGTGGCATTACACTCCAAACATGTCCTAACTGCGTCAGATTCCTCCAAAACGAGGGAAACCTGAACGCAGGGCACCCGAGCTGCCCCGGGCGCCCTGCACTGCAGTAAGTAAACCGCATGGCTTACAAGGGCAAGAGTTTAAGGTTGGAGAACCCTCTAAACTCTTTAAGAAGTCTAGCAAATCATTTGCTGACTTCTCTAAAGTCCTTAACGAAGATCAAATTCCCTCTCAGACCGAAGTTGGTGTTGAAAGTAAGTCTGAGTGGAAGGATCCTAAACGTTCTGGGGATTCGACAGATAGAAAAGTTCTTAGAACACAACCTGTCAATCCCACCCGAGCTTTGCAAGGTAAAACAGAACAAGGAACCTTATTAGACCAACAAAAGCGTGAGGCTATAGATTGGTCTAAGGAACTCCAAAGGCAAATATACTCTGATAGCAGAGATATTATTGGTGAAGAAAGCGTAAAGAGATCGTTATCTCAGCCGCTTAGCACCATCGGAGTGAACGACCTTGGTTGTTGCTCATCGTCACCCCGTTGTGACACACCTAGTAAAGAGGACAAGAAGCCCTTGGTGGAGAAGGAAATTGTCCTCAACAACGAGCCCTTGGTGGAGAAGGTAGTTGTCGATGGTGTGCATAACATGAACCGTACAAACTCGTTGCCGAGAAGTACAGTTCAGGGGGGGCAGATGCCGTACCAAGTACGTCTAAAATGACGCACACGGCATCGACTCCTAACAACGATAGTCAAACCGATCAGATAATTGCTGGAATCCAATCGGATAACCGGCTATTATTTTTGGTACGACTCGGTGGAAAGGACTTTAAAGCACTTTTCGATCCTGGCGCCATGGTCTCTCTTGTACGATCAGATGTTGTCGAACAGTACAAGTTTAAATGGAGACCTGTCAAGGTTATCGTGAAAGGTGTGGCTGGACCAGCACTTAAAGTCCTTGGTCTTATCGACATTCTATTCTGTGTAGAAGGCCTTGATGGCAATATCCAACTGAGAATTGTAGAGAATATTCAGCATTCCATCATTCTCGGTATGGATTTTCTACAACATTGGAATATGGAAGTCAAATTAGGCGAAGCTATTTGGCGTATTGGCGAGAGTGATTGGAGACATTTCGTCAGAGATACAGCTCATGACATCGATTCGAGGATTTCCGCTGAATGTGCTAGTATAATTGAGATACAGGACGACCAGCGGAAACAAGTCAAAGAGTTAGTTGAAAGCCTACTCTTGCCCTCGGGAGACGTCCACGGCTTTACGACGTTAACGGAGCACCATATAGAGGTTGAGCCTGGTGCAAGACCGGTTTGTCATAAGCCAAGACGTATGTCTCCCAAGGTCCTCGAATTTGCCCAGAGTGAGGTCAAAAAGATGTTTGACAAGGGCATTATTGAACCGAGTGCGAGTGATTGGTCAGCTGCTCCGGTCATCGTTCGCAAGGACGAAGGAAGTTATCGCTTCTGTATCGATTTTCGAGACCTTAATGCAGTCACAAAACGTGATTCTTATCCAATTCCTAACATGGATACCATATTGGATAAGCTGCATAATGCAAGGTATATATCAAAAATCGATCTTAAGAAAGCGTACTTCCAAATATTAATGGCCAAGGCGTGCCGGCATTATACTGCATTTGCTGTACCAGGGTCGGGGCTGTGGCAGTTTACGAGAATGCCTTTTGGCCTCAAGAATGCTCCTATGACCTTTGCACGGCTTATAGATGCAATTTTCGGGCCCAAGGTGGAACCTCATGTGTTTGGTTATCTAGACGACTTGATCGTCATTACCGAAACTTTTGAGGACCATCTAAAATGGCTCGAATACGTACTAAGGACGTTGAATGACGCTGGACTCGAGGTGAATCGAGAGAAGTGTGAGTTTTGTTGTTCCAGCGTAACGTTCCTTGGGTACAAATTGGACGCGGACGGCTTGAGGCCTGATGAGGAACGAGTCGCTCCAGTCCTTAATTACCCTACTCCTCGTAATGTCAAACAGCTGATATCCTTTCTCAGGATGGTAGGCTGGTACTCTCGATTCATTAATCGAGAAGCTGACATTAAAGCTCCCCTTACCAAGTTGCTGCGTAAAGACCAGGCTTGGAATTGGGGCAAGGAGCAGGAGGAGGCGTTCTGTCAGCTTAGAGTTGCGTTAGCTGAAGCGCCTGTATTAGCCCGTCCAGACTTTTCTAAGCCATTTACCGTCCAAAGTGACATTAGTGACTTAGCAATAGGTGCGATGTTGACGCAACTGGACGACGAGGGTTTTGAGCATCCGATTGTCTACGTCAGCCGATTATTAAATCAAAGACGTCAAGAAAAGACCTACAACAGAAACAGACGTATTGCCTCGTTTCAGGTCGGAGATCTAGTCATGAGGAACTGCCGAACGCTTTCCCAAGGTGCGAAGGGCATATCTGCTAAACTTGCACCAAAGTATGACGGACCCTTGGAAGTTAAAGAAGTACTATCTCCAGTAATTCTGAGACTAGAAGAGTCCGGTCGGAAACGGACCGAGGTACACATATCTGATGTAAAAAGATATGTACCACCTCGGGTTGCCAAGTAAAGCAGTAAGGGTTGCGTATCGGTTCGCATGAGAACAGTTATCGAAGGTTGGGCCTGGTAACTGCGTGCCATGCATTGAGAGAGTGATATTTGAGAATACTTGTGTGTGAGTGAATGGGCAATTCTCCCTTATTCGTAATTTATATTTTAATTATGACTAATAAGCTTCTGTTTTATTTCAGCTCCCAGATGGACCCAAACGGCGAGTTGATCGCCCTGACGGAGCAGATGCTCCAACAAAGAGCGATCGAGCGCGATGAAGAAGGCCACCGCCGGTTTGAGAAGAAGGCGGCCAGAAATCGTCGCGCAATATCGCCGGACGCCCGAGACCTGGAAGCAGGAGACGGCGTCACTCCATCTCCACCTCAGCTCATACTGCTGGGGGAAAGCCCACCGACTTTGGAGACCACTAACGAGGTAACTCCGGTGTCTCCCGAATGCTTCGAGGTACCTGCAGATGACCCGCTCGCTGGATGTGCCCAGTCGGTGCGGGACATCGACCAGGTGCTAGTGGAGTTGGAAGGGACACCACGTACCTCAACGGTGGACCTCACTTCGTCGGCTGAGTCAACCCCAGTGGAGCGGATTGAAGTGGATGTGCCTGCGGTATTAGTACCGGGGCCATCCGCCAACATCTACCCCGCAGAGTATGCTGAGGATCTGCGTGAGGCAGAACGGGAGCAGCAGAAGTCCGTCGCCGCAAATCGCCCACGCCACAAGAAGAAGAAATCTAGCGGCAACAGGCAATTGACGATGGACGACTACGAATCAGGAGTCCCCGTCCCACCCCGAGCAACGATTCGGCCGTTCTCGGAAGCAGGAACACCTGTCGTAGGTCCATCACGAGCAGGGAAACTCGATGTTGGGGTCGAGTCCCTGCCCAAGCAGGCGAAGACTGGGTCATCTACATCCGGCCCGGTCATCACTAGGGGTATTGTCCTCCGACGATTGGTAGCAATACCATTCGATCGGTCGGTAGATCCCCCTAAAAACGCCTGCTACAATTGCTAGGCTAGCGACCACAGTCACCGGGAGTGTGCGATTTCGCAAAAGACATTCAGTCTTAATTGTGGACGCCGAGGGGTGACTGTGAGGGAGTGCCCCAGATGTTCGGAGCCGCATGATTTGTGGGTCCGAGAACGGGGTTACTCTCGCTTCGCGCCATCTAACCCCGATGCACCGGCCGCTAAGGTCCCTGTCTCGCCACAGGCACCGAAGCGACCAACGCCACGGGCAGGTCCGAAGGAGTCGAAGAAGCGACGGGTAGAGACGCCCACCCGCAAGGATGGCGCTAGGAAGGGCTCGTGTGTGAAGCCTTCCAGCAACGAACCTTCCTATGCGGAAGTGGTGGTGGGTCGCCTTGTGGAAGAGGCGACTCGCCGCCAGGCCGCTGCATTTGGCTTGGATTCCACGGAGCCCTTCGAGCAAGTGAAGGCAGCCCTAAGTGCGGTCGTCCAAGCCAAAGCGGACCAGAAGTCGAGGGAGTACAGAGAAAGCCTGAACGCTCCCTCGACCAGCGACCAAGCAGCGGAAGCAGAAAGGCAGGGACGCGAAGAGAGCGGGGCTCAGCCAGTCCCTGTCCAACGAGTCAGTGGAAAGGGTAAGACCAAGACCTCTGTTCCGAAACCTCGTGGGGAGCAATCGCAGAAGGCTCGGTCTAGCGACTTGCGGCGGCCCACCCCGACGCAGGGATGAGAGCGGACGCGGTTCGCGAGGCACTCGCCGCGGCACAGGGCCGCCTTCCACCACCGCAGCCGACGTCGGTCCTCCGTTGCCCAGGAGGACAAAGGGACACGGATCGGCTGGGCCATCCACGGGGCGCACCCCGGTAAGTCTTCTTATATTACCGCGTGTCCCCCCCCTTTCCCCGAGTGTATGTGTGTGAGTACATCGGGAGTGTATTCGGGTACGCCGGTACCCGAATAGCGGAGATCGGGGTAAAGTCAACCGCAGGCGAGGATCTCGATCCGGTTGGCTCCCGATACCTCATCCCGCGCGAAACAACCTTTGTCGCGGCACACGGCCTGGATGGCCAATTGTTAATTAAAATTAAATAAATGGTTTCTTTATTTTTATTTTAATTATTTGAGTATTTATTGTTCTCCCCGCTCCCGCCGACATTCCCTTTAAATTCATATCGTGTCGAGGCAAGGAGGATCGCCCGAATCCTCCACACCGTTCGTCCCAGCGAACTCGCGTTCCTGGCGACAGCCGCAGTTCGGTAAACAAATAAATTAATTGTGTGCGCGGTATTGGGCAACGCGGCCCAACGGTTAATTTTAATTATTAATAATAATTAATTATACCAGGTTCGCGAATACCACGTCACAATATAATAATATATATTTAACAGTGAGAAATATACGTTAATATTTTCATTTTCTTTTCGGCAGAAGCTGCAATTTAATTAATTAATAATTTTGCAAACCCGTATTTAATTAATACATAATAAATAATTTTTATTTTTTCGTGTAAATTGAAAACATTATTTTTTGTTTTTGTTTTCTTATTTTCCCTGCTAGCAGCCAAATAATTAACATTATTTATTTATTTATTTACTCCAGAGTAGTACAAATACATTAATACATGGATTAAATTAACGTCGTAAATATTAAACGCCGCCAATAACCACTTATAATCCTGCAGAGGAAAATTAAATTTCCTGTTCGCCGGTCTGGATAACAACAGATATAAATATAAACTAATACAACATATACCAAACAAAAAAGAAAACATTATAATTATAAAATGCATTCATACTAATACAAAACATTCATACATACATACATACATACAGGAATACCAAGATCCAAAACGGACTTCCAGTCATGAATCACATCATTCCACTTATTTTCATTCATTCTAGATTGGGTAACGTGAGTACTTCGAGTCTCGACGTATCAATATTATTAAACAAAAAATATATTTATAGACTCTTACATAATTTCGTTAAACACAATATAAAACTTACAATATTTCTATAATTGAATAATATTACATTTTGTATTAGCAGCTAATAAGTTACAAGTCTATTGCGTTAACTAAAATTATATTGCACTGTTCACTAATTCTATTGTCAATCAATTTTCACTTTTAAATTTTCTTTATTCTTTATATCGCAACCAATCCTTTAATTTATTAATGTCTGTTTTCTTCCGTATATTGAGAGTTTTAAGATTACTTGGTAATTTATTAAAAATATTTATTGCTTTGATATAACTGTTTTTAGTATTAACAGTTTTACGATATTTTGGAGGAATTATTATTTTGTACCTTGTCTTACTCGTAGAATTAACATATTGATTCTTTAAGTTTTGATAGTAATATCTGAGGCTTTCATTAGCAAATAATTGTTGTATATTTAGTGGAACTATTTTTTGAAAAGTATTCTTATTTATTAATTTTAGAATTCTCGTTTGAATTGACTGTAGTAGTTTTAGATTATTTCGATACGCTCCACCCCATGCACTTATTCCATAATTAATCAGGCTATGAAAGAAAGCATAATAAATAATCTTCATAGTATCTGTTTCCATATATTTAGAAATTTTACTGAATATGAATATTAAGTATTTAGTCTTATTTATGAGGTATTCGATGTGTTTATCCCACTTCATATAAGAGTCAAAATTTACACCCAAATATTTTATTTCACTCACTCTCCTTAGTACATCACTATTAATTTTGATTTCAAATTTATTTGGTACACTATCGCAGTAGTTTCCAAACGTTATATAAACAGTTTTTTTTACATTTAAAGTTAATTTGTTTAATCTAAGCCAGATCGAAACTTCCTCCATGTATTTATTCATTTTAAATTCTAATTCCGACCAGGTCTCTCCATATGCTACTACCGCCGTATCATCTGCATAGGACAATATAGACTCTTCAGGCATGTTTATTAACAAATCATTAACATATAATATAAAAAGCAAAGGTCCTAATATTGTACCCTGAGGAACCCCAGTAGTAATATTCTCAAGTTCACTAGTAGATGATCCTATTCTAACTTGTTGTTTCCTATTTGTCAAGTAATTCTTGATTAAATTATGTCCTTTCCCTCTCACACCATATGCATAAAGCTTATCTAACAGTATTTTATGATTCACTGTGTCGAAAGCCTTTGCCAAATCTAAGAAAGTAATTGCTATTGGTTTACTTTGGTGTAAGTTATCATATATTGACGATGATATCAAGTTCAATGCATCTTTGGTTCCAATATTCTTAATGAAACCAAATTGCCTTTTACTTAGGATTTTACTTTTATTTACGAAAGTAGTTAATCTATTATGTATTATTTTTCCAAATATTTTAGCTAAATTCGACATCAATGAAATAGGTCTATAATTTCCCATATCATCTTTTTTACCTGCTTTATATATAGGTACCACTTCTGCTATTTTCAGAGCTTCTGGCCAGACAGATGTTTCAATGCACTTATTAAATACATGAGACAAATAATTTGCTATTAATGATGCTATGATTTTTAATGTTTTAGTATTAATTTTGTCAATACCACCATTTTTCAATTTAAAATTTGTTATTATTTTTATAATTTCTAAATCCCTTATAGGTGCTATGAATATGGTCTTAGGATTGCTTTCAGGAAGCTGCAATATTCTATGACTTGGTGACTTTATCAGATCACTTAACTTTTCACCATGTTTACAATAGTACTTGTTCATTACTTGTGCTATTACTTTTCTATCTTGTATTAAATCGTTTTCTGTTTTTAATTGACTTATAATTGCATCTTTTTTATTGTTATTTTTTTTATTATTTTTAGCAATTTTATTGTTTATACAATCCCAAAGTTTTCTGGGATCATTACTATTTTTTTTAATTGCTTTCTTGTCATGTTCAATTTTAGCTGCTTTAATAATTTTATTTAATTTTTTAACAAAATTTTTGTAGTTATCTTTAAAATCAGTATTATCTGGATTCTGTTTTAGTTTATTGTAAAGCGTTTCTTTTTTATTACAGTAGGTTATTATTTCCTTTGTTATCCAGTCTTTTCTAACAATTTTATTACAACTACGCGATTTTATTTTTTTGCACTTAGCTTTCTCGATGCAGAATTGTATTTGATTTATTATTTCATTTATTGCTTCATCTGGATCATTTATATTTGTATATAGTGCCCAATTAATTTTTTCAGCTATATTGCGCAGCTTATTGTAATTGAAATAAAAATTATCTTTTTTTGTTTCTAATTTACTACTGTTGAGTCTTCCATTTTTTATTTCCAAAAACAATGGATAGTGATCAGTGAAAGGCACCATAAGTATTAGTGCTTTGGTATTAAGAAAATCAGTTTTAATGAAAATATTATCAATACACGTTCCCTCATTAACGTTTGAATTAGATGGTATAGTTACGTTGCTAAAACATGGAAGAAATTCTTTTTCCAATAAGTTGTTTGTAAAATCCATACTTATTGCAGTTGAATCATTAATATTTTCATTAAAATCTCCGACTATTATGTGATTTTTAACTTTGTTTTTTTGTTCTATATAGGCTTTAAAATTCAAATTAAATTCAGGACATCTCAGTCCATGTGATCTGTACAAAGCTGAGATTTCTATGTGTTTCTTATTATTCAAAATAACTACAGTATTCAAAATTTTAAGTTTGCCTACCGCAATCACTTCGTTTGAATGAATTACGTTCTCATTTACGTATACAACAACACCATCGTTTTTATTAATATTTCCATAATTGTAATATAATTGATAATCTTTGATCCTATAATATTGATAGTGTGTAAGTTTCCATACTTCTGTACATACAATCAGATAAGGTTTTATCTTAAGACTTTTAATTAAAATTTGTAATTTTTCAAAATTGGCATTTAGGCTTCTAACATTCAAGTATAAAATCAAACTATCAGCACTACTTCTATCCAAATTAAAATTATCAAGATTTTTATACAATCTTTCTTGCTTAAAAATATTATTTTGTATTTCTTCGATTAATTTTATTTGTTTATCCATTATTTATTTAATTTAATTTCAGAATTGGTTGCAATAGTCTCTAGTTTGTTCCTAATTTGTTGAATAGGATTTTTTTTTTAAATTAACCTGTCTTTGATACATTAATTTGTTCATTTGATTTTGACTTATTTGCTTCAAAGCCAATGACTGATCCCAAGATGGTAAAATTGGTGCGATCGGGTAATCTATCGAATTAATATACTTCTTTTTTTTTACTTAATATACTACATTTAATTCTGTCAGTTGATAAGTGCTCTGTTGGTAGACTTGTTATAAATTTCGTATTATTGTAGACACAGTTAACACATTCAATTTTTGAACTTTTACATTCACTAACATTATGATTTTCTGAACACTTAATACATGAAGAACTATTTTTGCATTTGTTAGTATTATGACCGTATCTTCCACAATTAAAACACGGATTTATGTTAATTAGGTCATAAGCTTTACAGCATTGATAACCTACAAAAATTTTGTTATTGTTTTCACGTATGAGCTTATAAGAACCAGCATACTTCCATCAAAACTGTGCTTGTCTTAGTTCTTGCATTCGTGTACATATGCAGAACTTTACCTTTGTTATTTAAATTAATGAAGTTTCTTGAATTAATATCCGTTTCCATTTCATCTTTGTCCATGTTTGTTGTATTATTAATGCCCGTTATTTTTATTTTAGGATTTCCTTGTCGTTCAACATTGATTTCACAGTTTTGTAATGCCTTATGTAATACAGTTTTAGCACTTTCCAAACTTTTTTCATTCATACAGCTTATTTCGATTTCTTTTTCGTTCTTCTTTCTGACGTATTTCGTTTGTATATTTTTTTCAGTAACCAAACACTTTGTCAGCAATTCCATCGTGTTCTGCTTGGGGTCATTGATCTTAACTGTAATACGTGGAATTCTTGTAGTTTTAGGTTTCATATCATTTAATACATTGGCATATGTTACTTTGTAGTTTTTAATTCTGTATCTATTTGCTTTTGCATCTTTATAAAATTTTTTTGTAATTGATTTTTGTCTTGTAATTCGGCAACAAGTTGTTACAATAAAATATTCTCTGCTATTAAATTATTCAACTCACTCACATCTTCTTTAATAGTTAAATTATGTTTTTCTATCGTTTTATTTTGCAGATCTTGCAGTAATTCCTCTCTTATTTCTTCTGTTTTTTTTTTAATTTTATGCTCGCAATAATTTTTTTTGCTACTTCACTCAATATAAGATCATCCTTATTTGAGGTTATGTCTCGCATTACATGATCTGGACAAATCATTAGATGTACTCCTACATATTTCGGATTACTAGTTTTTTCAAAATCGCTTCTATGGAATACACTTTCACATATTACACAAATCACAGCTGAAACAGCTTTTTTTGGATGGCACTTATAAAATTTACGTCCAGTCTTATCCGGAGGATCTTTATCTTTAGCCGCCATTTTGATTGTGTGATTAATAAAACTTTAATTTTGCTTTTAACAAATTAACAAATTAAGCAAATTAGCACATAAAAAAACAATTGTTTTTTTCTCTTTCCTTCTTTTCATTTGCTTTGCAACTAATTGCAATATAATAACCCCATTTCGCAGCAAACTTTATATAATTTTTACGCCCTTCCCTATTAGCAGCCGAAAAGCTAAAAACCCGATATATTGTTATTACCCTTGCCTGATTTACCTTATTTTGGATTGTTTCTCCCCTGAATAATATTTAAGCAGATAACTAGCTTATAAGAAACTTCAGCTTAGTTTTTATTTTTAACGTTGGGCTGTTAGTTTAATTGCGATAAGTATTGAGCTGCAGATTTATTGCGCCAAACTTATACCCTCCCCTTCTTAATTATTGATAGAATAATTAAGTTAAAATTCAAAATGGCAGCTAACTACAAATTAGGTAGTAAAATAAATATTGATAATGTAGCACAAGGTGCAGCGATAATTAGGCGCACCATAAATAATACCGCCGATGGGAAAATTATAATTTACTGTAATCAGCTTGATTTGAACATCGACGACGATATACGCACAATTCGAGATCGCGTAGCGCGATACAAATCAATTAGTAATTATGGCCCCTCAGCAGGAGAATGGAAACCAGAAGTAGATGGACGACACTTGGACGAATTTAGCCCAATAGAAGAAGAATCTCTCCTGGATCTCTCCCTAATACAATCCGAAATTACGAATTTCCCTCCCCCTTCCCGAGCAGCAAGAGAGCAAAATATTACATCTGGTCGGATGCTATATGTGGAACTGCAAACCGAACAGTCTCAAGGACGGTACCAGGATCCACTGACGATGGAGGAGCCAACGGAATGCAATGAGGCATTAAATGAAAGATTGCTACATCCAGCATATCGTCCGCAAGCACAATCAACGTGCAGGCATTTAAGAACGCCGTCTCCAACTGAGCAAGAGCAGCAAAGATTTTTATTGGATCCGATCATTCCAGAATTATTATATACATCGCCAAGCACAACAGTTTCGTTATTGGGAATAAACTCTACGTCGTATTACCCAATAATAACGCTTGCTCCAACCATTCCGACAGATGAAAACTTATCAAACAACCCTTTTATACCAAATACAACTCCCGCAGCAACACAAAGCACACACGTTTATACGAACTCGCAGCCAAGGACGACAAGCAGCATATAATCCTCAGCATTTAGAGCAGTGCAGCAAACAGCAGCAGAGCGAAAACTAAACGAGCGTGACCAATTGAATCCTAACGACCCGAGAAGCAGCACATACACAAGCAGCGGCAGAAAAAATCTTCCCAGCGTGCAATGGGAAGATGAATTAGCAGCACAGCAGCAACGACGAGAACAAGCACACCAGAGCAGCATATCCGACGAGCCACAAATCCAGAATCTAAACCCTGAAAGAAATACAACATTTAGCATTCCCCCTTCCCAGCAGCAGCAATATTCCCAACAGCAGCAGCCGCAGCAGCAAGCAAATTCGTTGATGCCATCTTTTAGGAATTGTTATTCAAACTGCAGCAATTTAGAGGGTTCGCTATTCACTAGAGAAAAAAGAACGGTTGAAATTTTCTCTAGATATCACATCCAATTTAAAGGGACAAGAAAAAGCGATCCAGAAACATTCCTGAGTTATCTCCAAGAATGCAAGGAGACATATAACCTCTCGATGGACGACATAATCAAAGCTCTCCCATCCGTGCTAGACGATGAAGCATGGGATTGGTTCAAGAGAGAAAAGAGCAGCTGGCGAAAATTTATTGACTTTGTCGACGCAGTGCGATTGCAATATGGATCGGAGGAAATCCAGAGCAACTTACGGCAAATAGTAGAAAATCGCACGCAAGGTCCAGATGAAGACATCTCGACGTATCTTTCAAAATTACGAGGGATATTGGACCAAATCAAACCTCCGCTTCCGCTAGCAGATCAATTGGACAGAGCATCTAGAAATTTGCATCCTAGCTACAGATGCAAAATAGAAAGAAGCCAATTTGATAATTTTGCGCAGCTACAAAAACTAGGCAAAAAGGAAAAAGCTAGGCGGTTACTAGACAAGTACATACAAGCCACTACCAACATTGCAGGGTTATGGCTTAGTAAAATATGGTTACATCGACCCGAAGCAGCAAAAACCGCGCAGCCTAGCAGCAGTAAGCAGCTCGTGCAATCCCAAATCCTCAAACCCTCCCCAGACCCCCAAAGAGCACACACCCAACCCCAAATACAATAAAGAGCAGCGATACAATAAGCCCAGCAGCCCCCAACCAAGAAGATCAGCGCACAATTTCCCTAAGTTTATAGAAGCAGCAAAACGCGACCCCCCTCGACTAAGTAGCAGCAGCAGCAGCAGCACACAACAAAAGCAGCTGTGGAATAAAGTAGTCGCAAATACCAGACAAAGGCAGTGGCAAAAAGCAGCAATGACTCCACAAAGGCCCGGCTCGCCAAGAAGCCAAAATCAGCAGCAACCCAGGAGCCAGAGCAATTACAGAGCAGCAACAAGAGCGCCAATAATTCCCAACCACCCTAGGAAGCAGAAAGAGCCCTGCTTTATTTGTGACCATTTGAGTCACTGGGCAGCAGAGTGCTCTCAAGTATTCTGCTATGGTTGCGGAGACCAGGGAGTCTATATCAGAGACTGCCCTAAATGCAGCACAAAGAAACAGGGAAACGGCAGCCAGAGGAAATAAGGACCCGTATTTTCTCACCCAAACCCCCCAAAGGGTCTCATCCATCCCAAATAGCAGCTAACGAGTCCATTATTCAGCAAATTCCTGGCAGAGACCCCCGCTTATTTTTTAACCTAGAGCTAAATAGACACAAGCTCATAGTACTGCTCGATGATGGAACAGTGCACTCCTTTATAGGCAAAGGAATGAGTAAGGTGCTCCAGAAGAAGCTCAGGACATCGGACTGCAAAGCAGTAAAAGTAGCAGACGGTACCACGGTACCAATACAAGGTATTATCGACGTCTCTATAAATATTGACGGCGACAATATACTTATGCCTTTTCAAGTAGCAGACGATCTACAGTATGATTGCATACTGGGGATCGATTTTAAGCACAAAGTCAACATGAGGATAAATTATGAAAAGGATACGTGGTGGCCTTCTAAAGGCATTACGCATCATTTTTATCCTCATGGCGAAGACCCAAGCTACATACCAGCCCTAGCAAGTATTGGAGGACTCAAAAGAGCTACCCCTTCACAAGAAAAAATTTTGCAGCAGCTTCTTGATGAAATGATTCCCGCAGCCCCCAAGACGTTAGGCACTACAAACCTAACCGTCCATAAAATTGATACGCAAGGAGCCGAGCTCATTAGGCAGAGAAACCGCCGGTACTCGCCTAAAATGCTACAAGCAGGCTATGCGGAGGTCGATAGAATGCTACGTGAAGGCATCATCGAACCTTCCGATAGTCCATGGTGCAGCTGCCCCGTTATTGTCCCTAAAGGGAACGGTGCATATCGTTTCTGCATTGACTATAGGCAAGTCAATGCAGTTACTAAGAAAATAGCTTATCCCATGCGAAACATGGATGATATATTAGATCAGCTACGAGAAAGCCGCTACATAAGCAAGCTAGACCTGTCCCAAGCTTATCATCAAGTCCCCCTAGGCCCCGAAAGCCGAGAAATAACAGCCTTTGCCCTCCCAGCTAAGGGTTTATTTCAATTCACCCGCGTACCCTACGGTCTAGCAAATGCATCAGCCATGTTCCAGAAAATAGTGGACAATTTAATAAACCCAGAGTGGGAACCGAATGTGTTTGCTTATTTAGATGATATAATTATTACAGCCAAAACTTTTGAGGAACATATTCGATGGCTCAAAATAGTATTAGCAGCCCTTAAGAAAGCCAATTTGCAGCTAAACCGCGAAAAATCTGAATTTTGTAGCGCGGAGGTTACATACCTAGGTTATAAAGTTAACCAGGATGGCCTAAAAACAAATAATGACAAAATAAAGCCGATATTGGAATACCCAGCCCCCACTAATTTGAAGCAGCTACGGAGATTTACCGGATTAATCGGTTGGTATTCCCGATTTATCGACAAATTAGCAGACTACCGAGCACCCTTGAATTATCTTACAAGGAAAGATGTCAGATGGCACTGGCACAAAGAGCAGCAAGAAGCGTTCGAGAAGATGAAATTAGCCATCATCCAAGCCCCCGTTTTAGCCCGACCCGATTTTTCCCTCCCATTTTCCCTCCAAACTGATGCCAGCGATTATGCAATAGCCGCAGTTCTCACGCAAGAGATAAACGGAGAAGAGCATCCGATATACTACGTGAGCAGAACCCTGAGCAAAGCTGAGCGGAACTACACCGTCACGGAAAAGGAGTGCTTGGCCGTGTTATGGTGTGTGGACCGACTCAAGGGTTATTTGCAAGGGAAAGAGTTCACGGTAGTAACGGATCACTACAGTCTTCTCTGGTTGCATAATATTAAGGATCCGACAGGGAGATTGGCCCGTTGGAATACCATCCTGCAAAATTATAATATAAAATTTGTGCACCGCAAAGGAGCGTTACACAAAGTGCCGGATGCATTATCTCGAGCATACGAGAACACCGAAGCAGCAGTAGCCATATCAATAGACGGCAGCGATCCCTGGTATCAAAGAAAATTAATTGCAGTAGCCAAATTCCCCAGTAAATACCCCGACCTAAGAATAGAGAATAATATATTATACGCCCACCGTCCCAATCCCCCAGTAGATCCCCTTGTACCCGACCTCGATGCCTGGAAGCTGATTTTACCCCAAGACGATCGACCAAAAGCCCCATACGAAGCCCACTATACACCGTAAGCAGGCCATCTAGGCAATGACAAGACATATGCTAGATTGGCTACATATTATTACTGGCCAGGAATATATATCGATACATGCCAATATGTTAAAGCTTGCCAAGAGTGCCAAGCTCATAAAAGCAGCTAACAAGCTCCCGCCGGTCTTATGGAAGGCAGAAACATCAGTGCACCCTGGACAGTAGTCGCAGCAGATATCATGGGCCCGAAGCCACCATCGAAACAAGGCTTCAAATACATTATTGTATTTGAAGACCTATTCACGAGATACGTGGAGATGAAGGCATTAAGAAGAGCTGATGCAAAGAACATATTACAAGCTTTCGACGAGCTCGTTATAAATATATTGGGACGTCCCAAATACCTGATCACCGATAACGGAACAGAATTCGTTAATCGGATGGTCACAGAGAAGCTAGCATATTACGGGATTACGCAGTCTACGATACCTCCATATTTCGCGCAAGCCAACCCTGTGGAAAGGGTAAACAGAAATACAAAGCCAATAATCAACAGCTATTTAGCTGATGATCATAGAAATTGGGACACACATCTAGGCGAATTTTGTTTTGCATTAAATACAGTCGTGCACTCCTCCACCAAATATTCACCAGCATTCCTAAATTTTGGTAGGAACCCTATTACCATAGCTCTGATCAAAAAGCACATTGAATCCCCAACCCAAATTCCCGCCCCAGATAGGCAGCAATGGATAGAGCGACTGCATAGATTGCCAGCAATTTACGACCTAGTAAAAAGGCATACCGAAATAGCCACAGCCAAGCAAGCACGGTATTACAATAATGGTCGTAGAGACATACAGTACCAATTAGGAGATTTAGTTGGTCACCGCAATCGTGTGCTACCGTCAGCCGACGATAACTTCGCAGCTAAGAAAGCTCCCAAATATATAGAACCAGCAAAAATAATTCAAATATTCTCCCCTAGCATATATTTAGTAGAGGATGAGAGCAGCAAAAACTAAGGTTCACATTAGCGATTTAAAACGGTATGTCCCTCCCCGAAATCTAATTCCACCCCAATGTCCGCAAACGCAGCAGCAACAATTATCGCAAAGCATCCGAATCGCGAATCCGCCCAATAACCCAGTTACCCGAAAAAGAGGTTGCCCGAAGAAAATTATACCTGATACCCATATGTCCCCTAGCAGCCCACCCAAACGTCAACTTAGACCGCGGAAATAATCGAAGCTTAGCAGATAATGAATGGGATGGCAGCGATGAGTATAAAAGAGCAAATGCAAAAACAATATAATAAATCCTTGCAGAATGGATCGTACGAGCGGAACGGCCTCCGCATTACGGAGAGGACGGGGCAGAGGCCGTGCCCAAATATTTGGCGAGCGCCGGCCGGTTATTGGGGATCTGGAGAATGATGATAGCAGCAACGGCAGCAGCGGTAGCAGCTCCGAGGCGGAGGAGAGAACTCCGCACCCATCAACATGTCCGGGAACTCGGGGCTGCATAAGAGGAGGGAGGCACCTCTGCGAGGACCCCTCTTGGCTAACAACAGCAGCAGCCATAACACCAGCAGCAGCCACAACCCCAGCAGCAGCAACAACCTCCGCAGCCCCAATATCCCATATACCCTCCACTTCCCGTCTTGCAGCTACCTCAAATTCCCTTCGCCGCCCAAAAACAACATCCCCAGCGTAATGTACTAACAAATACCACAGCAGCCAAGAAATAATGTGTACAAATTTCTTATTAATTACATTGTCTTAAGAGAAAAATATTTTAAAATGGTTTAATAAGCAAGCAAAATAATGACGCAGTAGCAGCAATATGGCAAAGCAGCAAGGCATGCACCAATCTTATAATTTAATAGCAGCATAATATATATATTTATGATAATATATATAAAATATGTTATGTTTATGTATATGGTATGTTTATGATAATATATATAAATATATATTTATGATAATATATATAAATATATATGATAATATATATGAAATATATATAATTATGATAATTTAAAGAATCTCGAAATTTTTTTAAATATTTAAATGGGAATTACCATGTTAATTTTTGTGAATTTTATGTCTTTCTTTAAATTATCATAACTTTTTACAGAATTGAAGGCCCCAAAAATGCTACAGACCATTTGAAAGGTATTGCTTCAAGCTTTCTTTTAGACTTTTGGAAAAAAAATTAATTGTGGCGCACTTGCACTTTTTTCAAGTTGAATATTGACATGTAGTTCATATAACATTCACCTTGACATTAGAAATTCTAACCCAGAAGAATAAATTCTAGACACAATTAGCAACGAATGTTATATATAATGTTTTATAGTAAAAGTTGATAGATTTTAAGTTAAATAGCGGTAAACCCAGCTGGTGTTGAAAAAAACTAGAAAAAATTCACTTTTTGAGGTTTGAATAACTTTTGAGCAAATAGATTCCAGTACCTAAAAATTTTTTTCTGTATTCTGAAAAACATTTGCATTGTGTACCCAAAATTTGGTGAATTTTAAAATTTTGATCGGACCACTTCACGTGGAATACCCCATATATATATATAATCGATATAATCGATACTTTAATTGCATTTAAAAATTTAATTTTTGTTATAAATAAAATTTTTAATAGGAATGAGAGAAAACATGTAAGTATGCAGTATGAGAGTGTCGCGAACGCGAAATGAGCTCTCAAAGCGGTAAGATATAATAAATATAATGTAAGGGCCCAGCCAATCGTACTTATAGGCATATAAGAGCAAAATAGAATCACATACACCGTGTACACTAACACAGATAGCAGCCAAGCAGAATAGTTATGGAGACTAAACACGAGCACACCGCAACAGTAGCACCGGCTACTTGTTAGAAATAAGATAAATGAGAAGCAGCATTATTCTCCCCACTATACTAGCAGCGATAATAGCAAGTAATTTTTTTATTTTTAGTAAAATAAGTATTTATTTAATTTATTGTCTTTTAGTTAGTTAGTTTTAAAATTCAGTTACGACTTCCGCGTAACTTCAGTTTGGTGGGGGGGAGTTGTGACAAGGTATGTTATACCTTGTCAAAATAATAAGCGAGCGAGTCCCAATATAAACTAGCCTACCTACCCTCACATCTCTAAGCCTACCAAACCTAACCAAAGCTTCCCAAATCCCCAATACTTCTCTTAGTTCCTTCCACGTAGCACAATGAAGCAGCATGTTAGGAGAGGCGATACGACTTCCAGGAGGCATCGCACCAAGACCATGAAGCAGCTTACGATGGACCAAGGTGCCAGACTGAGCAGCACGAGCAGCAACAAGACATTCAGGAAGCTGTAAAACAATTAAGCAATGAATAATAATCCAATTAGAAGAAGACAAGAAAGCATATATTTGCACACAGTAACTGACAGCTACATGCTAGGAGAGGAATGGAAGTGAGGTTATGGTAATCACAACATTACCATAACTCTTAATTAATAACTAGTATATTATACGCAGCACTCCCTCGGGAGCTAGATATTCACCTAGGAAGCAGCCAGAGTTCCTGCAGCAACGCAGCATTGAAGAAGAGCAGCAGTAACTGACCCGACGCGCACCAGCTGAGCGGTCACCGTGAGAGCGAGTGAGAGAGAAGACTCGAGTATCGGCCGTCCCGTCTGCACCTGTAACGAAATGGACCTATTAGCCGATACGTTAATATCACGGAACGATCATAAAGGCTTACCTGGTCAACAGCACCACCAGGAACACCGTCCTCTCCGTGGGAAGCAGCAGCCCAGGCAATATCATCCGCCTTGGTAAACATGGCCGCGAGCACTAACTACACGAGGCGCGCGAGACGACGGCGGCCGACGGGCGACTCGACGCGAGAAGCTGCGCGCGCACGTCGGGCCCGAGCAGCGAAGCAGCGAACGAGAGAGCTCATCGGGACGCCATCGAGGCAACATCAGCACCTCGATTCACGACCGTTTGCGGAGAATATTCGAGTGTGTGTGTGTGCGAGAGTAATGGAACATAGAGCAGCAATCTCCAGGAAACGATCTCCTCGATACCAAGGTGGGTGTACGCCTTGCAGTGGGTACTTCGTAACCTCCTCCGCTCGTAAGTGTGCTTCCCCTTTTTCTCCCCTCCCCAACCCTCACGCAGCAAGTAGCAGCAGCTTGCATGCAGCCGAGCATAATTAGATAAATTCGCCGCGATCGTACGCGGCTGGCGCCCAAACCATTTATTAAATTTTTATAATAAATTACTATTATTTTATATATTTTAATTGTTTACTAGCAACAATTCCTCGGTCGCTAACGCTCCCTTGGTCGAAATTACACTAAATATATACTTATTTTTATTTTTTTTTAATTTATAATTTTACAATTTAATTGAATAAAAATGTAAAATATAATATAATGTGTAATTAATTAACCTAGTATTAAGTTACAATCAATTTTTTTTAGTCAATAAAATAAAAATAACAGTGTATTACATTTGCAACATTGTATATACTTATTTAATCTTAGTCAATTACACAAAAGTTTATAGATACTGAACATATTTCTACATAATACTGAAAAAATTAAAAAAAATTAAAAATAATCGAATTGATAAAACTTACACTGGAGTACAGAATTTTAATTTTAATTTTTAATACGTAGTAACACATATATCATTACTTACAATATTTCCACACTATTCCTGTAAGAAGCTACACCAATATAGTAACAAATGTGTTATTTTTCTACCAGAATAATATTTTCAACAACAAAAATTACAAAATAAAATTATTCTTTGACCATTATACATATATTTCATGCTTTTTCATAATGTTTCACGGAAAGAAGATGAAGAATTTAAAATTTCATACAAAATTACTAAACTCTTTTTTATTACTAAATCCTTTCAAACAAATAATTCTACGTAATAATTGAATTTATAAAAATTTTTTTCAGATTAAAATTCTGGCTAAAAGATTTATTTTCACATTTTATTAATTTTGTTTTATATTCAAAAATCTTTTATAAAAAAGAATATTAGTAATTGCAACCAAAAAATATAAATGATATTATACAATTACAATAATAAAAATTGAATATTAATTATAAAAGTTATTTTGATATTACACTTGGTATTACATTAAAAAAATGAAAGAAAAATAATATTTTAAATTTATTAATCAACTTCCTCACGCATTTTACATCTTAGAAATAAAATATGTATTACATTAAATTATATATATTATATTATATATGTTATCAAAATTTATTAGAGTAATAGTACTGTTTTTGTCAGTGTTCGTATCACTGTGACCACTTTTTATTACCGAAAACCCCTATAAAATATTTTTAGAATTCTTCTACTAAACCCCCCTCTTACCCCCTACCACCCAATCATTACATGGGGGATAACTTGAGACTGGTTGTCATATTCAATGTTGACCCTTCCTCCCACCTTCTTTCATCTTTAAAATAGGGGATAAAAAAGAGTGGTGGTCATATTGTTATTCACCTGTACCGAAACCCCTAAATTATTTTTGGAATTTTACTAATTTTATTTCCCCCCTCCCCTCTTGCCCCTCCTCCATCTAGCGATAAATGGAGGATAAATAAAGAGTGATTATCATATCGCTATTCATCGTAACCAAAAACCACATCTTAGTTTTTTTAGAATAAAAAAGAATGGTCGTCATATTCTAATTCATATATACCGATAACCTCTATAAAATATTTAAAAAATGTTATAATTTTACTCCCCCCCCCTCATGACTCCACCTGCATCTATCATTAGATGTGAGATAAATGATGTGTGGTTGTCGTATTCAGCGTTAACCCTTCCCCTCCACATATACGTTTAATTCTTGTAACTTTTGGGATACCGGACACCGGAGAACGGATGAATTTTGATATATATAGATGATAAATCAAAAATAAAATTTTAATTTTTTTTACCACTTTTCTCACTCATTTTACACCTTTGTAATAAAGTATGATGAAAAATGTGTAAAAACGTATATTTAACTGTGATAAAAAAACAGAACGAATAATCAAATAAAATATATATTACATTAAAATATATTACTTAAGTTATTAAAAATTATTAGACTGACAGTACTGCTTCAGTCTATGTTAGTATTACTGTGACCACCATATTTTTACATTATTTATGTATGTAGTGACTATTATTTATTATTAATTACTTATAATATTACTTATAGGTATGTTCTTAATATAATAATTTAATTTGGTACAAAAATATACAAACATTGGAGTACTGGCAAAAGTGCTTACACACTTTTTTAATATTTCATCCCGTAATTAGTGGAGTTATCCCGGAATACCTCGCGAATTCCCAAAATTTCGAGGAAATCCCGTAATTAGTGAAGTATCCCGAAATATCCAGGAAATCTCGTAATTAGTGAAGTTATCCCGAAATAACTCAGAAACTCCCGAAGTATCCACTAAATCCCAAAATTAGTGAAGCTAACCCGGCATTCCTCAACAATGACCGAAATATTAAGAAGATCTCGGAATTGGTGAAGTTATCCCGGAATACCTCAAAATTTCCCGAAATATCGAGGAAATCCCGTAATTAGTGAAGTTATCCAGGAATACATCAGGAATTCCCGAAATATCGAGGATATCCCGTAATTAGTGAAGTTATCCCGGCATATCCACTAAATCCGAAAATTAGTTAATTTATCCCGGCATACCTCAGAAATTATCGAAATATTAAGAAAATCTCTAAGTTGGTGGAGTTCTCCCGGAATACATAAAAAATTCCCAAAATACCACAGAAAATCCCGAAATACCATAGAAAATCTTGAAATAACCAGAAACTCCCGAAATTAGGGAATTTATCCCGAATAACCACAGAAAATCCCGAAATATCCAGGAAATCCCGAAATCGGTGGCTTTATCCCGAAATACCACAGGAAATTCCGAAACATCCAGGAAATCCAGAATTTGGTGGATTCATTTCGGAATACCACAGAATATCCCGAAACATTTAGGAAATCCCGAAAGTGATGGAGTTACTCGGAATACGTCAGAACATCCCGAAACATCCAGAAAATCCCTCAATTAGTGAATTTATCCCAAAATGTCACAGAAAATCCAGAAACATCAAGGAAATTCAGAAATTGATGGATTTATTCCGGAATACCTCAAAAATCCCGAAATTGGTGGATTTATCCCGGAATACCACAGAATATCCCGAAACATCCAGCAAATCCCTAAATCGGTGGATTTATCCCGAAATACCACAGGAAATCCCGAAACATCCAAGAAATCCCGGAATCGGTGGATTTATCCCGAAACCCCACAGGAAATTTCGAAACATCCAGGAAATCCAGAATTTGGTGGATTTATTCCGGAATACCACAGAATCTCCCTAAACATCTAGGAAATCCCGAAAGTGGTGGAGTTACCCGGAATACGGCAGGAAATCCCGAAACATCCAGGAAATCTTGAAAGTGATGAAGTTACCAGGAATTCGTCAGAAAATCCCGAAACATCCGGAAAATCCCTCAATTAGTGAATTTATCCCAAAATGTCATAGAAAATCCCGAAACATCCAGGAAATCCCGAAATCGGTGGATTTATCCCGAAAAACCACAGGAAATTCCGAAAAATCCAGGAAATCCCGAAATTGGTGGATTTATCCCGGAATACCACAGAATATCCCGAAACATCCTGGAAATCTCGAAAGTGGTGCAGTTATCCCGGAATACGTCACAAAATCCCGAAACATCCAGGAAATCCCGAAATCGGTGGATTTATCCCGAAATAACTCAGAAACTCCCGAAGTATCCACTAAATCCCAAAATTAGTGAAGCTAACCCGGCATTCCTCAACAATGACCGAAATATTAAGAAGATCTCGGAATTGGTGAAGTTATCCCGGAATACCTCAAAATTTCCCGAAATATCGAGGAAATCCCGTAATTAGTGAAGTTATCCAGGAATACATCAGGAATTCCCGAAATATCGAGGATATCCCGTAATTAGTGAAGTTATCCCGGCATATCCACTAAATCCGAAAATTAGTTAATTTATCCCGGCATACATCAGAAATTATCGAAATATTAAGAAAATCTCTAAATTGGTGGAGTTCTCCCGGAATACATAAAAAATTCCCAAAATACCACAGAAAATCCCGAAATACCATAGAAAATCTTGAAATAACCAGAAACTCCCGAAATTAGGGAATTTATCCCGAATAACCACAGAAAATCCCGAAATATCCAGGAAATCCCGAAATCGGTGGCTTCATCCCGAAATACCACAGGAAATTCCGAAACATCCAGGAAATCGAGAATTTGCTGGATTCATTTCGGAATACCACAGAATATCCCGAAACATTTAGGAAATCCCGAAAGTGATGGAGTTACTCGGAATACGTCAGAACATCCCGAAACATCCAGAAAATCCCTCAATTAGTGAATTTATCCCAAAATGTCACAGAAAATCCAGAAACATCAAGGAAATTCAGAAATTGATGGATTTATTCCGGAATACCTCAAAAATCCCGAAATTGGTGGATTTATCCCGGAATACCACAGAATATCCCGAAACATCCTGAAAATCTCGAAAGTGGTGCAGTTATCCCGGAATACGTCACAAAATCCCGAAACATCCAGGAAATCCCGAAATCGGAAGATTTATCCCGAAATACAACAGGAAATTCCGAAAAATCCAGGAAATCCAGAATTTGGTGGATTGTTTCCGGAATGCCTCAGAAAATGCTGAAACATCCAGCAAATCCCGAAATTGGTGGATTTCTCCCGGAATACCACAGAATATCCCTAAACATCGAGGAAATCCCGAAAGTGGTGGAGTTACCCGGAATACGTCAGAAAATCCCGATACAACCAGAAAAGCCCTCAATTAGTGAATTTATCCCAAAATGTCACAGAAAATCCCGAAACATCAAGGAAAACCGAAATTGATGGATTTATTCCGGAATACCTCAGAAAATCCCGAAACATCCAGCAAATCCCGAAATTGGTTGATTCATCACGGAATACCACAGAATATCCCGAAACATCCAGGAAATCTTGAAAGTGGTGAAGTTACCCGGAATTCGTCAGTAAATCCAGAAACATCAAGGAAATTCAGAAATTGATGGATTTATTCCGCAATACCTCAGAAAATCCCGAATTTGGTGGATTTATCCCGGAATACCACAGAATATCCCGAAACATCCAGCAAATCCCGAAATCGGTGGATTTATCACGGAATACCACAGAATATCCCGAAAAATCCATGAAATCTCGAAAGTGGTGCAGTTATTCCGGAATACGTCAGAAAGTCCAGAAACATTCAAGAAATCCCGGAATCGGTGGATTGATCACGATATACCACAGGAAATTCTGAAACATCCAGGAAATCCAGAATTTGGTGGATTTATTCCGGAAAACCACAGAATATCCCGAAACATCCAGCAAATCCCGAATTGGTGGATTTATCACGGAATACCACAGAATATCCCGAAAAATCCATGAAATCTCGAAAGTGGTGCAGTTATTCCGGAATACGTTAGAAAATCCAGAAACGTTCAAGAAATCCCGGAATCGGTGGATTGATCACGAAATACCACAGGAAATTCTGAAACATCTAGGAAATCCAGAATTTGGTGGATTTATTCCGGAATACCACAGAATATCCCGAAACATCCAGGAAATCATGAAAGTGGTGGAATTACTCGGAATACGTCAGAAATTCCCTACACATCCAGACAATTCCTCAATTAGTGAATTTATCCCAAAATGTCACAGAAAATCCCGAAACATCCAGGAAATCCCGAAATTGGTGGATTTATCCCGGAATACCACAGAATATCCTGAAAAATCCATGAAATCTCGTAAATGGTGCAGTTTATTCCGGAATACGTCAGAAAATCCAGAAACATTCAAGAAATCCCGGAATCGGTGGATTGATCACGATATACCACAGGAAATTCTGAAATTCCAGGAAATCCAGAATTTGGTGGATTTATTCCGGAATACCACAGAATATCCCGAAACATCCAGCAAATCCCGAAATTGGTGGATTTATCACAGAATACCACAGAATATCCCAAAAATCCATGAAATCTCGAAAGTGGTGCAGTTATTCCGGAATACGTCAGAAAATCCAGAAACGTTCTAGAAATCCCGGAATCGGTGGATTGATCACGAATACCACAGGAAAATTCTGAAACATCCAGGAAATCCCGAATTTGGTGGATTTATACCGGAATACCACAGAATATCCCGAAACATCCAGGAAATCATGAAGTGGTGGAAAGTTACGCGGAATACGTCAGAAATTCCCTAAACATCCAGACAATCCCTCAATTAGTGAATTTATCCCAAAATGTCACAGAAAATCCCGAAACATCCAGGAAATCCCGAAATTGGTGGATTTACCCGGAATACACAGAATGTCCAGAACATCCTGGAAATCTCGATAGTGGTGCAATTATCCCGGAATACGTCAGAAAATCCCGAAACATCCAGGAAATTCCGAAATCGGTGGATTTATCCCGAAATACCACAGGAAATTCCGAAAAATCCAGGAAATCCAGAATTTGGTGGATTTATTCCGGAATGCCTCAGAAAATCCTGAAACATCCAGCAAATCCCAAAATTGGTAGGTTTATCCCGGAATACCACAGAATATCCCGAAATATTCCATGAAATCTCGAAAGTGGTGCAGTTTTTCCGGAATACGTCAGAAAATCCAGAAACATTCAAGAAATCCCGGAATCGGTGGATTGATCACGAAATACCACAGGAAATTCTGAAACATCCAGGAAATCTAGAAATTGGTGGATTTATTCCGGAATACCACAGAATATCCCGAAACATCCAGCAAATCCCGAAATTGGTTGATTTATCACGGGATACCACAGAATATCCCGAAAAATCCATGAAATCTCGAAAGTGGTGCAGTTATCCCGGAATACGTCAGAAAATCCCGAAACATCCAAGAAATCCCGGAATCGGTGGATTTATCCCGAAATACCACAGGAAATTCCGAAACATCCAGGAAATCCAGAATTTGGTGGATTTATTCCGGAATACCACAGAATATCCCTAAACATCTAGGAAATCCCGAAAGTGGTGGAGTTACCCGGAATACGTCAGAAAATCCCGAAACATCCAGGAAATCCCGAAATTGGTGGATTTATCCCGGAATACCACAGAATATCCCGAAACATCCTGGAAATCTCGAAAGTGGTGCAGTTATCCCGGAATACGTCAGAAATTCCGAAACATCCAGGAAATCCAGAATTTGGTGGATTTATTCCGGAATACCACAGAATATCCCTAAACATCCAGCAAATCCCGAAATTGGTTGATTCATCCCGGAATACCACAGAATATCCCTAAACATCGAGGAAATCCCGAAAGTGGTGGAGTTACCCGGATACGTCCGAAATCCCGATACAACCAGAAAAGCCCTCAATTAGTGAATTTATCCCAAATGTCACAGAAAATCCGAAAACATCAAGGAAAACCGAAATTGGTGGATTTATCCGGAATACCTCAGAAAATCCCGAAACATCCAGCAAATCCGAAATTGGTGATTCATCACGGAATACCACAGCATATCCCGAAACATCCAGGAAATCTTGAAAGTGTGAAGTTACCCGGAATCGTCAGTAAATCCAGAAACATCAAGGAAATTCAGAAATTGATGGATTTATTCCGCAATACCTCAAGAAAATCCCGAATTTGGTGGATTATCCCGGAATACCACAGAATATCCCGAAACATCCAGCAAATCCCGAAATCGGTGGATTTATCACGGAATACCACAGAATATCCCGAAAAATCCATGAAATCTCGAAAGTGGTGCAGTTATCCGGAATACGTCAGAAAGTCCAGAAACATTCAAGAAATCCCGGAATCGGTGGATTGATCACGATATACCACAGGAAATTCTGAAACATCCAGGAAATCCAGAATTTGGTGGATTTATTCCGGAAAACCACAGAATATCCCGAAACATCCAGCAAATCCCGAATTGGTGGATTTATCACGGAATACCACAGAATATCCCGAAAAATCCATGAAATCTCGAAAGTGGTGCAGTTATTCCGGAATACGTTAGAAAATCCAGAAACGTTCAAGAAATCCCGGAATCGGTGGATTGATCACGAAATACCACAGGAAATTCTGAAACATCTAGGAAATCCAGAATTTGGTGGATTTATTCCGGAATACCACAGAATATCCCGAAACATCCAGGAAATCATGAAAGTGGTGGAATTACTCGGAATACGTCAGAAATTCCCTACACCAGACAATTCCTCAATTAGTGAATTTATCCCAAATGTCACAGAAAATCCCGAAACATCCAGGAAATCCCGAAATTGGTGGATTTATCCCGGAATACCACAGAATATCCTGAAAAATCCATGAAATCTCGTAAATGGTGCAGTTATTCCGGAATACGTCAGAAAATCCAGAAACATTCAAGAAATCCCGGAATCGGTGGATTGATCACGATATACCACAGGAAATTCTGAAATTTCCAGGAAATCCAGAATTTGGTGGATTTATTCCGGAATACCACAGAATATCCCGAAACATCCAGCAAATCCCGAAATTGGTGGATTTATCACAGAATACCACAGAATATCCCAAAAAATCCATGAAATCTCGAAAGTGGTGCAGTTATTCCGGAATACGTCAGAAAATCCAGAAACGTTCTAGAAATCCCGGAATCGGTGGATTGATCACGAAATACCACAGAAAATTCTGAAACATCCAGGAAATCCAGAATTTGGTGGATTTATACCGGAATACCACAGAATATCCCGAAACATCCAGGAAATCATGAAAGTGGTGGAATTACGCGGAATACGTCAGAAATTCCCTAAACATCCAGACAATCCCTCAATTAGTGAATTTATCCCAAAATGTCACAGAAAATCCCGAAACATCCAGGAAATCCCGAAATTGGTGGATTTACCCGGAATACCACAGAATGTCCAGAAACATCCTGGAAATCTCGATAGTGGTGCAATTATCCCGGAATACGTCAGAAAATCCCGAAACATCCAGGAAATTCCGAAATCGGTGGATTTATCCCGAAATACCACAGGAAATTCCGAAAAATCCAGGAAATCCAGAATTTGGTGGATTTATTCCGGAATGCCTCAGAAAATCCTGAAACATCCAGCAAATCCCAAAATTGGTAGGTTTATCCCGGAATACCACAGAATATCCCGAAATATTCCATGAAATCTCGAAAGTGGTGCAGTTTTTCCGGAATACGTCAGAAAATCCAGAAACATTCAAGAAATCCCGGAATCGGTGGATTGATCACGAAATACCACAGGAAATTCTGAAACATCCAGGAAATCTAGAAATTGGTGGATTTATTCCGGAATACCACAGAATATCCCGGAAACATCCAGCAAATCCCGAAATTGGTGATTTATCACGGATACCACAGAATATCCCGAAAAATCCCATGAATTCTCGAAAGTGGGTTGCAGTTATTCCGGAATACGTCAGAAATATCCAGAAACGTTCTAAGAAATCCCGGAATCGGTGGATGGATTGATCACCGATATACCACAGGGAAAATTCTGAAACATCCAAGAAGGAATCCCAGAAGTTGTTGATTTATCAGACTACCAAGAATTATCCGAAACATTCTAGGAAATCCCGAATGTGATAGTTATCCGGAATACGTCAGAAAATCCGAGAAATCAGGAAATTTATCCCTCACAGAAAAACCCTCCCGTGAATTTAACCAAATCACACGAAAATCGAAAAATCCAGGAAAATCTCGAAAGTGATTACCCAATGTAGAAATCCCGAAGCATCAGTCAGAAATTGGACCTTACCAAACATACAGAATCCGAACATCCAGATCCAAATTGGTGGATTTTTTCCGGAATACCACAGAATATCCCAAACATCCAGCAAATCCCGAAATTGGTTGATTCATCACGGAATACCACAGAATATCCCGAAACATCCAGGAAATCTTGAAGGTGGTAGAGTTACCCGGAATTCGACTGAAAATCCCGAAACATCCAGATAATCCCGCAATTAGTGAATTTATCCCAAAATATCAAAGAAAATCCCGTAACATCCAGGAAATCCCGAATTTGGTGGATTTATCCCGGAATACCACAGAATATCCCAAAACATGCTGGAAATCTCGGTAGTGGTTGATTCATCACGGAATACCACAGAATATCCCGAAACATCCAGGAAATCTTGAAAGTGGTGAAGTTACCTGGAATACGTCAGAAAATCCAGAAACATTCAAGAAATCCTGGAATCGGTGGATTGATCACGAAATACCTCAGGAAATTCTGAAGCATCCAGGAAATCCAGAATTTGGTGGGTTTATTCCGGAATGCCTCAGAAAATCCTGAAACATCCAGTAAATCCCGAAAGTGGTGGAGTTACCCGAAATACGTCAGGAAATCCCGAAACATCCAGAAAATCCCTCAATTAGTGAATTTATCCCAAAATGTCACAGAAAATCCCCAAACATCCAGAAAATCCCACAAATAGTGAATTTATCCCAAAATGTCACAAAAAATCCCGAAACATCCACGAAATCCCGAAATTGGTGGATTTATTCCGGAATACCTCAGAAAATCCCGAAACATCCAGCAAATCCCGAAATTGGTTGATTCATCACGGCATAACACAGAATGTCCCGAAACATCCAGGAAATCTTGAAAGTGGTGAAGTTACCCGGAATTCGTCAGAAAATCCCGAAACATCCAGATAATCCCTCAATTAGTGAATTTATCCCAAAATGTCACAGAAAATCACGAAACATCCAGGAAATCTCGAAATCGGTGGACTTATCCCGAAATACCACAGGAAATCCGAAAAATCCAGGAAATCCCGAAATCGGTGGATTTATCCCGAAATACCACAGGAAATTCCGATAAATCCAGGAAATCCAGAATTTGGTGGATTTATTCCGGAATGCCTCAGATAAATCTGAAAACATCCAGCAAATCCCGAAATTGGTGGATTTATCCCGGAATACCACAGAATATCCCGAAAAATCCATGAAATTTCGAAAGTGGTGCAGTTATTCCGGAATACGTCAGAAAATCCCGAAACAATCAAGATATCCCGGAATCAGTGGATTGATCACGAAATACCACAGAATATCCCGAAATTCTAGGAAATCCCAAATGTGGTGGAGTTACCCGGCATACGTCAGAAAATCCCGAGACATCCAGAAAATCCCTCAATTAGTGAATTTATCCCAAAATGTCACATAAAATCCCGAAACATCCAGGAAATCCCGAAATTGGTGGATTTATTCCGGAATACCTCAGAAAATCCCGAAACATCCAGCAAATCCCGAAATTGGTTGATTCATCACGGCATAACACAGAATATCCCGAAAAATCCAGAAAATCCCTCAATTAGTGCATTTATCCCAAAATGTCACAGAATATCCCGAAACATCCAGGAAATCTCGAAAGTGGGTGCAGTTAATCCGCAATACGTCAGAAAATCCCGAAACATACAGGAAATCCAGAATTTGGTGGATTTATTCCGCAATACCACAGAATATCCCTAAACATCGAGGAAATCCCGAAAGTGTTGGAGTTACCCGGAATACGTCAGAAAATCCCGAAACATCCAGAAAATCCCTCAATTAGTGAATTTATCCCAAAATGTCACAGAAAATCCCAAAACATCCAGAAAATCCCTCAATTAGTGAATTTATCCCAAAATGTCACAGAAAATCCCGAAACATCCAGAAAATCCCTCAATTAGTGAATTTATCCCAAAATGTCACAGAAAATCCCGAAACATCCAGGAAATCCCGAAATTGGTGGATTTATTCCGGAATACCTCAGAAAATCCCGAGACATCCAGCAAATCCCGAAATTGGTTGATTCATCACGGAATACCACAGAATATCCCGAAACATCTAGGAAATCTTGAAAGTGGTGAAGTTACCCGGAATTCGTCAGAAAATCCCGAAACATCCAGATAATCCCTCAATTAGTGAATTTATCCCAAAATATCACATAAAATCCCGAAATATCCTGGAAATCCCGAAATTGGTGGATTTATCCCGGAATACCACAGAATATCCCGAAACATCCTGGAAATCTCGAAAGTGGTGCAATTATCCCGGAATACGTCAGAAAATCCCGAAATATCCAGGAAATCCCGAAATCGGTGGATTTATCCCGTAATACCACAGGTTATTCCGAAAAATCCAGGAAAACCAGAATTTGGTGGATTTATTCCGGAATGCCTCAGAAAATCCTGAAACATCCAGCAAATCCCAAAATTGGTGGATTTATCGCGGAATACCACAGAATATCCCGAAAAATCCATGAAATCTCGAAGTGTTGCAGTTATTCCGAATACGTCAGAAAATCCAGAAACAATCAAGAATACCGGAATCGGTGGATGATCACGAAATACCCAGGAAATCTTAACATCCAGGACATCCAGAATTTGGTGGATTATTCCGGAATGCCTCAGAAAATCCTGAAACATCCAGCAAATCTCGAAATTGGTGGATTTATACCGGATACAAGATATCCCTAAACATCGAGAAATCCGAAGTAGTGGAGTTACCGGAATACGTCAGAAAATCCCAATACATCCAGAAAATCCCTTAATTAGTGAATTTATCCCAAAATGTCACAGAAAATCCCGAAATTGGTGGATTTAACCCGTAATACCACAGAATATCCAGAAACATCGTGGAAATCTCGAAAGTGGTGCAATTATCCCGGAATACGTCAGAAAATCCCGAAACATCCAGGAAATTCCGAAATCGGTTGGACTTATCCCGAAATACACAGGAAATTCCGAAAAATCCAGGAAATCCAGAATTTGGTGGATTTATCCGGAATGCCTCAGAAACTCCTGAAACATCCAGCAAATCCCGAAATTGGTGGATTTATCCCGGAATACCACAGAATATCCCGAAAAATCCTTAAAATTTCGAAAGTGGTGCAGTTATTCCGGAATACGTCAGAAAGTCCCGAAACAATCAAGAAATCCCGGAATCGGTGGATTGATTACGAAATACCACAGAAAATTCTGAAACATCCAGGAAATCCAGAATTTGGTGGATTTATTCCGGAATACCGCAGAATATCCCGAAATTCTAGGAAATCCCAAATGTTGTGGAATTACCCGGCATACGTCAGAAAATCCCGAAACATCCAGAAAATCCCTCAATTAGTGAATTTATCCCAAAATGTCACAGAAAATCGCGAAACATCCTGAAAATCCCTCAATTAGTGCATTTATCCCAAAATGTCACAGAAAATTCCCGAAACATCCAGGAAATCCCGAAATTGGTGGATTTATCCCCGAATACCACAGAATATCCCGAAACATCCAGGAAATCTTGAAAAAGGTGAAGTTACCCGGAATTCTTCAGAAAATCCCGAAACATCCAGGAAATCCCGAAATCGGTGGACTCATCCCGAAATACCACAGGAAATTCCGAAAAATCCAGGAAATCCCGAAATCGGTGGATTTATCCCGAAATACCACAGGAAATTCCGAAAAATCCAGGAAATCCCGAAATTGGTGGATTCATCCCGGAATACCACAGATTATCCCGAAACATCCAGGAAATCTTGAAGGTGGTGGAGTTACCCGGAATACGTCAGAAAATCCCGAAACATCCAGGAAATCCCGAAATCGGTGGATTTATCCCGAAATACCACAGGAAATTCCGAAACATCCTGGAAATCCAGATTTTGGTGAATTTATTCCGGAATACCACAGAATATCCCGAAACATCTAGGAAATCCCGAAAGTGATGGAGTTACCCGGAATACGTCAGAAAATGCCGAAACATCCAGAAAATCCCTCAATTAGTGAATTTATCCCAAAATGTCACAGAAAATCCAGAAACATTCAAGAAATCCCGGAATCGGTGGATTGATCACGAAATACCACAGGAATTCTGAAACATCCAGGAAATCCAGAATTTGGTGGATTTATTCCGGAATGCCTCAGAAAATCCCGAAACATTTAGGAAACCCAGAATTTGGTGGATTTTTTCCGGAATACCATAGAATATCCCTAAACATCTAGGGAATCTCGAAAGTGGTGGAGTTACCCGGAATACGTCAGAAAATCCCGATACATCCAGAAAATCTCCCAATTAGTGAATTTATCCCAAAATGTCACAGAAAATCCCGAAACATCCAGGAAATCCAGAATTTGGTGGATTTATTCCGGAATACATCAGAAAATCCCGAAATTGGTGGATTGAACCCGGAATACCACAGCATATCCCGAAAAATCCAGAAAATCTTGAAAGTGGTGGAATTACCCGGAATACGTCAGAAAATCCCGAATCTTCCAGAAAATCCCTCAGTTAGTGAATTTATGCCAAAATGCAAAGAAAATCCGGAAACATTTAGGAAACCCAGAATTTGGTGGATTTTTTCCGGAATACCATAGAATATCCCTAAACATCTAGGGAATCTCGAAAGTGGTGGAGTTACCCGGAATACGTCAGAAAATCCCGATACATCCAGAAAATCTCCCAATTAGTGAATTTATCCCAAAATGTCACAGAAAATCCCGAAACATCCAGGAAATCCCGAAATTGGTGGATTTATTCCGGAATAGCTCAGAAAATCCCGAAACGTCCAGCAAATCCCGAAATTGGTTGATTCATCACGGAATACCACAGAATATCCCGAAAAATCCAGTAAATCTTGAAAGTGGTGGAGTTACCCGGAATTCGACAGAAAATCCCGAAACATCCAAGAAATCCCGAAATCGGTGGATTTATCCCGAAATACCACAGGAAATTCCGAAACATCCAGGAAATCCAGAATTTGGTGGATTTATTCCGCAATACCCTGAAAATACCGAAAACATCCAGGAATCCCGAAATTGGTGCATTTATCCCGGAATACCTCAGAATATCCCGATCATCCTGGAAATCTCGAAAGTGTGCAATTATCCCGGAAAACGTCAGAAAATCCCGAAACATCCAAGAAATCCCGGAATCGGTGGATTGATCCCAAAATACCACAGGAAATTCCGAAACATACAGGAAATCCAGAAATTGGTGGATTTATTCCGGAATACCACAGAATATCCCGAAATCCTAGGAAATCCCGAAAGTGGTGAGTTACCCGGAATACGTCAGATAATCCCGAACATCCAGAAAAACCCTCAATTAGTGAATTTATCCCAAAATGTCACAGAAAATCCCGAAACCTCCAGAAAATCCCTCAATTAGTGAATTTATCCCAAAATGTCACTGAAAATCCCGAAAAATCCAGAAATTCCCTCAATTAGTGCATTTATCCCAAAATGTCACAGAATATCCCGAAACATCCAGGAAATCTCGAAAGTGGTGCAGTTATCCCGCAATACGTCAGAAAATCCCGAAACATCCAGGAAATCCCGAAATCGGTGGATTTATCCCGAATAACCACAGGAAATTCCGTAACATACAGGAATCCAGAATTGGGGATTTATTCCGCAATAACCACAGAATATCCCTAAACATCGAGGAGAATCCCGAAATGGTGGAGTTACCCGGAATACGTCAGAAAATCCCGAAACATCCAGAAAATCCCTCAATTAGTGAATTTATCTCAAAATGTCACAGAAAATCCCGAAACATCCAGAAAATCCCTCAATTAGTGAATTTATCCCATAATGTCACAGAATATCCCGAAACATCCAGAAAATCCCTCAATTAGTGCATTTATCCCAAAATGTCACAGATTCCGAAACATCAGGAAATCTCGAAAGGTGGGTGCAGTTAATCGCAATACGTCAGAAAATCCCGAAACTACAGGAAATCAGAATTTGGTGGATTATTCCGCAATACCACAGAATATCCCTAAACATCGAGGAAATCCGAAAGTGTGGGAGTACCCGAATTCGTCAGAAAATCCCGAAACATCCAGATAACCCTCAATTAGTGAATTTATCCCAAAATATCACATAAAATCCCGAAATATCCTGAAATCCCGAAATGGTGGATTTATCCCGGAATACCACAGAATATCCCGAAACATCCTGGAAATCTCGAAGGGTGCAAATTATCCGGAATACGTCAGAAAATCCCGAAATATCCAGGAAATCCCGAAATCGGTGGATTTATCCCGTAATACCACAGGTTATTCCGAAAAATCCAGGAAAACCAGAATTTGGTGGATTTATTCCGGAATGCCTCAGAAAATCCTGAAACATCCAGCAAATCCCAAAATTGGTGGATTTATCGCGGAATACCACAGAATATCCCGAAAAAATCCATGAAATCTCGGAAAGTGGTGCAGTATTCCGGATACGTCAGAAATCCAGAAACAATCAAGAAATACCGGAATCGGTGGATTGATCACGAAATACCACAGGAAATTCTTAAACATCCAGGACATCCAGAATTTGGTGGATTTATTCCGGAATGCCTCAGAAAATCCTGAAACATCCAGCAAATCTCGAAATTGGTGGATTTATACCGGAATACCACAGAATATCCCTAAACATCGAGGAAATCCCGAAAGTAGTGGAGTTACCCGGAATACGTCAGAAAATCCCAATACATCCAGAAAATCCCTTAATTAGTGAATTTATCCCAAAATGTCACAGAAAAATCCCGAAATTGGTGGATTTAATCCGTAATACCACAGAATATCCAAAACATCGGGGAAACATCTCGAAAGGTGCAATTATCCCGGAATAGTCAGAAAAATCCCGAAACAACAGGAAATTCCGAAATCGGTGGACTTATCCCGACTACCACAGGAAATTCCGAAAATCCAGGAAATCCAGAATTTGGTGGATTTATTCCGGAAGCCTCAGAAACTCCTGAACATCCAGCAAATCCCGAAAGGGTGGATTTATCCCGGAATACCACAGATTATCCCGAAACAGCCAGGAAAATCTTGAAGGTGGTGGAGTACCAGGAATACGTCAGAAAATCCCGAAAAATCCAGGAAGTCCCGAAAATCGGTGGATTTATCCGAAATACCACAGGAAATTCCGAAACATCCTGGAAATCCAGATTTTGGTGAATTTATTCCGGAATACCACAGAATATCCGAAAATAGGAAATCCCGAAAGTGATGGAGTTACCGGGAAATACGTCAGAAAATGCCGAAACATCCAGAAAATCCATCAATTAGTGAATTTATCCCAAAAATGTCACAGAAAATCCAGAAACATTCAAGAAATCCCGGATCGGTGGATTGATCACGAAATACCACAGGAATTCTGAAACATCCAGGAAATCCAGAATTTGGTGGATTTATTCCGGAATGCCTCAGAAAATCCCGAAACATTTAGGAAACCCAGAATTTGGTGGATTTTTTCCGGAATACCATAGAATATCCCTAAACATCTAGGGAATCTCGAAAGTGGTGGAGTTACCCGGAATACGTCAGAAAATCCCGATACATCCAGAAAATCTCCCAATTAGTGAATTTATCCCAAAAGTCACAGAAAATCCGAAACATCCAGGAAATCCAGAACTTGGTGGATTTATTCCGGAATACATCAGAAAATCCCGAAATTGGTGGATTGAACCCGGAATACCACAGCATATCCCGAAAAATCCAGAAAATCTTGAAAGTGGTGGAATTACCCGGAATAAGTCAGAAATTCCCGAATCTTCCAGAAAATCCCTCAGTTAGTGAATTTATGCCAAAATGCAAAGAAAATCCGGAAACATCCAGGAAATCCCGAAATTGGTGGATTTATTCCGGAATAGCTCAGAAAATCCCGAAACGTCCAGCAAATCCCGAAATTGGTTGATTCATCACGGAATACCACAGAATATCCCGAAAAATCCAGTAAATCTTGAAAGTGGTGGAGTTACCCGGAATTCGACAGAAAATCCCGACAAACATCCAGATAATCCTCAATTAGTGAATTATCCCAAATGTCACAGAAAATCCCGAAACATCCAGGAAATCCCGAAATTGGTGGATTGAACCCGGAATACCACAGCATATCCCGAAAAATCCAGGAAATCTTGAAAGTGGTGGAATTACCCGGAATACGTCAGAAAATCCCGAAACATCCAAGAAATCCCGAAATCGGTGGATTTATCCCGAAATACCACAGGAAATTCCGAAACATCCAGGAAATCCAGAATTTGGTGGATTTATTCCGCAATACCACTGAAAATACCGAAACATCCAGGAAATCCCGAAATTGGTGCATTTATCCCGGAATACCTCAGAATATCCCGAATCATCCTGGAAATCTCGAAGTGGTGCTGCAATTATCCCGGAAAACGTCAGAAAATCCCGAAACATCCAAGAAATCCCGAATCGGTGGATTGATCCCAAAATACCACAGGAAATTCCGAAACATACAGGAAATCCAGAAATTGGTGGATTTATTCCGGAATACCACAGAATATCCCGAAATTCTAGGAAATCCCGAAAGTGGTGGAGTTACCCGGAATACGTCAGATAATCCCGAAACATCCAGAAAAACCCTCAATTAGTGAATTTATCCCAAAATGTCACAGAAAATCCCGAAACCTCCAGAAAATCCCTCAATTAGTGAATTTATCCCAAAATGTCACTGAAATCCCGAAAAATCCAGAAATTCCCTCAATTAGTGCATTTATCCCAAATGTCACAGAAAATCCCGAAACATCCAGGAAATCCCGAAATTGGTGGATTTATTCCGGAATACCTCAGAGTATCCCGAAACATCCAGGAATCTCGAAGTGGTGCAGTTATCCCGCAATACGTCGAAAATCCCGAAACATCCAGGAAATCCCGAAATCGGTGGATTTATCCCGAATAACCACAGGAAATTCCGTAACATACAGGAAATCCAGAATATGGTGGATTTATTCCGCAATACCACTGAAAATACCGAAACATCCAGGAAATCCCGAAATTGGTGCATTTATCCGGAATACCTCAGAATAATCCCGAAACATCCAGGAAATCTCGAAAGTGGTGCAGTTATCCCGCAATACGTCAGAAAATCCCGAAACATCCAGGAAATCCCGAAATCGGTGGATTTATCCCGAATAACCACAGGAAATTCCGTAACATACAGGAAATCCAGAATATGGTGGATTTATTCCGCAATACCACAGAATATCCCTAAACATCGAGGAAATCCCGAAATTGGTGGAGTTACCCGGAATACGTCAGAAAATCCCGAAACATCCAGAAAATCCCTCAATTAGTGAATTTATCCCAAAATGTCACAGAAAATCCCGAGACATCCAGAAAATCCCTCAATTAGTGAATTTATCCCATAATGTCACAGAAAATCCCGAAACATCCAGGAAATCCCGAAATTGGTGGATTTATTCCGGAATACCTCAGAGTATCCAGAAACATCCAGGAAATCTCGAAAGTGGTGCAGTTATTCCGGAATACGTCAGAAAATCCCAAAACATCCAAGAAATCCCGAAATTAGTGGATTTATTCCTGATACCTCAGAAAATCGCGAAACACCCAGGAAATCCCGAAATAACACATAAAATCCCTAAACATCTAGGAAATCCCGAAAGTGATGGAGTTACCCGGAATACGTCAGAAAATGCCGAAACATCCAGAAAATCCCTCAATTAGTGAATTTATCCCAAAATGTCACAGAAAATCCCGAAACATCCAGGAAATCCCGAAATTGGTGGATTTATCTCGGAATACCACAGAATATCCCGAAACATGCTGGAAATCTCGGAAGTGGTACAATTATCCCGGAATACGTCAGAAAATCCCGAAATCGATGGATTTATCCCGAAATACCATAGGAAATTCCGAAAAATCCAGGAAATCCAGAATTTGGTGAATTTATTCCGGAATGCCTCAGAAAATCCTGAAACATCCAGTAAATCCCTAAAGTGGTGGAGTTACCCGGAATACGTCAGAAAATCCAGAAACATCCAGAAAATCCCTCAGTTAGTGAATTTATCCCAAAATGTCACAGAAAATCCCGAATCATCCAGGAAATCTCGAAAGTGGTGCAGTTACCCTCAATACGTCAGAAAATCCCGAAACATCCATGAAATACCGAAATCGGTGGATTTATCCCGAAATGCCACAGGAAATTCCGAAACATCCAGGAAATCCAGAATTTGGTGGATTTATTCCGCAGTACCACTGAAAATACCGAAACATCCAGGAAATCCCGAAATTGGTGCATTTATCCCGGAATAACTCAGAATATCCCGAATCATCCTGGAAATCTCGAAAGTGGTGCAATTATCCCGGAAAACGTCAGAAAATCCCGAAACATCCAAGAAATCCCGGAATCGGTGGATTGATCCCAAAATACCACAGGAAATTCCGAAACATACAGGAAATCCAGAAATTGGTGGATTTATTCCGGAATACCACAGTATATCCCGAAATTCTAGGAAATCCCGAAAGTGGTGGAGTTACCCGGAATACGTCAGATAATCCCGAAACATCCAGAAAAGCCCTCAATTAGTGAATTTATCCCAAAATGTCACAGAAAATCCCGAAACATCCAGAAAAACCCTCAAATAGTGCATTTATCCCAAAATGTCACAGAATATCCCGAAACTTCCAGGAAATCGCTAAAGTGGTGCAGTTATCCCGCAATACGTCAGAAAATCCCGAAACATCCAGGAATTCCCGAAATCGGTGGATTTATCCCGAAATACCACAGGAAATTCCGAAACATCGAGGAAATATCGAAAGTGGTGCAGTTATCCAGGAATCCATTAGAAAATCCCGAAACATCCAGGAAATCCCTCAAATAGTGAATTTATCCCAAAATGACACAGAAAATCCCGAAACATCCAGGAAATCCCGACATTGCTGGATTTATCGCGGAATACCACGGAATATCCCGAAACATCCTGGAAATCACGAAAGTGGTGCAATTATCCCGGAATACGTCAGAAAATCCCGAAACGTCCAGGAAATCCAGAATTTGGTGGATTTATTCCGGCATATCACAGAATATCTCGAAACATCCAGGAAATCTTGAAAGTGGTGCAATTATCCCGGAATACGTCAGAAAATCCCGAAATCGGTGGACTTATCCCGAAATACCACACGAAATTCCGAAAAATCCAGGAAATCCCGAAATCGGTGGATTTATCCCGAAATACCACAGGAAATTCCGAAAAATCCAGGAAATCCAGAATTTGGTGGATTTATTTCGGAATGCCTCAGGAAATTCCGAAACATCCAGGAAATCCAGAATTTGGTGGATTTATTCCGGAATACCACAGAATATCCCGAAATTCTAGGAAATCCCGAAAGTGGTGGAGTTACCCGGAATACGTCCTAAAACCCAAACATCCAGAAAATCCCGAAATAACACAGGAAATTCCGAAACATCCAGGAAATCCAAAATTTGGTGGATTTATTCCGGAATACCACAGAATATCCCGAAACTTGCAGGAAATCTCGAAAGTGGTGCATTTATCCCGGAATACGTCAGAAAATCCCCAAACATCCAGGAAATCCAGAATTTGGTGGATTTATTCCGGAATACCACAGAATATCCCGAAACATCCAGGAAATCTTGAAAGTGGTGCAGTTACCCGGAATACGCCAGAAAATCCCGAACCATCCAGCAAATCCCGAAATTGGTGGATTTATCCCGAAATACCACAGGAAATTCCGAAACATCAAGGAAATTCCGAAATTGGTGGCTATATTGCGGATTACATCAGAAAATCCCGAAACATCCAGCAAATTCCGATATCGGAGGATTTATCCCGAAATACCACAGGAAATTCCGAAACATCCAGGAAATCCCGAAAGTGGTGGAGTTGCCCGGAATACGTCAGAAAATCCCGATACATCCAGAAAATCCCTCAATTAGTGAATTTATCCCAAAATGTTACAGAAAATCCAGAAACATCAAGGAAATTCCGAAATTGGTGGATTTATTCCGGAATACCTCAGAAAATCCCGAAATTCTAGGAAATCTTGAAAGTGCTGGAGTTACCCGGAATACGTCAGGAAATCCCGAAACATCCAGAAAATCCCGAAATTGGTGGATTTATCCCGGAATACCACAGATATCCCAAAACATCCTGGAAATCTCGAAAGTGGTGCAACTATCCAGGAATACGTCAGAAAATCCCGAAACATCCAGGTAATCCCGAAATCGGTGGATTTATTCCGAAATACCACAGGAAATTCCGAAAAATCCAGGTAATCCAGAATTTGGTGGATTTATTCCGGAATGCCTCAGAAAATCCTGAAACATCCAGCAAATCCCGAAACTGGTGGATTTATCCCGGAATACCACAGAATATCCCGAAAAATCCATGAAATCTCGAAAGTGGTGCAGTTATTCCGGTAATACGTCAGAAAATCCCGAAACATCCAAGAAATCCCGGAATCGGTGGATTGATCCCGAAATACCACAGGAAATTCCGAAACATCCAGGAAATCCAGAATTTGGTGGATTTATTCCGGAATACCACATAATATCCCTAAACATCTAGGGGATCCCGAAAGTGGTGGAGTTACCGGAATACGTCAGAAAATCACGATATATCCAGAAAATCCCTCAATTAGTGAATTTATCCCAAAATGTCACTGAAAATCCGAAACATCAAGGAAATTCCGAAATTGGTGGACTTATTCCGGAATACCTCAGAAAATCCCGAACCATCCAGCAATCCCGTAATTGGTGGATTCATCCCGGAATACCACAGAATATCCCGAAACATCCAGGAAATCTTTAAAGTGGTGGAGTTACCCGGAATACGTCAGAAAATCCCGAACCATCCAGCAAATCCCGTAATTGGTGGATTCATCCCGGAATACCACAGAATATCCCGAAACATCCAGGAAATCTTGAAAGTGCTGGAGTTACCCGGAATACGTCAGGAAATCCCGAAACATCGAGAAAATCCCTCAGTTAGTGAATTTATCCCAAAATGTCACAGAATATCCCTAAACATCTAGGGAATCCCGAAAGTGGTGGAGTTACCCGGAATACGTCAGAAAATCCCAATACATCCAGAAAATCCCTCAATTAGCGAATTTATCCCAAAATGTCACAGAAAATCCCGAAACATCCAGAAAATCCATCAATTAGTAAATTTATCCCAAAACGTCACAGAAAATCCCGGAACATCTAGAAAATCCCTCAATTAGTGCATTTATCCCAAAATGTCATAGAAAATCCCGAAACATCTAGGGAATCCCGAAAGTGGTGGAGTTACCCGGAATACGTCAGAAAATCCCAATACATCCAGGAAATCCCTCAAATAGTGAATTTATCCCAAAATGTCACAGAAAATCCCGAAACATCAAGGAAATTCCGAAATTGGTGGATATATCCCGGAATACCACAGAATATCCCGAAACATCCAGGAAATCTTGAAAGTAGTGGAATTACCCGAAATACGTCAGAAAATCCCGAATCATCCAGAAAATCCCTCAGTTAGTGAATTTATCCCAAAATGTCACAGAAAATCCCGAAACATCCAGGAAATCCCGAAATTGGTGGATTGAACCCGGAATACCACAGCATATCCCGAAAAATCCAGGATATCTTGAAAGTGGTGGAATTACCCGGAATACGTCAGAAAATCCCGAAACATCCAGGAAATCCAGAATTTGGTGGATTTATTCCGGAATACCACAGAATATCCCGAAACATCCAGGAAATCTTGAAAGTGGTGCAGTTACCCGGAATACGCCAGAAAATCCCGAACCATCCAGCAAATCCCGAAATTGGTGGATTTATCCCGAAATACCACAGGAAATTCCGAAACATCAAGGAAATTCCGAAATTGGTGGCTATATTGCGGATTACATCAGGAAAATCCCGAAACATCCAGCAAATTCCGATATCGGAGGATTTATCCCGAAATACCACAGGAAATTCCGAAACATCCAGGAAATCCCGAAAGTGGTGGAGTTGCCCGGAATACGTCAGAAAATCCCGATACATCCAGAAAATCCCTCAATTAGTGAATTTATCCCAAAATGTTACAGAAAATCCAGAAACATCAAGGAAATTCCGAAATTGGTGGATTTATTCCGGAATACCTCAGAAAATCCCGAAATTCTAGGAAATCTTGAAAGTGCTGGAGTTACCCGGAATACGTCAGGAAATCCCGAAACATCCAGAAAATCCCGAAATTGGTGGATTTATCCCGGAATACCACAGAATATCCCAAAACATCCTGGAAATCTCGAAAGTGGTGCAACTATCCAGGAATACGTCAGAAAATCCCGAAACATCCAGGTAATCCCGAAATCGGTGGATTTATTCCGAAATACCACAGGAAATTCCGAAAAATCCAGGTAATCCAGAATTTGGTGGATTTATTCCGGAATGCCTCAGAAAATCCTGAAACATCCAGCAAATCCCGAAACTGGTGGATTTATCCCGGAATACCACAGAATATCCCGAAAAATCCATGAAATCTCGAAAGTGGTGCAGTTATTCCGGAATACGTCAGAAAATCCCAAACATCCAAGAAATCCCGGAATCGGTGGATTGATCCCGAAATACCACAGGAAATTCCGAAACATCCAGGAAATCCAGAATTTGGTGGATTTATTCCGGATTACCACAGAATATCCCTAAACATCTAGGGGATCCCGAAAGTGGTGGAGTTACCCGGAATACGTCAGAAAATCACGATATATCCAGAAAATCCCTCAATTAGTGAATTTATCCCAAAATGTCACTGAAAATCCGAAACATCAAGGAAATTCCGAAATTGGTGGACTTATTCCGGAATACCTCAGAAAATCCCGAACCATCCAGCAAATCCCGTAATTGGTGGATTCATCCCGGAATACCACAGAATATCCCGAAACATCCAGGAAATCTTTAAAGTGGTGGAGTTACCCGGAATACGTCAGAAAATCCCGAACCATCCAGCAAATCCCGTAATTGGTGGATTCATCCCGGAATACCACAGAATATCCCGAAACATCCAGGAAATCTTGAAAGTGCTGGAGTTACCCGGAATACGTCAGGAAATCCCGAAACATCCAGAAAATCCCTCAGTTAGTGAATTTATCCCAAAATGTCACAGAATATCCCTAAACATCTAGGGAATCCCGAAAGTGGTGGAGTTACCCGGAATACGTCAGAAAATCCCAATACATCCAGAAAATCCCTCAATTAGCGAATTTATCCCAAAATGTCACAGAAAATCCCGAAACATCCAGAAAATCCATCAATTAGTAAATTTTATCCCAAAACGTCACAGAAAATCCCCGGAACATCTAGAAAATCCCTCAATTAGTGCATTTATCCCAAAATGTCATAGAAAATCCCGAAACATCTAGGGAATCCCGAAAGTGGTGGAGTTACCCGGAATACGTCAGAAAATCCCAATACATCCAGGAAATCCCTCAAATAGTGAATTTATCCCAAAATGTCACAGAAAATCCCGAAACATCAAGGAAATTCCGAAATTGGTGGATATATCCCGGAATACCACAGAATATCCCGAAACATCCAGGAAATCTTGAAAGTAGTGGAATTACCCGGAATACGTCAGAAAATCCCGAATCATCCAGAAAATCCCTCAGTTAGTGAATTTATCCCAAAATGTCACAGAAAATCCCGAAACATCCAGGAAATCCCGAAATAGGTGGATTCATCCCGAAATACCACAGGAATTTCCGAAAAATCCAGCAAATCCAGAATTTGGTGGTTTTATTCCGGAATGCCTCAGAAAATCCTGAAACATCCAGGCAATCTCGAAAGTGGTGCAGTTATCCAGGAATACATTAGAAAATCCCGAAACATCCAGGAAATTCCGAAATTAGTGGATTTATTCCTGATACCTCAGAAAACCGCGAAACATCCAGGAAATCCCGAAATAGCACAGGAAATTCCGAAACATTCAAGAAATCCAGAATTTGGTGGATTTATTCCGGAATACCACAGAATATCCCGAAACATCTAGGAAATTCCGAAAGTGATGGAGTTACCCGGAATACGTCAGAAAATCCCGAAACACCCAGAAAATCCCTCGATTAGTGAATTTATCCCAAAATGTCACAGAAAATACCGAAGCATCCAGGAAATCTCGAAAGTGATGCAGTTATCCCGGAATACGTCAGAAAATCCCGATACATCCAGAAAATCCCTCAATTAGTGAATTTATCCCAAAATGTCACAGAAAATCCCGAAACAACCAGGAAATGTCGAAAGTGGTGCAGTTATCCCGGAATACATCAGACAATCCCGAAACATCCAGGAAATCCCGAAATCGGTGGATTTATCCCGAAATCGGTGAATTTATCCCGAAATCGGTGGATTTATCCCGAAATAGCACAGGAAATAACGAAACATCCAGGAAATCTCGAACGTAGTGCAGTTATCCCGGAATACGTCAAAAATCCCGAAACATCCAGAAAATCCCGAAATTGGTGGATTTATCCCGGAATACCACGGAATATCCCGAGACATCCTGGTAATCTCGAAAGTGGTGCAGTTATCCCGGAATACCACAGGAAATTCCGAAAAATCCAGCAAATCCAGAATTTGGTGGTTTTATTCCGGAATAGCCTCAGAAAATCCTGAAACATCCAGGCAATCTCGAAAGTGGTGCAGTTATCCAGGAATACATTAGAAAATCCCGAAACATCCAGGAAATCCCGAAATAGCACAGGAAATTCCGAAACATCCAAGAAATCCAGAATTTGGTGGATTTATTCCGGAATACCACAGAATATCCCGAAACATCTAGGAAATCCCGAAAGTGATGGAGTTACCCGGAATACGTCAGAAAATCCCAATACATCCAGGAAATCCCTCAATTAGTGAATTTATCCCAAAATGTCACAGAAAATCCCGAAACATCAAGGAAATTCCGAAATTGGTGGATATATCCCGGAAAACCACAGAATATCCCGAAACATCCAGGAAATCTTGAAAGTAGTGGAATTACCCGGAATACGTCAGAAAATCCCGAATCATCCAGAAAATCCCTCAGTTAGTGAATGTTGTATTATGTAATTTGAACAACGCGGTTTTATTGAAGCGCCATCTAAATAGGCGTCTTAGAATTATATAGCTTCACGCTTTTTTCTTTTACACTTTTATAACGAGATCGACCTTTGTAGAGTCAACATGTATATTGTCGCTGACATGCTTTTGTGATTGAGTGTTTAAATAAATTATTAAAACCAAGAGGTTATGGGCCCAGGTGTAATTCCACTGCGCAAGAAGAAGTGAGTTTTAGTTAATTTTACTAACACGCAAAACTGCCTTCGCATATCATAACCTCAAAAGAGTTTGACCGAAATCAAGATTGACGACAAAAATTCAACATGGCTTCGAATTTCTCAATCCACGTGGAAAAATTAGGAAAAGATAATTACGACACATGGAGGCAACAAATAGAGGCTATACTCGTAAAAAACGACCATTTCGAATACGTTTCCGGAACAAATGTGAGACCGGAGCCCACAGATGGGAACGCTCAAGAATTAGCCGCCTGGGACAAAGCTGATCAAAAGGCAAAAGCTGATTTAATCTTAGCTATAAACCCAGCCGAGTTATGCCATGTAAAAAATTGTCGCACTTCGAGAGAAGTCTGGAATAAACTTGAGACAGTATACCAGTCGAAAGGTCCTGCGAAAAAGGCCTCATTGCTCAAGAAGCTGCTTTTTAGTAAAATGAACGAAGGTGACAACATGGCGGAACACTTAACGGAATTTCTGAATACGGTAGACAAAATAAACGAAATGGACATAGTCATATCGGAAGATTTATTATCGATCCTGTTGTTGTATAGTGTGCCTGATTCATACGATAATTTTCGGTGCGCGATTGAAGCCCGCGACGAGTTACCGGATACCGAATCGTTAAAGGTAAAATTACTCGAAGAGTACAACGCTAGAAAAGGACGCACAACCGAAAATCAGGCTGGCGCACTTTTCGCGAAAGGTCCAAAAAGAGGGGATAAATACAACGAAAAGAAAAATGAAAGTCATAAGCAGGCTGATATTAACTCGCAAGCAAACAAACCACAAGTAAAATACAAGTGCCATTTTTGCGGACGTTTTAATCACAAAGCATCGGACTGTCGCCTTAAAAAGGCAGCCATAGCGCTGAGAGCGCAATCGAAAATTCCAGAGAAGAAGGAAGAAGCTTTTACCGATACAGTCATCCCTTCTAACGCTCACGCCTTGAATGTCTCAGAACACGGTGAACAAAAATGGTGCGTCGACAGTGGCGCAACATCCCATATGTGTAACAAAAAGAATTACTTCGCAAGTTTGTTACCGACCGATAACGAAAAACTAAGGTTAGCTGTAGATAAAACTACAAACATTGTCGGGAAAGGAACCGTACATTTTAATATAAATGATCAAAGTAAAACAAACTCGATTAGGTTAGACAACGTATTATTAGTGCCCGAATTAAAAACAAATTTATTTTCCGTATCGAAAGCAGTAAAAAATGGACGGAGTGCTATCTTTACCGAGAAAAACGCTCAAATAATAAACGCTGAAGGAAAAGTAGTTTTATCAGCCTACAGAGAGGGCGACCTATACTTCATTAAGTCAAGAAGAGAATCGGTTGCAAACCACGCATCAACGGAAATTTGCATGGGCACCGCAAACTCGTCTGATTCTAACCTAAAAATAAATTCGTCATCGATTCAAAATAAACACGAATTGACACTTTCAGAGATATGACACAAACGTTACGGCCATTTAAACGAACACGATCTGAACAAACTTTTGTTGAAAGAAATGGTCATTGGAATGAATTTTATTCCAAACACTCCATCGTCAGCATGTGAAGTGTGCATTCTCGGGAAGTTAACAGCGAGTCCGTTCCCTAGAAATGTGAACCCACACAACACTACGCTATTACAGCTGATACACTCGGATGTATGTGGACCGTTCCGGACAAAATCAATAGCAGGTAACTCTTATTTTGCTACTTTTATAGACGACAAGAGCAATTACGTCGAAGTATATTTTTTGAAACACAAAAATGATGTGAAGGACGCATTTCTAAAATTCAAGTCTGCCGCTGAAAATCATTTGGATCGCAAAATAAAAATACTAAGAACCGACAACGGCTTAGAATACGTTGGAAAAGAGTTTGATGCTATTCTTGAAAAAGATGGAATTCGAAGAGAAAAGACAGTAGCTCATACACCTGAACAAAACGGCAAAGCCGAGCGGATGAACCGCACGTTAGTGGAAATGGCACGTTGCATGTTGTTTGAAGCGGGACTACCTGAAGAGTTTTGGGCAGAAGCCCTTGCAACTTCAGCATACATAAGAAATCGGTCTCCCACAAAAAGTCTTACTGAACAAACGCCATTTGAAGTATGGAATGAACGAAAACCCAACGTCTCACACATGAAAATTTTTGGTTCCAAAGTTTACATTTTAAACAAAGATCCAACAAAAGGAAAACTTGATCCAAGATCAAAACCTTGTATTTTTGTAGGATACTCCACCGATTCCAAAGCATATCGAGTATGGGACCCAAAACAAAGAAAAATCATAAAATCGAGAGACGTAAAATTCATCGAACAATCGATAATCGATGACAATAAAAATTCCAATTGTAAGACTGTTGACGATTACATGCTTGTAAAATTAAATAATTTAAAAATTGTAGATCCTGTCAACGTTTGCGAACACCTAGACTGCGGCGAGGGCGCTTCTGACAGAAATTCCAATGTTGAGAACGAACTTGAAACTGAAGATAGAGCTTTATCTAACGTGACTGATGTTTCCTCCCCTGACTTGAAAGAAAATGTAAACACTTCAAATGGCCACATAGATGACCCAAATCAATCAACTAAGAGAGGGCCAGGTCGTCCAAAAACAATACACACAGGTAAGCCAGGAAGACCAAAGAAGGTTTACAATTCGGCAAAAATCACCGTAGAAGAAAGCGACACGTTATATCGTCAACCAATTTGCCCAACTGTACACGAAGCCTTGAATGGACCGTACGCTGAAAAGTGGCTTGAAGCCATGAAAACTGAATATGATGCATTAATTAGCAACAAAGCTTGGATATTGGTACCTAGACCACAAAACAAAAAGGTTGTTGGATGCAAATGGGTTTTACGAACAAAATGCGATGCAAACGGAAATATCGATCGGTTCAAAGCCCGATTAGTCGCAAAAGGGTTTAATCAAATACCAGGAATTGACTTTCAAGAAACCTTTAGTCCTGTAGCTCGTCAAAGTTCCATTCGTTTGGTAATGGCACTCGCTGCTGAATACAACCTAAAATTGTATCAACATGATGTGGTCATGGCATATTTAAATGGTCATCTTGACGAAGACATATTCATGGAGCAAGCCGACCATTTCGTAGAAACAGATAAGCAAGACCACGTTTACCTTTTAAAGCGTTCAATTTACGGTCTAAAGCAATCAGGGAGACAATGGTACAAAGAACTACATCAACAATTGGTCGAATTTGGATTAAAGCCTCTCCAAGGTGACAAATGCATATATACGATGACTGTTAAAGATGATTTTCTTATAGTAGCAGTATACGTAGATGATCTTATTATTGGATTAAATAATGACTCCTTGTACAGCAAGCTTAAAACTACCTTATCTCAAAAATTTCAAGTGAAGGACCTTGGCAGGCTACACTATTGCCTGGGCATTGAGTTTAAGCAGAACGATGGAAACAAATCTATTTCAATGACACAAGGAAAATATATAGATGATATATTAAACAAATTTGGTATGAAAGACTGCAAACCTGTGTCCACGCCAATGGATGGAAATGTCAAATTAAGTAAAAACATGAAACCTATAGATGAAGAAGAAATCGAAGCGATGAAAAATGTCCCATACCAATCACTCATTGGTAGTTTAATGTACCTTGCTACCTCAACTCGCCCTGACATCGCATATGCCGTGAGTGCACTAAGTCAATACAATAAAAATCCAGGCAAACAACACTGGACCGCTGCCAAACGTGTTCTACGTTATCTTAAGAGAACTCGTGATGAAGGATTATTCTTCCAAAAGACAGGTAAAAAGCTGTACGGATATGTAGATGCTGACTGGGGTGCATGTCAAGATGATCGCCGATCTTATACTGGATTTGCTTTCATTCTCGCTGGAGCAGCTGTGACTTGGGAGGCTCGGAAACAACCTACCGTTGCACTATCAAGTAGTGAGGCCGAGTACATGGCACTTAGCGAGATAGCAAAGGAGACCATTTATCTTCGGAGATTTTTAAAGGATCTTCCATCAATAAATTGCGGATCTGAACCGACTACGATCTATTGTGACAATCAAGGCGCGCAAAAATTAATGCGAAACCCAATCTATCATTCAAAAACCAAACATATTGCTATTCGGCATCACTTTATACGTGAGGTTTTTGAACAGGGAGAATTAAACGTTTTGTATACCCCAACGGAGAAGATGTCTGCCGATATATTAACAAAGTCACTTTTTAAGCCATCTCATCAGCGATGCTGCGAAGAACTCGGATTGAAGAACAGGACAAAATTAAATCCACGTTGAGAGAGGGTGTTGTATTATGTAATTTGAACAACGCGGTTTTATTGAAGCGCCATCTAAATAGGCGTCTTAGAATTATATAGCTTCACGCTTTTTTCTTTTACACTTTTATAACGAGATCGACCTTTGTAGAGTCAACATGTATATTGTCGCTGACATGCTTTTGTGATTGAGTGTTTAAATAAATTATTAAAACCAAGAGTGAATTTATCCCAAAATGTCACAGAAAATCCCGAAACATCCAGGAAATCCCGAAATAGGTGGATTCATCCCGAAATACCACAGGAATTTCCGAAAAATCCAGCAAATCCAGAATTTGGTGGTTTTATTCCGGAATGCCTCAGAAAATCCTGAAACATCCAGGCAATCTCGAAAGTGGTGCAGTTATCCAGGAATACATTAGAAAATCCCGAAACATCCAGGAAATCCCGAAATTAGTGGATTTATTCCTGATACCTCAGAAAACCGCGAAACATCCAGGAAATCCCGAAATAGCACAGGAAATTCCGAAACATTCAAGAAATCCAGAATTTGGTGGATTTATTCCGGAATACCACAGAATATCCCGAAACATCTAGGAAATTCCGAAAGTGATGGAGTTACCCGGAATACGTCAGAAAATCCCGAAACACCCAGAAAATCCCTCGATTAGTGAATTTATCCCAAAATGTCACAGAAAATACCGAAGCATCCAGGAAATCTCGAAAGTGATGCAGTTATCCCGGAATACGTCAGAAAATCCCGATACATCCAGAAAATCCCTCAATTAGTGAATTTATCCCAAAATGTCACAGAAAATCCCGAAACAACCAGGAAATGTCGAAAGTGGTGCAGTTATCCCGGAATACATCAGACAATCCCGAAACATCCAGGAAATCCCGAAATCGGTGGATTTATCCCGAAATCGGTGAATTTATCCCGAAATCGGTGGATTTATCCCGAAATACCACAGGAAATTACGAAACATCCAGGAAATCTCGAACGTAGTGCAGTTATCCCGGAATACGTCAAAAATCCCGAAACATCCAGAAAATCCCGAAATTGGTGGATTCATCCCGGAATACCACGGAATATCCCGAGACATCCTGGAAATCTCGAAAGTGGTGCAGTTATCCCGGAATACCACAGGAAATTCCGAAAAATCCAGCAAATCCAGAATTTGGTGGTTTTATTCCGGAATAGCCTCAGAAAATCCTGAAACATCCAGGCAATCTCGAAAGTGGTGCAGTTATCCAGGAATACATTAGAAAATCCCGAAACATCCAGGAAATCCCGAAATAGCACAGGAAATTCCGAAACATCCAAGAAATCCAGAATTTGGTGGATTTATTCCGGAATACCACAGAATATCCCGAAACATCTAGGAAATCCCGAAAGTGATGGAGTTACACGGAATACGTCAGAAAATCCCGAAACACCCAGAAAATCCCTCGATTAGTGAATTTATCCCAAAATGTCACAGAAAATCCCGAAACATCCAGGAAATCTCGAAAGTGATGCAGTTATCCCGGAATACGTCAGAAAATCCCGAAACACCCAGAAAATCCCTCGATTAGTGAATTTATCCCAAAATGTCACAGAAAATCCCGCAGCATCCAGGAAATCTCGAAAGTGATGCAGTTATCCCGGAATACGTCAGAAAATCCCGAAACAACCTGGAAATCTCGAAAGTGGTGCAGTTATCCCGGAATACCACAGTATATCCCGAAGCATCCTGGAAATCTTGAAAGTCGTGCAGTTATCCCGCAATACGTCAGAAAATCTCGAAACATCCAGCAAATCCCGAAATCGGTGGATTTATCCCGAAATACCACAGGAAATTCCGAAACATCTAGGAAAACTCGAAAGTGGTGCAGTTATCCAGGAATACATTAGAAAATCCCGAAACATCCAGGAATTCCCGAAATTAGTGGATTTATTCCTGATACCTCAGAAAATCGCGAAACATCCAGGAAATCCCGAAATAACACAGGAAATTCCGAAACATCCAGGAAATCCAGAATTTGGTAGATTTATTCCGGAATACCACAGAATATCCCGAAACATCTAGGATAACTCGAAAGTGATGGAGTTACCCGGAATACGTCAGAAAATCCCGAAACATCCAGAAAACCCCTCAATTAGTGAATTTATCCCAAAATGTCACAGAAAATCCCGAAACATCCAGAAAATCCCTCAATTAGTGAATTTATCCCAAAATGTCACAGAAAATCCCGAAACATCCAGAAAATCCCTCAATTAGTGCATTTATCCCAAAATGACACAGAAAATCTCGAAACATCCAGGAAATCTCGAAAGTGATGCAGTTATCCCGGAATACGTCAGAAAATCCCGAAACATCCAGGAAATCCAGAATTTGGTGGATTTATTCCCGAATACCACAGAATATCCCGAAACATCCAGGAAATCTCGAAAGTGGTGCAGTTATCCCGGAAGAGGTCAGAAAATCCCGAAACATCCAGGAAATCCCGAAATCGGTGGATTTATCCCGAAATACCACAGGTAATTGCGAAACATCCAGGAAATCCAGAATTTGGTGGATTTATTCCGGAATACCACAGAATATCCCGAAATTCTAGGAAATCCCGAAAGTGGTGGAGTTACCCGGAATACGTCAGAAAATCCCCAAACATCCAGAAAATCCCGAAATAGTACAGGAAATTCCGAAACATCCAGGAAATCCAAAATTTGGTGGATTTATTCCGCAATACCACAGAATATCCCTAAACATCGAGGAAATCCCGAAAGTGGTGGAGTTACCCGGAATACGTCAGAAAATTCCGATACATTCAGAAAATCCCTCAATTAGTGAATTTATCCCAAAATGTCACAGAAAATCCCGAAACATCAAGGAAATACCGAAATTGGTGGATTTATTCCGGAATACCTCAGAAAATCCCGAAAAATCCAGGAAATCCAGAATTTGGTGGATTTATTCCGGAATGCCTCAGGAAATTCCGAAACATCCAGGAAATCCAGAATTTGGTGGATTTATTCCGGAATACCACAGAATATCCCGAAATTCTAGGAAATCCCGAAAGTGGTGGAGTTACCCGGAATACGTCAGAAAATCCCCAAACATCCCGAAAATCCCGAAATAGCACAGGAAATTCCTAAACATCCAGGAAATCCAAAATTTGGTGGATTTATTCCGGAATACCACAGAATATCCCAAAACTTGCAGGAAATCTCGAAAGTGGTGCATTTATCCCGGAATACGTCAGAAAATCCCCAAACATCCAGGAAATCCAGAATTTGGTGGATTTATTCCGGAATACCACAGAATATCCCGAAACATCCAGGAAATCCCTCAATTAGTGAATTTATCCCAAAACGTCACAGAAAATCCCGAAACATCCAGAAAATCCCTCAATTAGTGCATTTATCCCAAAATGTCATAGAAAATCCCCAAACATCCAGGAAATCCCGAAATTGGTGGATTTATCCCGAAATACCACAGGAAATTCCGACAAATCCAGCAAATCCAGAATTTGGTGGATTTATTCCGGAATGCCTCAGAAAATCCTGAAACATCCAGGCAATCTCGAAAGTGGTGCAGTTATCCAGGAATACATTAGAAAATCCCGAAACATCCAGGAAATCCCGAAATTAGTGGATTTATTTCTGATACCTTAGAAAATCGCGAAACATCCAGGAAATCCCGAAATAGCACAGTAAATTCCGAAACATCCAAGAAATCCAGTATTTGGTGGATTTATTCCGAATACCACAGAATATCCCGAAACATCCAGGAAATCTTGAAAGTAGTGGAATTACCCGGAATACGTCAGAAAATCCCGAAACATCCAGAAAATCCCTCAGTTAGTGAATTTATCCCAAAATGTCACAGAAAATCCCGAAACATCCAGGAAATCCCGAAATTGGTGGATTTATCCCGAAATACCACAGGAAATTCCGAAAAATCCAGCAAATCCAGAATTTGGTGGATTTATTCCGGAATGCCTCAGAAAATCCTGAAACATCCAGGCAATTTCGAAATTAGTGGATTTATTCCTGATACCTCAGAAAACCGCGAAACATCCAGGAAATCCCGAAATAGCACAGGAAATTCCGAAACATCCAAGAAATCCAGAATTTGGTGGATTTATTCCGGAATACCACAGAATATCCCGAAACATCTAGGAAATCCCTAAAGTGATGGAGTTACCCGGAATACGTCAGAAAATCCCGAAACACCCAGAAAATCCCTCGATTAGTGAATTTATCCCAAAATGTCACAGAAAATCCCGAAACATCCAGGAAATCTCGAAAGTGATGCAGTTATCCCGGAATACGTCAGAAAATCCCGAAACATCCAGGAAATCCCTCAATTAGTGAATTTATCCCAAAATGTCACAGAAAATCCGAAACATCCAGGAAATCCCTCAATTAGTGAATTTATCCCAAAATGTCACAGAAAATCCCGAAACATCAAGGAAATTCCGAAATTGGTGGATTTATCCCGGAATACCACAGAATATCCCGAAACATCCAGGAAATCTTGAAAGTGATGGAGTTACCCGGAATACGTCAGATAATCCCGAAACACCCAGAAAATCCCTCGATTAGTGAATTTTTCCCAAAATGTCACAGAAAATCCCGAAACATCCAGGAAATCTCGAAAGTGATGCAGTTATCCCGGAATACGTCAGAAAATCCCGAAACATCCAGGAAATACCTCAATTAGTGAATTTATCCCAAAATGTCACAGAAAATCCCGAAACATCAAGGAAATTCCGAAATTGGTGGATTTATCCCGGAATACCACAGAATATCCCGAAACATCCAGGAAATCTTGAAAGTAGTGGAATTACCCGGAATACGTCAGAAAATCCCGAATCATCCAGAAAATCCCTCAGTTAGTGAATTTATCCCAAAATGTCACAGAAAATCCCGAAACATCCAGGAAATCCCGAAATTGGTGGATTTATCACGAAATACCACAGGAAATTCCGAAAATCCAGCAAATCCAGAATTTGGTGGATTTATTCCCGAATGCCTCAGAAAATCCTGAAACATCCAGGCAATTTCGAAATTAGTGGATTTATTCCTGATACCTCAGAAAACCGCGGAACATCCAGGAAATCCCGAAATAGCACAGGAAATTCCGAAACATCCAAGAAATCCAGAATTTGGTGGATTTATTCCGGAATACCACAGAATATCCCGAAACATCTAGGAAATCTCGAAATTGGTGCAGTTATCCCGGAAAACGCCAGAAAATCCCGAATCATCCAGGAAATCCCGAAATCGGTGGATTTATCTCGAAATACCACAGGAAATTCCGAAACATCCAGGAAATCCAGAATTTGGTGGATTTAATTAGGAATACCACAGAAAATCCCTCAATTAGTGAATTTATCCCAAAATGTCACAGAAAATTCCGAAACATCCAGAAAATCCCTCAATTAGTGAATTTATCCCAAAATGTCACAGAAAATCCCGAAACATCAAGTAAATTCCGAAATTGGTGGATTTATTCCGGAATATCTCAGAAAATCCCGAAACATCCAGGAAATTCACAAATTGGTGGATTTATCCCGGATTACCACAGGATATTCCGAAACATCCTGGAAATCTTGAAAGTGATGGAGTTACCCGGAATACGTCAGATAATCCCGAAACACCCAGAAAATCCCTCGATTAGTGAATTTTTCCCAAAATGTCACAGAAAATCCCGAAACATCCAGGAAATCTCGAAAGTGATGGAGTTACCCGGAATACGTCAGAAAATCCCGAAACACCCAGAAAATCCCTCGATTAGTGAATTTATCCCAAAATGTCACAGAAAATCCCGAAACATCCAGGAAATCTCGAAAGTGATGCAGTTATCCCGGAATACTTTAGAAAATCCCGAAACATCCAGGAAATCGCTCAATTAGTGAATTTATCCCAAAATGTCATAGAAAATCCGAAACATCCAGGCAATTTCGAAAGTAGTGGATTTATTCCTGATACCTCAGAAAACCGCGAAACATCCAGGAAATCCCGAAATAGCACAGGAAATTCCGAAACATCCAGGAAATCCAGAATTTGGTGGATTTATCCCGAAATACCACAGGAAATTCCGAAAAATCCAGCAAATCCAGAATTTGGTGGATTTATCCCGGAATGCCTCAGAAAATCCTGAAACATCCAGGCAATCTCGAAAGTGGTGCAGTTATCCAGGAATACATTAGAAAATCCCGAAACATCCAGGAAATCCCGAAATTAGTGGATTTACTTCTGATACCTCAGAAAATCGCGAAACATCCAGGAAATCCGAAATAGCACAGTAAATTCCGAA
>CM047430.1:6395510-6605911 GCA_026168455.1 Theocolax elegans | reverse complement strand
AAAAATTATTGACATAATATATAATTATTTATATTGTTTAAAAAAGTGTTTATTACATTACTTTTAAATGTATAATAAATTACTTTGTGAGCAACGAAAGAGTCGTATGTACGAATTATAAGGCTGAAAAATTGTTTACGTACCATGGGTAAGCATCGCGTCATTACAGTTCTCGGCTCAAATTTCGTGGATGGTAGTAACATCCTTGGCCGCTCGCTGCGCTCGCGACCGCGGACGTACTAACCATCCACGAAATTTTCCGCCTCGAACAGTAATGACGCGAGGCTCACCCAAGGTACATAAATAACTAATATAGCATAACGAGGAAAGTTAGAGACTTTCGTCGTCACGTAGTTGAGAAATCATTTTTTAAGCTCTGCGAAGTTTTTCCAATAAACTATTCGTTTTAACAGAAAATGTAAGTGCCCTTTTTCATACACCATCAAAATGTAATAACCCGATTGTGCAAATTTTATGTAAAAATACGGTGTCTTTATAATATTTTAAATCCCATGTTGAAGAGAAGAAGGTAACGAAGAATTTTAAAGCTAATAAGTATCTGTATTTTATCAAAATTTTTCTAATGTTCCGTACGTTTGCTGCTTGGCTGGACATACTTTGTAAAGTGCGCACTGTGTGTGTGATAATAGATAATTTGCTTATTTACTAATTTACTTATTATAACTAGATAATTGAACAACGACTGGCATACCCTTTATAATTCTATAATGCGTTTTGAGAGCTCTTTTTCGCGGTCGCGGATCTCTCACTCTTGCTTACTTACATGTTGCATCCATACTCATACCTTTGTGTACATAATATATATAAATATAAAAAAAATAATATTAGTAAGATAAGTGCAAATCTGTGCTTTGAATTAAATGCAATTCTTTGCTTGTGCGTTTCCTCCTGCTGCTTGATATTTGACTAGTGCAATTTAAATAAAATAAAAACTATACCATTATTTGCTACATGTTTTGCATTTATAGGTAAAGAAAAAATCTAATGACTTTAACCATTTATTTATTATAAAAATAAAAAGAACACTATGTAAAAAAAATTACAAGGGCTTGCGGCTCCTAAAATATTCCGCCCTTAGGGCTTTATAATATTCCCCGCATCGCGGGCAGTCGCGGGTTACTACCCCGGTCGTTCCACAATTCTTGAAGAATGTCGTTCTGTCTGAACGACAATTCCGCCAGCTATGTCCCTCCCGGCCACAGTTCCAGCAATATAGACGTCATTCTACGGGCGGTGGGCGAGGGATATATCGCTGCTCTGGGGGTGGCTCGTTAGTCGCTGTGGCTGCTTGGCTCGTTGTTGGGCTGCTGGGTGGGTAGGGAATATTTGGGAGGGATGGGGTCGGATCTGCTTGAGGGAAATGGAGGGACATTAGAGGTAGTGGCTTCTGGGGAGTTTGGGTAAGGCTTTGGGAGGGTTTGGGAACATTCAGGGACATTAGAGGCTGGGGTTCGGGATGGGCTTGATGGGGCAATGGGAACGGTGCGGAGGCTATTGGGAATTTTGAGGCTCTTATTGAGGAAATGTCGCAAATGAGGGAATTTTGGGGAGGGATGCTGACAGGGATGTGGATGTATGTGTAGAGGTTGGTTAGGGGATCTAGTACGGGACGGGTTATTATAGGTTGGGGAGGGAAATTTAAGTCGAAGATGGGACGGTGAATGGTTGGGATTGTGGGGTTATCGGAGGCTTCTTGGGTGACCTGGGTCGGCGTGGCTTCTATTGGAGCTGCCCAGTTGGATGAGGGGACGTCATCCCTTTCGCATAGGTGGCGTCGTCCTCTTACGCATGCGCGCGTTCCTGGGCAGGTACTTTTCTGGCTGCTGGGGGTGGTGGGCTCTTGTTGTGGTGGGGTGGGGCTGAGCGGTCGTGCCAGGTCTGATCTAGCTAGAACTGTTTCCAGCTCCTTCTCACCCGGTCGAACAGCGGCTCTTGGCTGGACGAACCGTCCACGGCCTCGTCCTCGCTTCAGAGCTGGCGCTGCCTGCCCTGTTCTATCCATCTACAATTTATTTTATGTTACTAACTATTGCCTAACCTCACTAAATTTCCTTTGATTTCGCCATTTTACTTTATTTGCGAGAGTCTATTGTTTGCGCGATCTAAGCTGCATTTTTTGCGGGATGTAATGGGTGGGTGCTTTCGGGGGCGACCTCCTCGTTCGTTGGAGGGCATCATTTTTTTAATTATTTTGGGTGGTTTGGGCTCTTACTGGTTGTGGGGCGGGAATATTTGGGGTGAGAGTTGGGATATTGCGCGGTACAATGTGACGTTTCAAGTCTGTTATGTGCACTTTAGTTTGGCGTTTCGTTTGTACATCTTCTATCAAGTAAACTGTGGGTGAGAATACCTGAATAATTTTTGCGGGGCCTATAAATTTGAGGGCTTGTTTGGCTACTATAAAGTTGTCTGCTGATGATAAGATGCGGTTTCGGTACCTAACTAGGTCTCCTAATTGATATTGTATATCGCGTCTGCCTTGGTTATAGTACTTGGCTTGCCTGGCTGTTGCTAAATCAATATGCCTTTTTACTAAATCATATATTTTGGGGAGTTTGTGTAGACGTTCTATCCAATGATCGGTATATGGGGCTGGTATTTAATTCGGGGATTCTATATGTTTTCGTAAGAGAGCTACTGGAGTGGAATTTCTGCCTAAGTTGAGGAATGCTGGATTCTATTTGGTTGACGAGTGTACTGTATTTAGAGCGAAATCAAATTCTCCGAGGTATCTATCCTAGTCTCGGTGATTACCTGCTAAATAACTGTTTATCATCGGCTTTATGTTTCTATTAACTCGCTCTACGGGATTTGCTTGTGCAAAATATGGCGGAATGGTTGTCTTTACTATTCCCTATTGCGTTAGTCGCTTGGTAACCAATTTATTGGCAAATTCTGTCCCATTATATGTTACGAGATATTTGGGACAACCCTATCTATTAATAATGAGTTCGTCGAAGGCTTGTAGAACACTTTTTGCATCAGCTCGTCGTAGAGGTTTCATCTCTATATAACGGGTGAAGAGATCTTCAAATACGATTATGTATTTGAATCCTTGCTTCGTTAGTGGCTTTGGTTCCATGATGTCTGCTACTACCAGTGTCCATGGTTGGCTTATGTTGCGTCCTTCCATTAGGCTTGGTGGGGCTTGTTGGCTGCTTTTGTGCGCTTGGCATTCTTGGCATGCTTTTACATAATTGCACTTATCGTAATACATGCCTGGCCAATAGTAATGCGTGGCTAGTTTTGCGTAGGTCTTGTCAATATCTAAGTGACCTGCCCGAGGCGTATAATGGGCTTCATATAGGGCTTTTTTGCGATCACTTTCTGCCAAGATTAATTTCCATGCGTCTAGGGCAGGTATGAAGGGGTCTACCTGAGGATTAGGACGGTGGGCATATAGCACGTTATTGGAAATTCTGAGGTCAGGGTATTTATTGGGAAATTTTGCAACGGCTCACATTTTCTCTTGGTGTCATGGGTTATTGGTATTTAATGTTAATGCTGCTGCTATGGCTTCTGCTTCCTCAATGGCTCTTGATAATGCGTCTGGGACATTATGCATTGCTCTTTTGCGATGTACAAATTTTATGTTGTAATTTTGCAAGATCGTATTCCAACGAGCTAACCTACCAGCTGGATCTTTAAGTCGGTTTAAACACAGGAGGCTGTGATGGTCTGTGATTACCGTGAACTTTTCACCTAGCAGGTATCCTTTCAGCCTTTCTACGGACCAGAGAACTGCTAAGCATTCTTTCTTCGTGACTGTGTAATTACGCTCTGCCTTGCTTAAAGTCCTGCTTACGTAATACATAGGATGTTCTTCTCCGTTGATTTCTTGCGTTAATACGTCTGCTATTGCGTAATTACTTGCGTCCGTTTGAAGAGTAAAGGGAATAGAAAAAACGGGGCCGGCTAAAACTGGGGCTTCTGTTAAGGCTAATTTGATTTTCTCAAATGCATCTTGTTGCTCTTGATGCCATTGCCATCTGACACATTTCTTGCTTAGATAACTTAATGGCGTTCTATACTTTGCTAAGTCTTTAATAAATCTAGAGTACCATCCCACTAAGCCGTTGAAACATCTTAGTTGTTTCAAATTTTTCGGTGCTGGATACTCTAAGATTGGCTTAATTTTATCTTGGTTAGTTTGTAACCCTAATTCGTTTATCTTATATCCAAGATAAGTGACTTCTGGACAACAAAATTCAGACTTTTCTCGGTTTAATTGCAGATTGGCTTTCTTTAGGGCTACTAGGACTATTCTGAGCCATTTCATGTGTTCCTCGAATGTTTTTGTCGTGATGATATAATTAATTATAACAAAAGTTACGCATATTCGTCTACTAAAATTACAATTTTCTTATCAGTGTTACGAACATTAAGATTTTCAATGTACTTAAAAAATGATCTATTATTGTACAGTTAAATTTTTAATCCAGTTCAATTTTCATTACCGCCGTTTAACTCATATACTTTGTAGAGTTTTAGTACGCTTCATTCCTGATAGAAAAATATGTACAATTACTTTAATTTAATAAGATTTTCATAATAATAAACTTTTTAAATGGTACCAGCGTCTACTTTTTAAAATTAAGTTTAAATTATTAAAGTTTTCTATGTCTTCTAATATTAATAAACTAAGTATTTCTGAACTATCTCCATAATTTTATCAACTAATTGGTATGTTTAAATGAATTTTGTAATCACTACTAAATTAAGCAATGAGCAGAATAGTTATTGGTAAACAACAAGTAAACCTACTTTTATGGAGACTGTTGATGGAGGGACACACGTGATTTTATCGTTATATACAATTTTGATTGTTTCATTAATTTTATTTATGTTAACTTTTATACATTATAATTAATGCAGTTGGAAATATGTTTAATTCTTTTAAATACATAAGTAGATTATAAAATGGATATTTACTATGGTACTGTTGAATAACTGATAATATATAATACATGGTTAGTACATAACCTAATGAATTGCAACCTGAAATTGTACACCGTTTGCCACGTGTAGGAGGTGCGTGTAATCGTTGAGTCGCACTATGCATGCACCTGCTAGAGGGAGCCGTCGTCTGCTAGTTCCTAACAAGCTCAATCGAGATATGGCTATCAATAGAAAATAGTTTTCTATATACATTTTGTAATGATCACGCAGGGTATTAGGGCATGGCGACAAAGGCGAAATAAATGATTGATAAAAATAGTAAAAATTTATTATATTAATAGATAAAGGGTTATGGGCACCAGACGCGTATAATTTTGGCGAATTTATAAAACGAATGCTCGGCTGCGTACGAGCTGCGGCGGTTTGCTACGCGAGTCGAAAAGGGTGAGAAGGGGGGAGAGATGGGAAGCACACTTACAAAAGAAGGAATAAATGCACTGCACTTGCTCGGAAGGCGAGCATTCACCTTGGCGGTATAGAGCAGTATCTCCTGGGTTGACGCTTGAAATGTTGCTTTCCTGACACACACACACACACACACACACACTCGTGCCGGGTTTTGCTGGTCCCGCATCGTGGCGCCTCCCCAGGTGGTGGATAGGGGAATGCTTTCCAGATATGGATGGTACCGAAAAAATCAAATATTCGGGGCGAACCAAAACCAGATAGGGGAAGGCACCCCGAAATAAAACCAAGTATGGATAGTGAGCTGAAAACAACACTACCCCAAGCGGGCATGGCAATCCTGTCAAATCCCGCCACTGATTCCGATCGGGTGAAAGCCCCGGTGGTCAGTGCTGGTCCCAAGGATTTTGGGGGGGACCAAACTCACACCGTCAAAATGGTAAATGCTGCGGAGGTTGGTCACTCGGCCTCTGTAGCATCTAATGCTACGTGTGACCTGCCCTCGACTGGGATGTCGAGTGACGCTGACAGAGCTTTTCTCCGTCTGCGTGAGAAGGTAGATACCCTGGTGGAGTTTGTTCTTAATAAGAACAACATCCACAAAGAGCTGAAGAGTATGGCGAGAGCAACCAGCAGAGCTCTCAATGAATACGCGCGGGTGAACAGTGCTGTGTGTTCGACAGCGCCGAAAATTAAAATGGCGGATGCGCGTAGGGATGGAACGTGCCAAACGTCGCCCATCTTCCGCGCTGAAGAGCGTCAAAAAAGGCCGGTGGAAAGGGAAAAGCCCTCACCACCTCAGCAACCCCCGGAGAAAAGGAAGAAGGGGTCGAAGCAGCCCAATAACAAAAATGGGCCAGCAGATGCTTCGCCATCCGTACCTAATACGAGTGAGAACCAGTCAAAAGTCCCTGACTGGGTCACAGTAGTGAAGAAGGGCAAGAAGAAGAAGAAGATGAAGAACAGCCAGCCGAAGCAGCATGAGCAGCAGAAACGTGCCAGCAAACCGGCCAAAGGCACGGCAGAGCCTAAGGCCGGAGTAAGACCCCCACGCCCAGATGCCATCAAGATCAAGGCACCTAGCGGGGGCTCTTCCTACGCTGACATTGAAGGTCAAGGCTGCACCGGAGCTAAAGGCACTAGGAGAACGGGTCACGCGGATCAGGCGCACCAGGGCTGGAGAGCTCCTCCTCGAACTGGGGCGACCCGGAACGGAAACGGCGGAGCTGAGGACAGTGGTCTCGTCCACACTGAGTGGGTCAGCAGAGGTCCAGCTGCTGACTCACAAAGTGTCCATCACCATCAGGGACATGGACGAGTCCACGACAACAACGGAGGTGGCCGCAGCGATTGCGGCAAAGATCGGGCCAAATGTGGTATCCCCGGATAATATTAAAACCAGGGGATCCTACAGTGGCACCCTAGCTGCGACCATCCAGCTTCCGGCAGTAGCAGCCAAAAACTGCTGCAAGACGGGAAGCTCCGGATCGGATGGGTCAATTGCAGAGTTCGACTGCGAGAGGTATCCTCGCGCTGCTACCGATGCCACGAATCGGGACACATCGCGAGGGAGTGCAAGAGCGCAGTCGACCGGTCAGCTCAATGCTATCGGTGCGGCCAAGAGGGCCACAAAGCAGTGGACTGCGAGGCCAAAGCCAAGACCTCGCATGAGGAAGGAGCACACATCAAAAATGATTAAGGTGCTCCAAATAAACCTCAACCACTGCGCTGTGGCCCAGGACCTGCTGTCCCAGCTGGTCAGAGAGGAGAGAGCGGACGTAGCGATCATCAGCGAGGAGTTCCGGGATCTCGAGAAGTCGAACTGGGTAAGGGATGCCACGGGCAAGGCGGCCATCTGGGTATGTGGAAATATACACATCTCCAGAAAGATGGTCGCCCCCCTTCCCAGCTTCACCTGGGTGGAGGTGGCGGGGGTACGCATGTACAGCTGCTACTTCCCGCCCAGCGATCCCACCGAGGACTTTGCGAGATCTCTGGATGCAGTCGTCACCAGTGCTCGGTCCTCACGGCTACCGGTCGCAATCGGTGGGGACTTTAATGCTTGGGCGACGGACTGGGGCAGCGCCAAGACCAACGCGCGTGGTCGCGCACTTCTCGAGGCGTTCGCTCTACTAGGGCTGGAGATCGCTAACACAGGGACAACCCCGACTTTCACCAAAGCCGGCAAGTCGTCCATAGTCGACCTCACCTTCGTCGATCCAAGATTGATGGGGGGAGGGGGACTCGGCTGGAAAGTTAGCGATCGTTACACGGGTAGTGACCACCAAGCACTCGTGTACCAGCTCCAGCTGACCAGCGGGAGGACAAAGAGAGCAGGAAGAGGAGCAAGAGAGAGATGGGCACCAGCCACGTTTGATCGTGAGACGTTCCTCTGCTCCCTTGAGGGGGAAAAAGTGGAGGGAACCGCCGAAGAAAAAGCACGAGGCCTCACGAATGCCCTAACAGCGGCTTGCGATGCCTCTATGGCCGTGAAGTTTAACCCTCGCGGCCGCCCACCGATAATCTGGTGGAGTGAGGACATCGCAGAAAAGAGACGTGAGTGCCTGCGTGCCAGAAGGCTGCACCAAAGAGCGAGGGGAACACCGCGGTTCCAAGATCGTTCCGCAGAATACGAACAAAAGCGGAGGGATCTCAAGGTGGCCATCAAGACTGCCAAGAGAAGGTGTTGGCGGGAGCTCTGTGAGGAGGTGGACCACGACCCCTGGGGCAGACCGTATAAAACGGTTATGAATAAGATCAACCCCGGGGGAGCTGTTGCACCCACCGACCCAGTTTTTCTGGATGGAGTCGTCCGCCACCTGTTTCCAGAACATCGGAAAAGGGCAGTAGAGACGGGCCTGATGGCCACCATTGGTGCAGCCGAGTCGCCAGACATTAGTGAAGCCGAACTGAGGATGGCCGCTAAGGGTATTTCCGTACGTAAAGCTCCAGGGCCGGACGGAATACCTGGCCTGGCCGTCAAGACAGCGGCGATGAGTGCTCCGGGCTTGTTCCTGGACGCATTCAACGCATGCCTAAGAGAAGGTTGCTTCCCGGCCCAGTGGAAGACGCAGAGGCTGGTACTCCTACCAAAGGGAAACAAACCCCCGGAGGAGCCATCATCTTACCGCCCGCTCTGTCTACTGGATATAGTTGGGAAGCTCCTGGAGCGGGTGATCTGCGCCAGGCTTGCAGAGGCCATCGGTCGGGCCGGAGACCTCTCCGACAACCAGTTCGGCTTCCGAAAGGGTCGATCGACCATGGATGCTGTAGGCAGAGTTGTTGGCATAGCCACATACGCCATCAATGCTGGTCGGAGTGCAAGGCGGATGTGTGCCATCATCACCTTGGACATCCGGAATGCCTTCAACTCGGCCAGATGGGACGACATCATGCTGTCCCTGCAGCACTTCCAAGTGCCACTCTATCTCAGGGAGGTCACCTCGAGTTACCTGACTGACCGTACTCTGCTCTACGACACCGACGACGGTGTGCACTCCCACAACATTACGGGAGGCGTGCCGCAGGGTTCGGTCATTGGGCCCCTACTCTGGAACGTTGTCTATGACGGCCTGCTTAGGCAGCAACTTCCGGAGGGTGTCTCGATGGTGGCTTTCGCGGACGACGTGGCGCTAGTGGTGGTCGCAAAGAGTGTCGAAGAGATCGAATATCTCGGAGACGTCTCTATAGAAGTGGTCGCCACTTGGTTGAGAGACCACGGACTTAGTCTGGCGGCGGAAAAAACGGAGGCGGTGCTCATCTCTCGCACAAAAAAAGAGAGGACCGCCACCTTCACGGTAGGTAAAGAACGGATACGGTCGGTGAAAACCTTGAAGTATTTAGGGGTCACACTAGACGCGCGGCTGTCGTTCAAACACCATCTCGCGAACGCGGGCTCAAAGGCGGCAAGGGTGGCCCGTGCGCTGGCGGGCATCATGCCCAACATCGGGGGACCCCAGCAACCGCGAAGGTCTCTCCTTGCCTCGGTGGTGAGCTCCGTAATTTTATACGGAGCTCCTATCTGGGCTGATGCCCTGAACAGGCACAAGAGCTTTGGTGCTCCGTGTCAGAGAGCCTGCAGGATAGCTGCGCTAAGGGTGGCCCGGGCGTACCGAACCGTATCTGACATTGCGCTCTCGGTGATCGCGGGGACCGCCCCCTTCGACCTCCTGGCAGCCGAGAGAGCTGAAAGACACCGTGAGGGTGGGCGACGCGTAGAAGAGAATCGCTGCCATAACCGATGGTCATTGCGGACCGTAGAGGAGTGGCAGCGGAGATGGGACTCAGCCAGGGACGGCCGCTGGACCTACCGCATAATCCCGCGGATCCAGGAGTGGGCGAGCAGGAAACACGGCTTCGTCAGTTTCCAGCTTACCCAGGTGCTGACCGGGCACGGATGCTTCCGTAGCTACCTATTTCGTATAGGGGTCTACGGCAGCGCAGAGTGCCCGGCTTGTCCAGGGGTGGACGAAGACGTGGAACACGTCCTCTTATGGTGTCCTCGTTTCAGGGAGGAACGGGACCAGTTTCAAGTCACTTGGAGCGGTCCCCTCACCCCTGAGGGCATCGGGGCGTGCCTGCTTGACTCCCAGGAGGGATGGAACGCGGTAGTGACCCTCTGTACGTCCGTAGTGGACAGGCTGGGTCTCATCAGAAGAGAAGAGGAGACAGGAGTTGCGATAGCAACAGTAGTGGGCTAATCTAGCCGTGCCTTCCCCCGCGAAGTAATGCCTTGCGGCGGTTTCCGCGGGGGAATAAAGGTAAGAAAAGAGGTGGAGTTTTAGTGGGTATGCCTATCGACATCCTTCGGTAGGAGAGTCCCACACACGGGGAGTCTCGCATGGCTCCAGTCATGGTGCATTAAGCATTTCTCCACCTCTTCGGAAAAAAAAAAAAAAAAAAAAAAAAAAAAAAAACACACACACACACACACACACAAGGTAGTCCGCAACGGAAAAATGAAGGACGATAGCAATCGTATTGCCAACGCGATGCCAACGTTGCCTTTTTGCAGTAGTGTGTAACAACTATATGTTTTAAAAAAATGAACGTCTTTTTGTCGGCAGGCTTCGGCGGTTAAATGTACTCGCGAAGAACCTGCGAGGCGAGACACACTTGGCGCGTCGTTCAGATTGTCTCGCCTCGCAGATATCCAGCGAGAACTAAAAAGCAAATACCAAATTTATTGTAACAATTTTTATATTCCTTTTATAGCAGTGTTTGTGTAGGTAAACCGTAAATTATTTTTAGTAAGATATATACAAAAAATTCTTTTTCGGAGAGCTGCGGTGATTGATTATTGTCGCGTAGAACCTGCGAGGCGAGACACTCTCCGCGCATCGCTTAGATTGTCTGGCCTCGCAGATATCCATCGAGAACTAAAATTAAATACCTACTTTATTGTAACAAATTTATATTCATTTTATTGCAGTGTTTGTGTCGGTAAACCAAAAATTATTTGTAGTAAAATGGAAACAAAAACTATTCTTTTTATTGTGTTAGTTAGAAACTTTTTACTTAATAACAATTATCCATTTGACTTCATTAATAAATTCATTAACAAACGATTGTCACATTTACATAATGCTAGTAATACTGTAATTAATAATATTATTATAAAAAGAAATTTAATTTTGAGACCAAAGTTTGTCTTACCTTTTATTAAGGATTTAACTCCGTGCCTCAATGTACTCATAAAAAAGTGTGATTTTCTACCAATAAACCGCATGATCAATAAATTTAGCAATATTATAAAATTAGGCAAGGATAAAAATGAAAAACATGAGATGTGCAATATTGTTTATAAAATACCTTGTGAAGACTGCACAGCACAATACATTGGCACGAGTAAACGTAAATTAAAATCACGAATTCGAGAGCATAAGAATGATGAACGCAATGAAAGTGAAAGATCTGCATTAGCGGTCCATAAGAGAAATACTAACCACAGCATTGATTTTAATAAGGTTTCTATCATTGATATCGAAAGTAATACGAAAAAACGAATGTTTTCGGAGATACTGAATATTTATACACACGATAACACACTTAACCGTATAGAAGATGTGAATTTTTTGAAGACTATGTATAAAGAAGCGTTAAATACTGTGAAACTATATTGTAATTAATATTGTTTATTTGTTATAAATGTTTTTATACTCTCCATTGCGTTGTTGGCTTGAGAACAACTGGCTCTTGGTATTAACGTACTATGTGTGGTGAGGAGGTTGGGCGACTTGCGTTAAGTATCGGAGCGCTCCGGGGAATCCCGGCTGTATTAAGATTGACGCGGCGTGCCACTTCTCCGCGGCGCATGTTCGCCTGATGCGCGGGAGCTCTCGACTCGACTTAGCCTCGTAATACAAAATGTTCCCCTCCTTCTTTGGATGGATTTATTGATGTTTGGGGCGAATATATGTATGTATGTATGTATGTATATGTATGTATATGAATATATGGGTGGTTCTCTGTGACATCGAAGATGAAAAAAATAAATATTGCTATAACTGTGGGAATATATTTTAGAGGTATCCAGTAGTTCTCTTGAATTTTTTCAGATTTTTTCTGGGCCATTATTTTAAGTTACAGAGAGTCAAAGTTGACATTTTAGCACTTTTTTGCATTATATGCCCATTTTCATGAATTTTTAGCTCCCAGGGGATGCATTTTTCACTAAAAACATAAGTATGACTTTTTTTGTAAAATTTTCCGAACTTTTCATTAAAAATACTTTTAAAGACATAAATGTATGCTGTCACACTCTTGTAAGCCATTTAAACCTTAAATAGTGAAAATCAGCAAATCTGCTCCGGACTCTGGTAACCTAATACTGTCTAAAAGATGTCTTTTTATAGTCAGAAACTGCCTAAAAATTTCCAGAGTGGGTCTAAATCATTAAGATCACTTATGGTCATAATATCCGGGAAAAGTACCCGAAATATTAATAGAAATGTATATTTGTTGCCTTATAACGATGAATCTATTAGCATGATCATTGAATAAAAAATTTGTGCACTTACCTTGGAGTGGTAGAAAAGTATCTTCACTTGTTTTAGTATCCATCTAATCCCATGTAAGCTGCTAAAAATACAAATATTATTATACAAATGTAAAAAATTAATTTTTAAACATTTATAATGCTGAATTTTTAGTTTTACATCCCTTACAAGAATTATAATACTAATCTGAAGGATTACTATAAATATATAAACATCATTATTACAATAACTGAATATACGTATTTAATACAAAAGATATATAAATAAATCGGATATATAATTATAATGAATAATATGATAACGTGACAGTGACAAGTTTGTGAAATCTAAACAATGTATTGCTGAATAATAATAATAATAATGTTGATACTTTTATAGTAATCCTTCAGATTAGTATTATAATTCTTGTAAGGGATGTAAAACTAAAAATCCAGCATTATATATGTATAAAAAATAATGTTTTATAATTTTATAATAATATTTGTATTTTTAGCAGCTTACAGGGGATTAGATGGATACTGAAACAAGTGGAGATACTTTTCTACCATTCCAAGGTAAGTGCACAAATTTTTTTGCAATGATCATGCTACTAGATTCATCGTTATAAGGCAACAAATATACATTTCTATTAATATTTCGGGCACTTTTCCCGAATATTTTGACCATAAGTGATCTTAATGATTTAGACCCACTCTGGAAATTTTTAGGCAATTTCTGACTATAAAAAGACATCTTTTAGACAGTATTAGGTTACCAAAGTCCGGAGCAGAAATGCTGATTTTCACTATTTAAGGTTTAAATGGCTTACAAGAGTTTGACAGCATACATTTATGTCTTTAAAAGTATTTTTAATGAAAAGTTCGAAAAATTTTACAAAAAAAGTCATACTTATGTTTTTAGTGAAAAATGCATCCACTGGGAGCTAAAAATTCATGAAAATGGGCATATAATGCAAAAAAGTGCTAAAATGTCCACTTTAACTCTCTGTAACTTAAAATAATAGCCCAGAAAAATCTGAAAAAATTCAGGAGAACTACTGGATACCTCTAAAACATATTCCCACAGTTATAGCAATATTTATTTTTTTCATCTTCGATGTCACAGAGAACCACCCATATATATGTGTGTGTGTATATGTATGTGTATACTGTAAAATGTATTGTTAGGAGGTTGGGCACGGGTCTGTGGACTTTATGAAGTTTAATTGTGACTTAGGACTCCCTTCGGGGAGGTCCTATGTATATAGATATATATATATTTTTTTTTAAAACAATTTGTTCTGGAGACGACAGCGTGGGTGGTGAAAATTAGTTAAAAGGTTTTTAAATTGTATTCTTTTTAATTGTATTACTAAAAATTATTGTTTTTAATTTGAGAATTAAACGTGATGTGTTGAATTTTTATAGAATGGATATGTAATAATGGGAGAGTGGCTTTTGCGAGATTTACACGAGTGATATGTTGTTTTTTTGAGTTTTGTTTGAATTTGGTGAGTTATGAATAGTTTTGTGACATCGATTTAAATGTTTCACTACTTGGTATTAATCTATATATTTTGTAAATTACTAATTTTTTAGCCTTGAAAAGGGACGGCGAAAAAACGTCCGAAACGTCGGCATATTTTGTAACTTAACTTAACATCTGTTTACACCATTGGTTCGTGACGATCAATAAAGGACACTTTTTTATTAAAAACTATTCTGTTTCTTGGAAGGCTGCTGCGATTGATTATTCTCGCGGGTAACCAGCGAGGCGTTCGCTCTACTGGCGCTGGAGATCGCTAACACAGGGACAACCCCGACTTTCACTAAAGCCGGCAAGTCGTCCATAGTCGACCTCACCTTCGTCGATCCTATATTGATGGGGGGAGGGGGACTCGGCTGGAAAGTTAGCGATCGTTACACGGGTAGTGACCACCAAGCACTCGTGTACCAGCTCCAGCTGACCAGCGGGAGGACAAAGAGAGCAGGAAGAGGAGCAAGAGAGAGAGATGGGCACCAGCCACGTTTGATCGTGAGGCGTTCCTATGCTCCCTGGAGGGGGCAAAAGTGGAGCGAACCGCCGGAAAAAAAGCACAAGGCCTCACGAATGCCTTAACAGCGGCTTGCGATGCCTCTATGGCCGTGAAGTTCAACCCTCCCGGCCGCCCACCAATAATCTGGTGGAATGAGGACATCGCAGAAAAGAGACGTGAGTGCCTGCGTGCCAGAAGGCGGCACCGAAGAGCGAGGGGAACACCGCGGTTCCAAGATCGTTCCGCAGAATACGAACAAAAGCGGAGGGATCTCAAGGTGGCCATCAAGGATGCCAAGAGAAGGTGTTGGCGGGAGCTATGTGAGGAGGTGGACCACGACCCCTGGGGCAGATCGTATAAAACGGTTATGAATAAGATCAACCCCGGGGGCGCTGTTGCACCCACCGACCCAGTTTTTCTGGACGGACTAGTCCGCCACCTGTTTCCAGAACATCGGAAAAAGGCAACAGAGACGGGCCTGATGGCCACCATTGGTGCAGCCGAGTCGCCAGACATTAGTGAAGCCGAACTGAGGATGGCCGCTAAAGGTATTTCCGTACGTAAAGCCCCAGGGCCGGACGGAATACCTAGCCTAGCCGTCAAGACAGCGGCGATGAGTGCTCCGGGCTTGTTCCTGGACGCATTCAACGCATGCCTGAGAGAAGGTTGCTTCCCGGCCCAGTGGAAGACGCAGAGGCTGGTACTCCTACCGAAGGGAAACAAACCCCCGGAGGAGCCATCATCTTACCGCCCGCTCTGTCTACTGGATATAGTTGGGAAGCTTCTGGAGCGGGTGATCTGCGCCAGGCTCGCAGCGGCCATCGGTAGGGCCGGAGACCTCTCCGACAACCAGTTCGGCTTTTGAAAGGGTCGATTGACCATGGACGCTGTAGGCAGAGTTGTTGGTATAGCCACAAACGCCATCAATGCTGGTCGGAGTGTAAGGCGGATGTGTGCCGTCATCACCTTGGACATCCGGAATGCCTTGAACTCTGACAGATGGGACGACATCATGCTGCCCCTGCAGCACTTCCAAGTGCCACTCTATCTCAGGGAGGTCACCTCGAGTTACCTGACTGACCGTACACTGCTCTACGACACCGACGACGGTGTGCACTCCCACAACATCACGGGAGGCGTGCCGCAGGGTTTGGTCATTGGGCCCCTACTCTGGAACGCTGTCTATGACGGCCTGCTTAGGCAGCAACTTCCGGAGGGTGTCTCGATGGTGGCTTCCGCGGACGACGTGACGCTAGTGGTGGTCGCAAAGAGTGTCGAAGAGATCGAATATCTCGGAGGCGTCTCTATGGAAGTGGTCGCCACTTGGTTGAGAGACCACGGACTTAGTCTGGCGGCGGAAAAAACGGAGGCGGTGCTCATCTGTCGCACAAAAAAGGAGAGGACCACCACCTTCACGGTAGGTAATGAACGGATACGGTCGGTGAAAACGTTGAAGTATTTAGGGGTCACACTAGACGCGCGGCTGTCGTTCAAACACCATCTTGCGAACGCAGGCTCAAAGGCGGCAAAGGTGGCCCGTGCGCTGGCGGGCATCATGCCCAACATCGGGGGACCAAAGCAACCGCGAAGGTCTCTCCTTGCCTCGATGGTGAGCTCCGTAATTTTATACGGAGCTCCTATCTGGGCTGTTGCCCTGAACAGGCACAAGAGCTTTGGTGCTCCGTGCCAGAGAGCCTGCAGGATAGCGGCGCTAAGGGTGGCCCGGGCGTACCGAACCGTATCTGACATTGCGCTCTCGGTGGTCGCGGGGACCGCCCCCTTCGACCTCCTGGCAGCCGAGAGAGCTGAAAGACATCGTGAGGGTGGGCGACGCCTAGAAGAGAACCGCTGCCACAACCGATGGTCATTGCGGACCGTAGAGGAGTGGCAGCGGAGATGGGACTCAGCCAGGGACGGCCGCTGGACCTACCGCATCATCCCGCGGATCCGGGAGTGGGCGAGCAGGAGACACGTCTTCGACAGTTTCCAGCTTACCCAGGTGTTGACCGGGCACGGATGCTTCCGTAGCTACCTATTTCGTATAGGGGTCTACGGCCGCGCAGAGTGCCCGGCTTGTCCAGGGGTGGACGAAGACGTGGAACACATCCTCCTATGGTGTCCTCGTTTCAGGGAGGAACGGGACCAGTTTCAAGTCACTTGGAGCGGTCCCCTCACCCCTGAGGGCATCGGGGCCTGCCTGCTTGACTCCCAGGAGGGATGGAACGCCGTAGTGACCCTCTGTACGTCCGTAGTGGACAGGCTGGGTCTCATCAGAACAGACGAGGAGAGAAGAGTTGCGATAGCAAGAGTAGTGGGCTAATCTAGCCGTTGCCTCCCCCCGTGAAGTAATGCCTTGCGGCGGTTTCCGCGGTGGAATAAAGGTAAGAAAAGAGGTGGAGTTCTAGTGGGTATGCCTATCGACATCCTTCGGTAGGAGAGTCCCACACACGGGGAGTCTCGCATGGCTCCAGTCATGGTGCGTGAAGCATTTCTCCACCTCTACGGAAAAAAAAAAAAAAAAAAAACAAACAAACACACACACACACAAGGTAGTCCGCAACGGAAAAATGAAGGACCATAGCAATCGTATTGCCAACGCGATGCCAACGTTGCCTTTTTGCAGTAGTGTGTAACAACTATATGTTTTAAAAAAATGAACGTCTTTTTGTCGGCAGGCTTCGGCGGTTAAATCTACTGTCGAAGAACCTGGGAGGCGAGACACACTTGGCGCGTCGTTCAGATTGTCTCGCCTCGCAGATATCCAGCGAGAACTAAAAAGCAAATACCAAATTTATTGTAACAATTTTTATATTCCTTTTATAGCAGTGTTTGTGTAGGTAAACCGTAAATTATTTTTAGTAAGATATATACAAAAAATTCTTTTTCGGAGAGCTGCGGTGATTGATTATTGTCGCGTAGAACCTGCGAGGCGAGACACTCTACGCGCGTCGCTTAGATTGTCTGGCCTCGCAGATATCCATCGAGAACTAAAATTAAATACCTAATTTATTGTAACAAATTTTATATTCATTTTATTGCAGTGTTTGTGTCGGTAAACCAAAAATTATTTGTAGTAAAATGGAAACAAAAACTATTCTGTTTCTTGGAAGGCTGTTGCGATTGATTATTCTCGCGGGTAACCAGCGAGGCGAGACACGTTCGGCGCGTCGCTGATATTGTCTCGCCCCGCAGGTGCCTGTCGAACAGCTATTAAATTATTACTAATTGCTGCACAATGTTCTGGAGTGGAATTGATTTTTTTTTCTTAGAATCATTTTGTCTTGTTGATATGAAATTTTGAAATTTGCAGTTACAATATATGATACAAGCTTTCTACCGTCTTAGTATCGATAGTATTTTTCTATTTAATTTTTGTCGTGCACTTTTGTGTGCTGTTTTAGTATTCCAACTTTTACCGATATCGTGAATTTATGTATCTGCACTGCATATCTTAGAACACAGTCCAGATTTTACAAAGTAAATTAAATCGTGGTTGCCTGTTGACAAAGAGAGGTTATGTTTCAACTTCATAAATTCAACTTTTGTACTTGTTATACACTTAACATGTATATTAAAAATATGCCCCTAACCCGTTTTGTAGCTGCCATTATGTTCAGAAATTAGAATTAAACAAATAAAACACCCAACATTCAGTGTCAGTATAATACAATGTATTTGAAAGTATGATGTGCGTGCGGCAAACGGCCCGATCGTGCACGCACCTCCTATAGAATCCGTCGCCCTTTCCACCACGAATGAAGTAAAACATATTTTAATAGGCTGGAAACGCTTAGCATCGCCACCTACTGGTGGATTTTCAAACTACGTAGCTAAACTTTTTCTTACTCTTCCGTCTGCTAAATTACACATTTTTAGAAAGAATGAATATCTTTTTTATTTTTCATTTAATTTTTCAATCGATTATGTATTCCTCCAGTTTTTTCTGAAAAATGACTCTAAGATATTGTAAAATGTTGCATCTACTTTGTTTCTTAATGCTTGTAATTACAATCTACATTTATTTCCATCGCAAATATCTAGTACCAGCTTCCCAACGTCTTTCTATCAATCGTATTTTTCAATTTATTTCTTCGTCGTGACTTTTGACTGTTTTTTTTAGTATTGCAACGTTTACCAATATCGTGAAATTGTACATCTGCACTGTATTTATTAGAAATCTATCCAGTTTTTACAAAATTCAATTAAATCGTTGTTGCCTGTTAACTAAGAGAGGTTATGTTTCAGATCATATTTTTCAAATTATAAGCACATTTTAGCACAGCTCAAACTTTCGTACTTATAATTTATTTAATATACGTAGTACAAATATGCCTCCACTGCCTTTATAGGTTGTCATTGTATTAAATAATAGTAATAGGAGAAATAGTGCGTGTAATATACAGGTGTCGGCATAGTAGGATTTAATTCAGGTTTGGCATCCCCTTAAGAATAATAATATACAATTATAGACACGGACGGAAAACAAACAAATTATTTTAATCCTGTCCCACACAGTACAGAACATTAAAAAAACCCTTTAATAATGTTTAATGTTTATATATTTAAAATATTCTGTGCTATCTGTGGTGATAGATAATAATTAATAATTTATTAAGTTTGATAATAATATTGAGAAGATGCTATACACTTTATTGTATTCAGTAAATTTTGTTTTAATTAACAATTTTTGTGTGAACAATTAATACTTTTCGATCATTTTTTAATAAAGTAGTTATATCAATAAAAATAAATAATGTAGAAATTGTATTTTCCGAATTTTTATTACTTTTCTAAATGATTTACAATTTAAATTCATGTTGAAAGTAGAAGGGCGGGATTCTCAAATAAAGAGGCGGGAAATAACTTGTACATACCTACTCCAGCGAGACATGGTTCTGATTGGTTCAAAATAAGTTCAAATGAATCCCTACTGAAAATTTACCCTCAGAGCTAGTGAAGAAAAATAGATAGTAAATAGGTTAAATGAAACGCTTTACTTAAACTGTAGTAAACTAACGAATAAATCAAAGAGTAAACGTCTACACTATTGTTATAGACTTATCTATCTAGATAATGTGCGAAAAAGTAGAAAAAAGCGTTTCATTTAACAGTGTTAATATCCTATGTTTCACCTAGTTTTAATCGTTCGATTTCTAGCAGGAAATGATTTTATTAAATTGTGGTTATTGAATATAAATCAATAAATATCAAATGAACAAATAAAGTTAAAAATAGTTTCCATAAACCGCAGTCCTTATTAAATTAATAAATAAATCATAATCTTTCTCAAATTTGTTCATAGGCAAGTGATATAAGTAATATAGAGTGAACAATGAAAACTGTTTTTATGATTAAATTGGGGTTTAGTAGCATTCTTTTGTACGTAAATTATATAGTGCAATTAAAAATTAAATCTTGTTTCTATTTGAATCGTATTAAAAATTGTTTATGCAATGGAAAAGACATTATATGCAAAGTAATAATGATATTTTAATGGTTATTAAATTAATATTTTGTACAAACATTTGAATAATTTATTGCAGCATTTAAATTTTAATAAAATTAATCTTTTATGGTATCAATACTCAAGTAAAATGGTTTATTTATTATATTTGTATTTTATATATGTAATCGTATATATACTTATATATAGAAAAACAAACAAAAATATGTATTTAAATTCAATTTTCAATAATTATAATTATAACATTCAGAATATTATTGCAATATAATAGTAACTAATAGAGAAAGTAACTGAATAATTATTATTAATTTAAAAAAATTAGAATCGACGCATTATATATCTTTCCAAGTGACTTTTCAAATCAATTTATTATTTGCTGATTTTGGTCTGCTTCGCATGACAGACGGTTGTTACAATCCATTTTCTTTCGGAGTTTTAACATATTATTATCATATAACATATTAACATATTATAATTATTTATCTCATTTCGTATGATAAATTAATATGAATTTAATTTCCAAAAGTACACATTGCCACGTCGCACTGGGGATCATGGAACGGGTGATTAAATTAAGTTTAATTATCAATTATTTAATAATTTATTTATTTACTACAGCGGGTGCCAGTCGCGTAGGTTCCGACGTAATTTTCGTGATTTGCTACTCGATTAAAACGCTTAATTGGATACACGTGATTATCTGTACGAATATTCGAAATAAAGAATAGCAAACGGCACGGCTGTAATACGCGTCTTGTAAGCCGGCTACTTCGTGCGCAAAGGAAGGGAAGGTGAAGAAGGGGAAGAAGCTGGGGTGCACTAAATTTGCGGCGAGCAAGGCTAGTTGTACAAGGAAGAAGCTAGGATACACGGGAGTTCGCGGCACACGCACAGGCAAGGGAAACGGCTATCAATATTGGCACTAGGTCGCACAAACCTTTAACGATGCTGGCACACGTGCGGCACACACTCTTCGCTATGGTCTTTCTATCTCTTTCTCGCTGACGTCACGTCGGTACTTCGATCGGTAGTTCCGAATCGGCGGTCGGACGAGCTCTGAGCACTCGTCGTCGCGAGAGAGTCGCTGCGCGCATGCGCCGTGACCACTTCGTGCGTACGCGGCCTTATGCCGCGTGCGGCTTAACGAAGATGTCTGCCGCGCACGAACTTAAACAACAACGGCGAGTTGGTGGCGACAACGACGTAGCTGTTTGGCCTTTCTTCGTTGTCTTCTTGGCTGCCTTCTTCTTCTCTCTTGCGATCACTGGCTCGAAGACTCGAGAATGCTGTACAGCGTGTTTACCTGGGTGAGTTATAAACCGTACGGCTACTCGGTTTATATGTTCATGTTTCACCTAACCTCTCTTCTGCACCCATCCTATACACAGCTGTTCAACTGCTGTGTGGTCCTGTCCTCTCCTTTATAAGGTGCACATTGTAAGAAGTAATCTTACAGATTTATTTGCTGTACTGGATGGCTGATGTGGGAGGCGATTCAGGTTACGCTGCTACTCCAGGTTTGCTGTAAGGACTTCTCCTCACCACTTCCTGGCATTGCTTGGACTTCAAGCTTCCTCTGGATCTTCTTGGGGACTCCTGAGCTCTTGCTTATGTGCTCGGTCATGTGGCTTCCCTGTGTGTGTGTAGGCTGGTAGGGTTCGGGGAGTCTTATGTAGGGTTCGGTAAGGCTTAGGTAGGGTTCGGTAAGAACTTCAATGGGCTACGAGCTCGCTTAACTTGACATGCATTAAATGCATTGTCACAACATATATATATTTAGCAGACAACATTTGATGCTTCGCTTATTTTTTTTGTAGTAATTTAACAGATTTCTGTATCCTATATGACGGTATTCCCGTTTATAGAACTGCTTTAAGTTTGTATATAAGACAATTGCCATAATAATACATGCGCATTCAAGCAATAGTTTGTACAGAAAAAATGTAATAAAATTGGTAGTTCAGAATTCGCCATCGCGACGTTTCGATCGGGGCAACGAGCACACTTAAATACAATTTTGCCGGTCCCAGACATCATCGTAAAATAATAATGGTTTATTTATTATATTTGTATTTTATATATGTAATCGTATATATACTTATATATAGAAAAACAAACAAAAATATGTATTTAAATTCAATTTTCAATAATTATAATTATAACATTCAGAATATTATTGCAATATAATAGTAACTAATAGAGAAAGTAACTGAATAATTATTATTAATTTAAAAAAATTAGAATCGACGCATTATATATCTTTCCAAGTGACTTTTCAAATCAATTTATTATTTGCTGATTTTGGTCTGCTTCGCATGACAGACGGTTGTTACAATCCATTTTCTTTCGGAGTTTTAACATATTATTATCATATAACATATTAACATATTATAATTATTTATCTCATTTCGTATGATAAATTAATATGAATTTAATTTCCAAAAGTACACATTGCCACGTCGCACTGGGGATCATGGAACGGGTGATTAAATTAAGTTTAATTATCAATTATTTAATAATTTATTTATTTACTACAGCGGGTGCCAGTCGCGTAGGTTCCGACGTAATTTTCGTGATTTGCTACTCGATTAAAACGCTTAATTGGATACACGTGATTATCTGTACGAATATTCGAAATAAAGAATAGCAAACGGCACGGCTGTAATACGCGTCTTGTAAGCCGGCTACTTCGTGCGCAAAGGAAGGGAAGGTGAAGAAGGGGAAGAAGCTGGGGTGCACTAAATTTGCGGCGAGCAAGGCTAGTTGTACAAGGAAGAAGCTAGGATACACGGGAGTTCGCGGCACACGCACAGGCAAGGGAAACGGCTATCAATATTGGCACTAGGTCGCACAAACCTTTAACGATGCTGGCACACGTGCGGCACACACTCTTCGCTATGGTCTTTCTATCTCTTTCTCGCTGACGTCACGTCGGTACTTCGATCGGTAGTTCCGAATCGGCGGTCGGACGAGCTCTGAGCACTCGTCGTCGCGAGAGAGTCGCTGCGCGCATGCGCCGTGACCACTTCGTGCGTACGCGGCCTTATGCCGCGTGCGGCTTAACGAAGATGTCTGCCGCGCACGAACTTAAACAACAACGGCGAGTTGGTGGCGACAACGACGTAGCTGTTTGGCCTTTCTTCGTTGTCTTCTTGGCTGCCTTCTTCTTCTCTCTTGCGATCACTGGCTCGAAGACTCGAGAATGCTGTACAGCGTGTTTACCTGGGTGAGTTATAAACCGTACGGCTACTCGGTTTATATGTTCATGTTTCACCTAACCTCTCTTCTGCACCCATCCTATACACAGCTGTTCAACTGCTGTGTGGTCCTGTCCTCTCCTTTATAAGGTGCACATTGTAAGAAGTAATCTTACAGATTTATTTGCTGTACTGGATGGCTGATGTGGGAGGCGATTCAGGTTACGCTGCTACTCCAGGTTTGCTGTAAGGACTTCTCCTCACCACTTCCTGGCATTGCTTGGACTTCAAGCTTCCTCTGGATCTTCTTGGGGACTCCTGAGCTCTTGCTTATGTGCTCGGTCATGTGGCTTCCCTGTGTGTGTGTAGGCTGGTAGGGTTCGGGGAGTCTTATGTAGGGTTCGGTAAGGCTTAGGTAGGGTTCGGTAAGAACTTCAATGGGCTACGAGCTCGCTTAACTTGACATGCATTAAATGCATTGTCACAACATATATATATTTAGCAGACAACATTTGATGCTTCGCTTATTTTTTTTTGTAGTAATTTAACAGATTTCTGTATCCTATATGACGGTATTCCCGTTTATAGAACTGCTTTAAGTTTGTATATAAGACAATTGCCATAATAATACATGCGCATTCAAGCAATAGTTTGTACAGAAAAAATGTAATAAAATTGGTAGTTCAGAATTCGCCATCGCGACGTTTCGATCGGGGCAACGAGCACACTTAAATACAATTTTGCCGGTCCCAGACATCATCGTAAAATAATAATGGTTTATTTATCCTTATCACCCGGTGAACTCACCCAGAGGAAGTCCCGTTGAATAAAAATATATAGATCCGGATATTTATTAACTCGCGATAACGAATATTAATACTACGAAAGAAAAAGACGGTGTATAATATTTTATTACGGGATCTACGGATAGATCCCGTGGCACCACTACCCACGAGAGAGAGAACGTTGATTTTTAAATTAGTTAAACAAATAATTTAATCGGTTAATAAACGCGCACTAATTCACTTAATATAGATCCCACTAATAATAATATCACTTATTGTATTAGTACATAAAATAACTCACCGAAAGATACAGTAATTAATGAAAAAAATAATACTCTTATAAAATATATAGATATATATCTGCATTATTCAGCTTTATTTCCTCCTGATAGGATTTCTCTCAATAAAAGAAAATATCTAAATCTCCTTGATCCAACGAATATCAATTTAAACTCTCCTTAAATAAAAGATAATACTCGATATCTGGTAGAATTAGAAAGCAATACTATGTCTTGGATGGATAGATTTAGAATGGCGAGGATCAGTTTTCAGAACCACGCCAGACTTCTTCCTCAATTTTCCATCTCTCTCAATCTCATAACATCCCTATCTGTTCTCCCTCTCTCTCGTTACCTGCGAGGGATCTGGCAATATTATACTTCTCCAACCCTTCCGCATCCGTCACAGGTGTAATAAAGCAACCCATATTTACCCTACATATTTATACTGTAGATAATTATGAAAACTAATTTGCATAAGTTATCATTGTCTCAACTGGTATTAAGACTTTCCGTATTTGTGGTAATTACTGCCATATAACGTAATATGCTTGTATATTTACTCATACAGATGTCTCATCTCTAATAAAATCATCATTGATTGGTTCAATAGATCACTATAGTATTTTCTAGTTAACAGCACGAAATTGAATACAAATTTAACTCCTTACTAGTATACACGTGTTCCCCCACAACCCGCGTTTCGAGTTCCCTATACTGTATGCGCGCGATCACCGTATCGATACGAGTGCGGACCGCGTGTTCAGTGTGCGCGCGCTTGAATCTAGATCGATTCAAGATGGCGACAACTGAGCGCGGGACGGCATGTAAACAACGTGCCTCGCGATCGTTTCCCTAGGTGTCCCCGATCCCCACCGTCGGAGATAGTACCCGGGTACTACCGCAGAGTTGTGCGCGAGCGGAGATGCACGCACGCGAGCATTCGGCTTCCGAGGTGATGCCCAGTGATGTTGCTACATCACAAATTTAAAAAGGTGTAATAATTTTTTTATAAATAAATTTGTATCACGATTGCACTGATAACGCAACCGTATCAAAAGTTTATGACAAAATACTAGAATCGTTTTGGTTTCATAATCAAATAAAACGTACTTGGGGTCATTTTCTTCCTTAATAAATTTTATGGGGAGTTGAAAATACGGCCAGAGTAATGGAAATGACTCATAAAACATAAATTACGATTGTTGAAATTTTTTCGGTAAACAATTGTAATTTACATTCTTTAGTTATATTAATGTCGTCCACGCAGTTGAAATTGTAGATTAGGTATTGTATCGATAATTGATGAACACACTGTATTGTTTACATTACATTGCAACGTTTCGATGGTAATTCTCCATCCTCTTCAGGCATTACTACACGTCAATATTCATTAAAAATTATAAAAATTCTTTCGTAGTATCTCTGAATCGTTGCACTCTCCTTTATGTGATTTACACATTATTATAAAAATAGAAATCAAAAAAATAAAATAAATAAATAAATAAACAATAAATAAATAAATAAATAAATAATTGGAACAAAACACAACGTAGTTAACACAAAGAAATAGCAAAAGCTGTCAGGTAAACACGAATGAAAACATGACCGATGCTTCTTTGTGTTAACTACTTGTGCTAACTTCTATAAATGTAAATTTAATCTTAATAGTTCCGTTAAGTCCATTTATTACTGTGCTGATTTCATGTCGTTAATTTGATTATATCACTCGGTACTTCTTTAATGTTCCTTGTTGTGATTTTATCGATCTTCCCGAGTCAAATAAGAAATGGTAAAGTGAATCAAACTTTAACACATTCTTTCCTTTTAGTAACGTTTCGGTGGTCAATGCCACCCTCTTCAGATTATAAAATATCAATAGCATTTCATTAATTTCATCAGTAGGAATACAGGTTATTATGTCGTTAACATATCTGTGATAAAAAATAGGTTTAAAACTTAATTTGTTTGAACAGTCAGTCTCTAAATCTTCCATTATTATATCCGCAAATAATCCATAAATAATAAATAATAAATAATTCCTACGATAAAAAATTGAAATTTACTAATGAGATAGAAGAGAATAATATGAGTTTTTAAATTTTTTTAAATTTCATCATAGTCATATAAACAAAGTAAAAGAATAAAAATAATAAAGAATAAGAATAAAGAAAAGAATTTTTCGAATATAATTGACTTTAATTTCAATGTTAATTAATGGTAGTAAATAATATTTGATATATTATCAAATTTTTGTGACACATATATGGGTGACAATCATCTAACGTGAACATTTGACGTTCTAATATGCAAGAAAACAAAATAAAAAAAATAATATATTTTTGGTTTCTCTGGACCAATTACAGTCTCTAGAGTAACTGTTTACAGTAGGCATACAGGGTCGGTTGATTTACTCAACGTATTGAAGATTTTTAATTTTTACATTCCAGAGGAATTACATATATTTTAATATATAGAACATAAACATCTGGAATATATCCCTAATACAAAATTTCATGTGATAGTTCAATTAGAGCGGTATTTAAATTTGCTAAATAATAAAAAATCAATTTCTGAGTATGGAAAGTCACTTTCTAAGTGATGCAAGCCCCCAGAAAAGCTCAAAAATCAAAGTTTCAAAGCAATTAAGGCATATTTTCGATTTTTAGAAATTTCTCACGTGAGATTTTGTAATAGGGATAGAACGTTTTGATAAACTTATTTTATTATGAAGTATACATTGTATACACGCAAATTAACATGCACGCAAAATGTCGCGTGATTCACCTTTTCCAGACATGGGTTATTTGAACGAGATATCATTGTTATTATCGCCGCTTGCAACGAATTAATTCGCAGGTTTTCACCTCACAATCCCATCCTCGTCGCCAGTTTTGAGGTATCTTAGCTATTAGAAAGAACAACGCATAGATAGCCTTTGAATATACATATATTTAACAAACGATAATAACATAGCCGCATGCGTGGAGACAGGACCCGTTCAACGAGCCGGCCGGAACGTAACTACCGCTCTGTGCGCTCGTCGAGATTCAGCAGCCCACGTACACACACATACACAACACACACGGCAGTACTCGCGCTCTCGTCTCAGACATCACATTTCCTATTCCCTATTTCTCTATTTATTTAGTATGTTTTACTTACTGGTTGACCTTGCAATTTACTTACTTACTAGCCGATGAGAGCTCCTGAGATTTTCGCGACCATACTCTCCTTCATATTTACATGCACCAATCGTTCTATTCAATTTACGATCTGAAGAATAAATTATTACTATGAATTTTACATGTATATATATGGGGTATTCCACGTGAAGTGGTCCGATCAAAATTTTAAAATACACCAAATTTTGGGTACACTTTGCAAATGTTTTTCAGAATACAGAAAAAAATTTTTAGGTACTGGAATCTATTTGCTCAAAAGTTATTCTAACCTCAAAAAGTGAATTTTTCCATATTTTTTTCAACACCAGCTGGGTTTACCGCTATATAACTCAAAATCTATCAACTTTTACTATAGAACATTATATGTAACATTCGTTGCTAATTATATCTAGAATTTATTCTTCTGGGTTAGAATTTCTAATCTCAAGGTCATTGTTACATAAACTACATGTCAATATTCAACTTGAAAAAAGTGCAAGTGCGCCACCTTTGATTTTTTCATCCAAAAGTCTAAAAGAAAGCTTGGAGCAATACCTTTCAAATGGTCTGTAGCATTTTTATGGCCTCCAATTTTGTAAAAAGTTATGACAATTTAAAGAAAGACAAAAAATTCACAAAAATTAACATGGTAATTCCCATTTAAATTTTTAAAAAAATTTCGTGTTTTTTTAAACTGTCATAACTTTTTACAGAACTGAAGGCCATAAAAATGCTACAGACTATTTGAAAGGTATTGCTCCAAGCTTCCTTTTAGGCTTTTGTATAAAAAAATCAATTGTGGCGCACTTGCACTTTTTTTAAGTTGAATATTGACATGTAGTTTATGTAACATTGACCTTGAGATTAGAAATTCTAACCCAGAAGAATAAATTCTAGATATAATAAGCAACGAATGGTACATATAATGTTATATAGTAAAAGTTGATAGATTTTGAGTTATATAGCGGTAAACCCAGCTGGTGTTCAAAAAAATATGGAAAAATTCACTTTTTGAGGTTAGAATAACTTTTGAGCAAATAGATTCCAGTACCTAAAAATTTTTTTCTGTAATCTGAAAAATATTTGCAAAGTGTAACCAAAATTTGGTGCAATTTAAAATTTTGATCGGACCACTTCACGTGAAATACCCCATATATATATATATATAAATTACCTAATTCTTTATTTTAGGTAAATGTGCGTTGCTATTATAATCACAAATGTAAGGGCTTCCTTGAATTTAACCGCGTCCTATTTCGTTTTCTTATTAATTAATGCAATTTCTTATTTTCTGACTTTCGTTTTCTCCCCCCCCCCCCTCATTTACTTATGTATAAATTGCATTTCAGTATGTGGGAATAGTATTATTGTGTCAGTAAATAATAATGGCTTTTTATCTCCGCGATCTTAATTTTATTCGTGAGGAGTTTCCAATACTCACGTTTGTTTGGGGTTTCATTTTCCTTGGTCTACGTCTATTGCGCTTTGGGATTTCGGGGATTGGATTGACTTGGGATCGCGATCCTTTTCTGCTGGGTATGGGTTTCTCAGGGGTACGGTTTTTAAATTGATTAGGGTAACGGGGGGGGGGGGGAATGTATCATTTTAAGTCATTTACAAATACTTTTATCTGCCGTTTTCTATCCTCTTTCTCGACCAAGTAAACTACTGGGGATAAAACTTTTACTATTTTTGCGGGTCCTATGAAATTTAGTGCATGCTTGGCAGCAAAGTTATCATCCACAGAGGAAAAACGTGGTTCCCTTTGCAGACTAAATCTCTCACTTGGAAGGTTATTTCTCTCCTTTCCTTATGATAATATTTGGCATGTTTATCGGTTGCTTTGTCGATGTGCTTTTTTATCAAGTCATAGATTATGTGTAATCTTTTTACTCTATTTGACCATGATTCAGTATCTGGTTGGGCATTGGTGGATGAGTGGACTATGCTATTAAGAGCAAAACAGAATTCTCCTAGGTGTTTATTCCATTCCCTATGGTCCCGATCTAGGTAGCTGTTTATCATGGGCTTTTATTCCTGTTCACGCGTTCCACTGGGTTAGCCTGGGCATGACCTGCGAATTGTTGACTGAATTACTCCGTATTCTGCTAACCTTTCCGTGATCAATTTGTTTGAAAATTCCATTTCATTATCAGTAATAAGGTATTTTGGGCATCCCCATGGGTTGATCACTAGCTAATCGAAAGCTGTTAATACAATTTTCGCGTCCGCTTTCGTAAAGGCTTCATTTCTATATATCGGGTGAACAGATTCTCGAATACTATTATATATTTGTACCCTAACTTTGATGGTGGTTTTGGACCCATTATGTCCTCTGCTAACACAGTCCACGGCCCTTTTATGTTTCTTTCCTCCATCATACCTGCTGGGGGTTGCTGGGATGATTTGTGGGCATGACACTCCTGACAGGCTTTTACAAAGTTGCAGGTGTCGTAATAGATACCGGGCCAATAATAGTATGTTGCTACCCTTGCGTATGTCATGTCCATTCCCAGATGACCAGATTGTGGGGAGTAATGTGCTTCAAATAAGGCTTTGGGTCGGTCTTTTTTGGGGAGTCTGAGCTTCCACGCGTTTAGATCGGGGATTAGGTGACCAACAAGGAGATAAGAGCGGTGCGCATATAAATAGCATCTTTCTATTTTTAAATCTGGGTACTTTTTTGGGGATCTCATAACCATGGCCATTCGCTTTTGATATTCCGGAACTTCCAAGTCCAATAGTCCTATTGCTGTTACTGCTTCTTGATTCTCATAAGCTCTTGATAACGCGTCCGGTACTTTGCGCAATGCGCCTTATCTATGAACAAATTTAATATTATAATTTTGTAGTACCGTGTGCCAACGAGCCAGTCTGTCAGTAGGATCTTTAATGTTCTTCAGCTATAACAGACTATGGTAGTCGATTATGACGGTAAATTCCTCACCCTGATGATAACCTCGTAGAGGGTCCACTGCCCAAAGGACTGCCAAGCACTCTTTTTCAGTGATTGTACAGCTCCTTTCTGCTTTCGTCAGTGACCGACTGACGTAATAAATGATAGAGTGCTCCTCTCCGTTAATTACCTGAGTCAGCACTCCCGCTATAGCGTAATCGCTCGCGTCCGTTTGCAGGATAAACGGCAGGGATAGATCCGGTCGGGCTAATACAGGGGCTTGGGTTACGGTAAGTTTTAACTTTTCAAAAGCTTCCTGTTGTTTGGCTTTCCAGCGCCATCTCACGTACTTCCGGGACAAGCAGTTTAGCGGTATTTTGTACTCAGCTAACTTATCAATAAATCTGGAATACCATACAATCGTCTCTGTAAACCGACGTAATTGCTTCAAGTTAGTTGGGGCTGGATATTCCAACAATGGTTTTATTTTATCATTATTAGTTTTTAAACCATCCACTGTATGTTTTCCTCGAATGTCTTGGCCGTGATGATTATGTCATCCAAATAGGCAAAAACATGAGGTTCCCAATTTGGCTTTATTGATTTATCCATTATTTGCTGTAACATAGTGGGGGCATTTGTCAATCCATAGGGGACTCTTTTAAACTGAAATAGAGCGCGCCCGGGAACTGCAAACGCCGTTATTTCTCGACTTCCGGGGGCAAGGGGGACTTGATGGTAGGCTTGCGAGTGGTCGAGTTTAGTTATGTATCTACTTTCCCTGAGCTGATCCAGTATGTATCCATATTCCGTAATGGATAAGCATACTTTTTAGTTAATGCATTAACTTGTCTATAGTCAATGCAGAACCTGTATTTCCCGTTTGCCTTGGGTACTATAACCGGACAGCTACACCAAGGATTATCCGACGGTTCTAATATTCCTTCCTTTAACTTCCTCGTAGGCTGCCTTGAGCATTTTTAGGGAATACCTTCTATTTCGCTGCCGAAAAGGTTTGTTATCTATTAACTCCAATTAGTGTTTCGTTATATTGGTTACTCCTAATGTTTTCGGGGTAGGGGGAACTAAATCATTCAATAGTTTGTTGAATTGTTGATTTTTTTCTGGAGTTGCTCTAACTAGTTCACCGATACTAGCTATCGCGGGGATACAGCTAGTGTCTTCAACATAAGGGTAGAATTGGTGAATTGTCCCTTTATTTGTGCACCTAGTACTTCCTTTGGAAATCCATTCCCAAATTACAATCATAATGTAACCCAGCAGCAACCTGAAAGGGCATTGTGATTTCTTCCTCGCCCAGTTTAACTTTAATCTCTACTACCCCCTGTATTCGAACCCGTGTTCCATCTGTAACCTTAACACTTGTGCACCTTGATGGTCGTAATTTGCTTCCCAATATTCCACTCATTCCCTTTCCAATGAATGAGTGAACTGAACCACTATCCAATAAAGCTACCAATAGTCTACCGTTCAATTCTAAGTTAAAAAATAGTCTGGGATCAACTCCGGGAGTTTTTTGTATCAAAGATTGGGGTTTATGGGATTCTTCTGTGTGGGGCCCTTTCGGGGCAAATGTTGAGGAAATATGGCCCTCTATTTCCTCTGATTGAAGTTTCCCTGATTATTGTAGCATTTTCGCAGTATTTACTGCTTACCCTTGTTTGGCCACAACCAAAACATGTCCTTGGTTCTGGGCATTCCGCTACCCAGTCTCATTTTTCCACATCTGAAACAGGGTTCTTTTACTTTATCCCTGGGAGTTATGTTCCTTGCCCTTCGTGAGTATTCATGGTTTGGGTTGAAGTGTCCTCTATATGGTGGGTATGGTGGTTTTTTCGGATAACCTTGTTCTCTTTCCGAGGTGTCCAATTTTGGTTTTTGTAGCCACGACCGTAATTTCTCTGGGGAATAGTTTCTTTTTCCATTTTTCGATTATCCGCGTTCGATCTATAATTAGGAGTTGAGCTTGGGTAGGTTTTCCTTTTGGTTTTGGGGCTTGGAGGGGATGTGGATAGTTTCTGGGCATAGGTGGGTTTTTCCTGGGTTTTTGTGGGGTCGCTAATATTTCTGCTAATTTCTTAGATTTCTGTTTTTGTTCTACAGATAACTACTTTGACAGACCGTAGTTTTGTAATGTTGGCGGTGGCTTATATGCTTCATCCAACATCCTCCGTGTTTCATCCTTTTTCCCTAATTTTTGTACTTCAGTAAATGAGCAGAAATCGCGTCTTTCAATCCGTTGTCTATAAGTTGGATGCATATTCCTGTATGCTCAGTCCAATTGTTACTGTATAGACATTGTGGGTTATACTTGATCCAAGAGTCCACGCAACTTAGTTAGGTAGGTGGATATATCTTCCTTTGGTCCTTGTGTACGCAATTCAATTGTCTGTCTAATGTGGGATTGTGTGTCTTTCAGAAGGGCTACCGCAAAGTCCTCAAAATTGTTCCAATATTTTTTTTCTCTGCGAAACCACTCCCATGCTTCGTCGTCTAAAATTGATGGCATTGCCTTCATTATTTCATCTGGGCTAAAACCGTGTGCCTCCATGCAATCCTCCAGATTCCTTAGGAAGATGTCCGGTTCGTTCTTCTTGGATCCTTTAAATTGAATGTGCCATGTAGAAAGAATATCTACTGTGTGTTTTTCCCTTATAAATGTTACATTCTCAAATGCAGCATGATGGGATCTCTAAATGGTCCTCGTGATTGTCCTGTTGGGAGATTTGACCTGTCTCTGTAATTCCTTGAGTCATTTATTTGTCTTGGGGAACTCATATTCGTAGCTCTGGACACTGATAATTCGTGGAGGTCAAGTTCTATTTTGGGGTCTAACTCGTCGTATCTTGGATTCCATATTGCTACGTTCTCGCCAAAATATTTCCTGATTTCATATCTTTCTAATCTATCTCTTAAAATCATTGTATCGCTATATATGTTCAATCTTGCCCGTAATGCGCATTGAACAATGCGGCCGTCTGAGGTATTATTAATACTCTTTTTAATTATTTTAATACCTTCTTGGGGATCTACCATCATTAAATCGCTAGTCGGGGTTTCTAAAGTATTCATTCTGGATAGGGAAATTACCTTTTTTCTATAACTGTTTAATCTAAACAGGGGAGAAGAATATCCTAAATGTATGTAGTTGCCTCAAGAGGAGGTTAATTACTTAATTAATTACTAACTACAGCTCAATTATTTCCAATTCATTTAAAATTATTACAGACTTATTTTATAAGCAGGTAAAAGAAGAGTTATTTCGAGAGGGGAAAAGAAAAAAAACGGAGGTGTTTTTGTTATTCAAATATTAATTAATTTCATTGTATTAGTTTAATAAGCAATAAATTATTTAAGTGTCCAAGGGAAGTAAAAATGAAAATAAATGGATAATTTCGAGCAAATAAGCAATATTAGTATAATCGTATTAGTTACCTTTAAAGAGGAGAAAGGCAAATAAATTTGTGAAATTAAATTAGCAAAACAATCCAAATAAATCTCAACGAAACCAAATCTCCTAGTTTTTATTAGAAAAAAAAATAATTTCCAAAATTTTTTTTAAGGGAATAAACTAATGAGGTTAATTTCGGTTATTACGGGGAATAAAAAACATTCCAGTTTGCAATTTACACATAAAAAAATATACAAATAGCCAAATTAATATTATTATATAAGCAGAATATACAGTAATATACAGTGTGACAATGCAATTAATGCATGTCAAGTTAAGCGAGCACGCAGCCCTTTGAAGTCCTTATCGAACCCTATCCAAGCCCTGACTGAACCCTACCTAAGCGACCGAATCCTAACAGCCTACAAACACAGGGAAGCCATATCACCGAGCACACAAGTAAATGCTCAAGAGTCCCCAAGAAGATCCAGAAGAAGCTTGAAGTCAAAGCAATGCCAGGCAGTGGTGAGGAGAAGTCCTTACAGCACACCTGGAGTAGCAGCGTAGCCAGAATCGCCTCCCACATCAGCCATCCAGTACAGCAATTAAACATGTACAATGTGCACCTTATAAAGATGAGGACAAAACCACACAGCAGTTGAACAGCTGTGTATAGGATGGGTGCAGAAGAGAGGTTAGGTGAAAAGAACACATAACCGTAGCCGTACGGTTTATAACTCACCCAGGCAAACACGCTGTACCTCTGCCTGTATGTCTCGCTGCTATGCCTCGCTGTATATGCCTGTATGTGTGTGCTGTGAACTCATGTGTATCCCAGCTTCTTCCTTGTGCAACTAGCTTTGCTGGCCGCGTAATTTAGTGTACCCCAACTACTTCCCCTCCCCCCTTCGCAAGCGAAGTAGCCGGCTTACTAGACGCGTATTTCAGCCGTGCCGTTCGCTATTCCTTATTTCGGATATTCGTACAAATATAATCATTGTACTTAATGGAGCGTTCAATCGAGTAACGAATCACGACAAGAACGTCAGAACGTACGCGACTGGCACCCGCTATTGTAAAATATATAATTATTGAATAATCGAAAATTTAAACTTTAATTTGATCACCCGCACACTGATCCCCAGTGCGACATGACAACAGCAATATTTTAATTATTGTTAGTGCTGTTAATAAATAATCCAAAATTTATTTTATAATTTCTTTATAATATTTATTTAACGAAACTAATTAAATTGTTCCCGCGTCCAAATTATTTAATTTAATAGGAAAACGAAGATATTTTCTCAAAATTTACAAATACGGAAAAATATTATAAATAAATAACTCTATGATTAAATTGATTCCAAACAACAAAAAAATGAAAATTCTTCCAGTCGCCACGTGTGTGTATTGTACAATTTTTCGGAGGGAAAGATGGCGAACTATTCGCACAAACGCAAAGTCAGGCTGTCCTATATGTGTATATAATTTATATACACTATAAATATACATAAATTAAAATAATACAAATATACAATTATTATATTAATATTACAATTAATATTATTATATTTATTAATATATTATAATTAATTGCCTTACCGCAGCCTATTTTTAATTTTATACGTACAAAGAAAAATTTTGATGAAGTATTGGTGTCCCAAACTGGTCCAATACTTAGTTAACTTTTTTTTATTATTAATTGTTTCTGCTTGAAGAAGAAAGAAAACTCAAAATTTAGAATATTACCTACAAGTAAAAGAACCCTGTTTCAGATGTGGAAAAATGGAACTTTGGGTAGCGGAATGCCCAGAACCAAGGAAATGTCTTGGTTCTGGGCATTCCGCTACCCAGTCCATTTTTCCACATCTGAAACAGGGTTCTTTTACTTTATCCTGGGAGTTATGTTCCTTGCCCTTCGTGAGTATTCATGGTTTGGGTTGAAGTCCTCTATATGGTGGGTATGGTGGTTTTTTCGGATAACCTTGTTCTCTTCCGAGGTTCCAATTTTGGTTTTTGTAGCCACGACCGTAATTTCTCTGGGGAATAGTTTCTTTTTCCATTTTTCGATTATCCGCGTTCGATCTATAATTAGGAGTGAAGCTTGATTGGTAGTTTTTCCTTTGGTTTTGGGGCTTGGAGGGGATGTGCGATAGTTTCTGGGCCATAGGGGGTTTTTCCTGGGTTTTTGGTTGGGGTCGCTAATATTTCCTGCCTCTAATTTCTTAGATTTCTGTTTTTGTCCTTCTACAAGATCAGCTACTTTTGACAGACCGTTAGTTTTGTAATGTTGGCGGTTGGCTTATTGGGCTTATTGCTCACCAACATCCTCCGTGTTCCATCCCTTTTTCCCCTAATTTTTGTACTTCAGTAAATGAGCAGAAATCGGCGTCTTGCTCAATCCGTTGTCTATAAGTTGGATGAATATTCCTGTATGCTCAGTCCAATTGTTACTGTATAGACATTGTGGGTTATACTTGATACAAGAGTCCACGCAACTTAGTTAGGTAGGTGGATATATCTTCCTTTGGTCCTTGTGTACGCAATTCAATTGTCGTCTAATGTGGGATTGTGTGTCTTTCAGAAGGGCTACCGCAAAGTCCTCAAAATGTTCCAATATTTTTTTTCTCTGCGAAACCACTCCCATGCTTCGTCGTCTAAAATTGATGGCATTGCCTTCATTATTTCATCTGGGCTAAAACCGTGTGCCTCCATGCAATCCTCCAGATTCCTTAGGAAGATGTCCGGTTCGTTCTTCTTGGATCCTTTAAATTGAATGTGCCATGTAGAAAGAATATCTACTGTGTGTTTTTCCCTTATAAATGTTACATTCTCAAAATGCAGCATGATGGGATCTCTAAATGGTCCTCGTGATTGTCCTGTTGGGAGATTTGACCTGTCTCTGTAATTCCTTGAGTCATTTATTTGTCTTGGGGAACTCATATTCGTAGCTCTGGACACTGATAATTCGTGGAGGTCAAGTTCTATTTTGGGGTCTAACTCGTCGTATCTTGGATTCCATATTGCTACGTTCTCGCCAAAATATTTCCTGATTTCATATCTTTCTAATCTATCTCTTAAAATCATTGTATCGCTATATATGTTCAATCTTGCCCGTAATGCGCATTGAACAATGCGGCCGTCTGAGGTATTATTAATACTCTTTTTAATTATTTTAATACCTTCTTGGGGATCTACCATCATTAAATCGCTAGTCGGGGTTTCTAAAGTATTCATTCTGGATAGGGAAATTACCTTTTTTCTATAACTGTTTAATCTAAACAGGGGAGAAGAATATCCTAAATGTATGTAGTTGCCTCAAGAGGAGGTTAATTACTTAATTAATTACTAACTACAGCTCAATTATTTCCAATTCATTTAAAATTATTACAGACTTATTTTATAAGCAGGTAAAAGAAGAGTTATTTCGAGAGGGGAAAAGAAAAAAAACGGAGGTGTTTTTGTTATTCAAATATTAATTAATTTCATTGTATTAGTTTAATAAGCAATAAATTATTTAAGTGTCCAAGGGAAGTAAAAATGAAAATAAATGGATAATTTCGAGCAAATAAGCAATATTAGTATAATCGTATTAGTTACCTTTAAAGAGGAGAAAGGCAAATAAATTTGTGAAATTAAATTAGCAAAACAATCCAAATAAATCTCAACGAAACCAAATCTCCTAGTTTTTATTAGAAAAAAAATAATTTCCAAAATTTTTTTTAAGGGAATAAACTAATGAGGTTAATTTCGGTTATTACGGGGAATAAAAAACATTCCAGTTTGCAATTTACACATAAAAAAATATACAAATAGCCAAATTAATATTATTATATAAGCAGAATATACAGTAATATACAGTGTGACAATGCAATTAATGCATGTCAAGTTAAGCGAGCACGCAGCCCTTTGAAGTCCTTATCGAACCCTATCCAAGCCCTGACTGAACCCTACCTAAGCGACCGAATCCTAACAGCCTACAAACACAGGGAAGCCATATCACCGAGCACACAAGTAAATGCTCAAGAGTCCCCAAGAAATCCAGAAGAAGCTTGAAGTCAAAGCAATGCCAGGCAGTGGTGAGGAGAAGTCCTTACAGCACACCTGGAGTAGCAGCGTAGCCAGAATCGCCTCCCACATCAGCCATCCAGTACAGCAATTAAACATGTACAATGTGCACCTTATAAAGATGAGGACAAAACCACACAGCAGTTGAACAGCTGTGTATAGGATGGGTGCAGAAGAGAGGTTAGGTGAAAAGAACACATAACCGTAGCCGTACGGTTTATAACTCACCCAGGCAAACACGCTGTACCTCTGCCTGTATGTCTCGCTGCTATGCCTCGCTGTATATGCCTGTATGTGTGTGCTGTGAACTCATGTGTATCCCAGCTTCTTCCTTGTGCAACTAGCTTTGCTGGCCGCGTAATTTAGTGTACCCCAACTACTTCCCCTCCCCCCTTCGCAAGCGAAGTAGCCGGCTTACTAGACGCGTATTTCAGCCGTGCCGTTCGCTATTCCTTATTTCGGATATTCGTACAAATATAATCATTGTACTTAATGGAGCGTTCAATCGAGTAACGAATCACGACAAGAACGTCAGAACGTACGCGACTGGCACCCGCTATTGTAAAATATATAATTATTGAATAATCGAAAATTTAAACTTTAATTTGATCACCCGCACACTGATCCCCAGTGCGACATGACAACAGCAATATTTTAATTATTGTTAGTGCTGTTAATAAATAATCCAAAATTTATTTTATAATTTCTTTATAATATTTATTTAACGAAACTAATTAAATTGTTCCCGCGTCCAAATTATTTAATTTAATAGGAAAACGAAGATATTTTCTCAAAATTTACAATACGGAAAAATATTATAAATAAATAACTCTATGATTAAATTGATTTCCAAAACAACAAAAAAATGAAAATTCTTCCAGTCGCCACGTGTGTGTATTGTACAATTTTTCGGAGGGAAAGATGGCGAACTATTTCGCACAAACGCAAAGTCAGGCTGTCCTATATGTGTATATAATTTATATACACTAATAAATATACATAAAATTAAAATAATACAAATATACAATTATTATATTAATATTACAATTAATATTATTATATTTATTAATATATTATAATTAATTGCCTTACCGCAGCCTATTTTTAATTTTATACGTACAAAGAAAAATTTTGATGAAGTATTGGTGTCCCAAACTGGTCCAATACTTAGTTAACTTTTTTTTATTATTAATTGTTTCTGCTTGAAGAAGAAAGAAAACTCAAAATTTAGAATATTACCTACAAGTAAAAGAACCCTGTTTCAGATGTGGAAAAATGGAACTTTGGGTAGCGGAATGCCCAGAACCAAGGAAATGTTTTGGGTGTGGCCAAACAAGGGTAAGCAGTAAATACTGCGAAAATGCTACAATAATCAGGGAAACTTCAATCAAAAGAAATAGAGGGCCATATTTCCTCAACATTTGCCCCGAAAGGGCCCCACACACAAGAATCCCATAAACCCCAATCTTTGATACAAAAAACTCCCGGAGCTGATCCCAGACTATTTTTTAACTTAGAATTAAACGGTAGACTATTGGTAGCTTTATTGGATAGTGGTTCAGTTCACTCATTCATTGGAAAGGGAATGAGTGGAATATTGGGAAGCAAATTACGATCATCAAGGTGCACAAGTGTTAAGGTAGCAGATGGAACACAGGTTCGAATACAGGGGGTAGTAGAGATTAAAGTTAAACTGGACGAGGAAGAAATCACAATGCCCTTTCAGGTTGCTGATGGGTTGCATTATGATTGTAATTTGAGAATGGATTTCAAAAGGAAGTACTTCTATTCTATAAAGGAAGTAATTCTACCCTTATGTTGAAGACACTAGCTGTATCCCCGCGATAGCTAGTATCGGTCGACTAGTTAGAGCAACTCCAGAAAAAAATCAACAATTCAACAAACTATTGAATGATTTAGTTCCCCCTACCCCGAAAACATTAGGAGTAACCAATATAACGAACACTAATTGGAGTTAATAGATAACAAACCTATTGGGCAGCGAAATAGAAGGTATTCCCTAAAAATGCTCAAGGCAGCCTACGAGGAAGTTAAAGGAAGGAATATTAGAACCGTCGGATAATCCTTGGTGTAGCTGTCCGGTTATAGTACCCAAGGCAAACGGGAAATACAGGTTCTGCATTGACTATAGACAAGTTAATGCAGTAACTAAAAAGTATGCTTATCCATTACGGAATATGGATACATACTGGATCAGCTCAGGGAAAGTAGATACATAACTAAACTCGACCACTCGCAAGCCTACCATCAAGTCCACCTTGCCCCCGGAAGTCGAGAGATAACGGCGTTTGCAGTTCCCGGGCGCGCTCTATTTCAGTTTAAAAGAGTCCCCTATGGATTGACAAATGCCCCCACTATGTTACAGCAAATAATGGATAAATCAATAAAGCTAAAATGGGAACCTCATGTTTTTGCCTATTTGGATGACATAATCATCACGGCCAAGACATTCGAGGAAAACATACAGTGGATTATAATAGTCCTTACAGCGCTACGAAAAGCGAACTTACTGATAAAACGTGAAAAATCTGATATCTGCTGCGCTGAAGTAACATATTTGGATTACATAATAAACGAGGATGGTTTAAAAACTAATAATGATAAAATTAAACCATTGTTGGAATATCCAGCCCCAACTAACTTGAAGCAATTACGTCGGTTTACAGGGACGGTTGTATGGTATTCCAGATTTATTGATAAGTTAGCTGAGTACAAAATACCGCTAAACTGCTTGTCCCGGAAGTACGTGAGATGGCGCTGGGAAGCCAAACAACAGGAAGCTTTTGAAAAGTTAAAACTTACCCTAACCCAAGCCCCTGTATTAGCCCGACCGGATCTATCCTTGCCGTTTATCCTGCAAACGGACGCGAGCGATTACGCTATAGCGGGAGTGCTGACTCAGGAAATTAACGGAGAGGAGCACTCTATCATTTATTACGTCAGTCGGTCACTGACGAAAGCAGAAAGGAACTATACAATCACTCAAAAAGAGTGCTTGGCAGTGCTTTGGGCAGTGGACCCTTTACGAGGTTATCATCAGGGTGAGGAATTTACCGTCATAATCGACTACCATAGTCTGTTGTAGCTGAAGAACATTAAAGATCCTACTGGCAGACTGGCTCGTTGGCACACGGTACTACAAAATTATAATATTAAATTTGTTCATAGATACGGCGCATTGCGCAAAGTACCGGACGCGTTATCAAGAGCTTATGAGAATCAAGAAGCAGTAACAGCAATAGGACTATTGGACTTGGAAGTTCCGGAATATCAAAAGCGAATGGCCATGGTTATGAGATCCCCAAAAAAGTACCCAGATTTAAAAATAGAAAGATTGCTATTTATATGCGCACCGCTCTTATCTCCTTGTTGGTCACCTAATCCCCGATCTAAACGCGTGGAAGCTCAGACTCCCCAAAAAAGACCGACCCAAAGCCTTATTTGAAGCACATTACTCCCCACAATCTGGTCATCTGGGAATGGACATGACATACGCAAGGGTAGCAACATACTATTATTGGCCCGGTATCTATTACGACACCTGCAACTTCGTAAAAGCCTGTCAGGAGTGTCATGTCCACGAATCATCCCAGCAACCCCCAGCAGTTATGATGGAGGAAAGAAACATAAAAGGGCCGCGGACTGTAGTAGCAGCGGACATAATGGGTCCAAAACCACCATCAAAGTTAGGGTACAAATATATAATAGTATTCGAGAATCTCTTCACCCGATATATAGAAATGAAAAATGTATTAACAGCTTTCGATGAGCTAGTGATCAACCCATGAAGATGCCCAAAATACCTTATTATTGATAATGAAATGGAATTTTCAAACAAATTGATCACGGAAAGGTTAGCAGAATACGGAGTAATTCAGTCAACAATTCGCAGGTCATGCCCAGGCTAACCCAGTGGAACGCGTGAACAGGAATATAAAGCCCATGGTAAATAGCTACCTAGATCAGGACCATAGGGAATGGGATAAACACCTAGAAGAGTTTTGTTTTGCTCTTAATAGCGTAGTCGACTTATCCACCAAATATTCCCCAGCTTTCCTAAATTTCAGTAGAAATCCAACCCCGGTTGCTTTACTAAGAAAACACATAGATTCCCCGTCTCCAATTCCCCAACCAGATACTGAAACATGGTCAAATAGAATAAAAAGATTACCATTAATCTATGACTTGGTAAAAAAGGCACATCGACAAAGCAAACGATAAACATGCCAAATATTATAATATGGGAAGGAGAGAAATAACCTTCCAAGTGGGAGATTTAGTCTGCAAAGGAAACCACGTTTTTCCTCTGTGGATGATAACTTTGCTGCCAAGCATGCACTAAATTTCATAGGACCCGCAAAAATAGTAAAAGTTTTATCCCCAGTAGTTTACTTGATCGAGAAAGAGGATACAAAACTGCAGACAAAAGTATTTGTAAATGACTTAAAACGATACATTCCCCCCCGTTACCCTAATCAATTTAAAAACCGTTCCGCTGAGAAACCCATACCCAACAGAAAAGTATCGCGATCCCCAGTAAATCCAATCCCCGAAATCCCAAAACGCAATAGACGTAGACTTAGGAAAATGAAGCCGCAAACAAACGTGAGTATTGGAAACTCCTCACGAATGAAATTTAGATCACGGATATAAAAAGCCATTATTATTTACTAACAAAATAATACTATTCGCACATACTGAAATGCAATTTACACATAAGCAAAAGAGGGGGGGGGGGGGAAGAAAACGAAACACATACACATACACATGTACGTATAAAATTATACATACACATATACATATAAAATTCATAGTAATATATATATATTGTAAATAGAATAGAACGAATGATTCATGTAAGTATGAAGGAGAGTATGGTCGCGAAAATTTCAGGAGCTCTCATCGGCTAGTAAGTAAGTAAATTGTAAGGGCGACCAGTAAGTAAAACATACTAAATAAAAACGGAAATAGAGAATAGGAAACACACACAGCGCGTACACTATACAAAGATTGGAGCAGCCAAACAGCTACACAATACACCGAAAAACAGATGATACCGATCATTGTAGATTAGATAATAGGTGAGCTACCATAATTAATTTTGCGAAATTTCCCCCCGAAGTTACGATTCCGCCTAACTTCAGTTTGACGGGGGGGGGGGGGAGTTGTGACAAGGTGAATTAACACCTGTCATAAAAGGCAAAACGTGATAGTAAAAAGGCATTTGCGTAGACTTTCCCCCTTAGTAAAACTACCTACCCGGATACCGTACACGCACGCAAACCTATTGTAATCTATCCAGCACCCTAACTACCATGAATGAACAATCCACATCCCTTCCCCGGTTCCCAGCAATCCAGCACCAGGACAATCCAACAAAGAAGTAACTAGATAAATTATCTGCATTGGGTTCAAAACCGCAGCAGGTATCCTTAGAAGACCATCGCCCACTGGTACCTAGTGCAGAATTCCTGTAAAGATAATAATAAATGAGATAAAGCACATTATTATGGAAAAGGATAACCAGGAAGGAGAAGATAGGATAGGAAAATAGGAAGAAAGAATTGTCAACAGGAGCTGAGAGGTTAGGGGAGCACTAACCTTCTCAACTTTAAATAAACTAAACAGATAATAATAACCTCCTACGGCTTAACGACTCACCTGTAACAATTCCTCGGAAGCTCCAGGTCAACCCCTCGGCAGGCCAGCGTCGGAGAAGATCCACTACGTCGGCAGTAGTCAGTTGAATCGTCTTCTTGACAGCTGGAAGAGAGACGCAGTCGTACGAAGACGGCTAATCGCACGGACAAACTCTCGCTTCGTACCGATAGCAGAGCTAGGCGCATAAGCGCACGGACGTGACTAGCTGACTTTCGATCTTCTTTTCGATAAATCTTGGATTAAGAGCAGAGCGTGGCAGCGAGTAGAGAATTTATCAATCGGCTGCAGTTTTGAAAGGTGAGTGTGAATGGTGTACTTTTCCCTTTTCTTTTATCGGTCGCGAATTCACGGTCCGCCCGCGTGTGTGCGCATATTATTCCCCGCCATCTTACTATTTTCGACTCTCTCCCGCGTTTCCCCACTTTCTCCTGCGCTACGCAAAGTGATTGCTTCACCCAAATTAATTATTTGAGATTAGCAAGCGACTGTTGCCCGAATCCAGTCGTAGATCATTTTGTTATTTTTAGAATAAATATTATCGTTAATTTTATAAGTTCCCCGCGTATTTATTTGAGTTGTCCCGCACCCTGATCCCCAGTGCAGTGTGACAAACAATATTTTTGACCTACTTCATTCATATTAAAATAATAAAACTTTTGTTCATATTTTTCGTATAATTCATAAGTATTTATCCGATTATGAAAAACACACACAAACATATATATATATTATGTAAATATTACGCCGCCGTCCTGTCTAAGATTTTAGGGCTATAATATATGCCGATGTGTACAAAAATTTTCATTGCCCATATATGGGCATGTATGTATATATATATATATATATATATATATATATATATATATCGTGTGACAATTTTAAAGTGATCGCAAACTTATTTCAATGGTAAATCAAATTTATATTTGCGGATCCAATGGTTCTTAGGGTTTTTGGGGTCGAGGAATCTATTAATGATAATAGAAATCAAATTACATTTGAAATAAGAAAAATAAAAAAATTATTTTTTCGAAGAATTGAGATAACACGTATGTTAGTGTCTTAATATGAAATATTGAGCATGATAATGCGCTAGGACCATTAATAATACATGTTTTTTACTTAATTTAATTATAAATAATGTTTAAAAAACGCAAGTATTTTTAATTAGAAAATTCGGAACGCGAAAAATGAAACGTTTGAAATTGATATTGTTAGGTTACAAACAATAATTGTTTTATCGCTAACATACTCTGTGCTAATCTACAATAGCTGGTGATGAGCACAGCTTCTCGTATTACAATAATGTATACTTTAATTAAAATGAAAATTAATTAAACTCACATTAAATAACTTAATTTAACTAAGAACATATTAAATAATTTAATTTTTTAACTTTTTTATATTAAGGGTAGAGTATGGTTAGAAAAATATTTTTGTAATTTTTATAAAATATTATGTGAATATTATAAAAAATATTCTTTATTGATGATTACTAACACCCAAATCACGTAAAATATTAAAATATTTAAAAAAAAATAGGCCTAAAACAGTTGCAAATTCAAAAATTTAAAAAACTAATGAGACTAGAACCTAAAAAAATTCACAAATGATACCGAAAGCAAATAGAATAACGATATAATAATAGAAAGTGGACAGTGAGTAAATTATGTCTCATTTAACAAATCATAATTTTTGGTACATAGTTTGCTAAGCCCGTTAATATTATTTAATATACACTATAGCGAACATAATTATTCGTTGCAAATAGAATAACGTTACAGAGCACTTGTGCAAAATAATTAGAGTTAAATTAATGATAATTAATAATAAACACTTTTCGTCGGTAATGAACATACTCTATGCTAATGTACAATAGATGGCGATGTATACTAAATCACACTAAATAGTTAAATGATAGCGTATAAATCAATCTGGAAGTTTAGCCGGATGTTCTTTTCATTATAAGATGTAATTTCTGTTAAAAATTAAATCAATCGGCAATATAATGGCAATCAATGGGCAACATGTTTCTAATTTATTGGTACTTCGCGTATGTCGCTTGCATTGCACTTGCCAGAAAACTTTAGTAAATCTTAAGTTCTGCGTGACTTTATCCACACGATGACAAGACTAGCTGAACGATAGCAAGACTTAATCTATACGTCTGCCAGACTTTAACTAGACTTAAGTTATGCTTCTGCAATACGTTAGCTAGAATTAAGCCATACTTCTACCAGATTTAAGCTATACTTCTGCCAGACTTAAGCCATACTTCTGCCAGGCTTTAGCTAGAATTAAGCTATACTTCTTCTAGACCTTACCTAGACTTAATCCATATTTCTGCTAGATTTACGCAATACTCAAGCCATACTTCTCTCAGAAAGTTTGATTCGCGGAAGAAAATATTGCCTGCAATTTGCTAACAAGACAGGTGTTATTGTGACTGACACCTATAATGCGGTTGCACAACTCATCTTTCGTAGTAGGAACAGTAATGTACACCTTATCCTTCAGTACGGTCAAAAGAAAAAATCCATGACAGTCAGATCAGGAGAACGAGGCGGCCACGCATACTCCGCTCTAAGAGAGTTTAGTCGGTGACCGAATAACAGCCTTAACACCTCCATGTTTTGTCTAGTTGTATGGACACGGGCTCTATCTTGCATCATCCATATTTGACATGCGAGTGTGCACAGATAATAATTGTTGCAAAATATTTTGGGCCCCATGATACGATCGCCAAAAACCCTTGCCCATACATTGACTTTGATAGCTCGATTGGGGATGTCAATTTTCAAGTGTGAATAAAAATCTTGCTGAGAAATTAGTAATCACAAACGTTTTCAAAGTTATCCAGCGAGCAAATCATAGGCATCTTCGATGGTCATCGTGGATTAGCTCCTGGTGATGCTGCACGTGGTAGGCCCTCATATTTAGGTTCTCATGTAGGGCGCGACATGCAGCACGTGTCCCTCTACAGTCACTCAAAAGTCTCCGAAAAGTTTTCCGAAAAGTACCCCGAAAAATCTCGCCAAAATCACTCATAAGCCTCTCATTAGTATCGCCAAAGTCTCCCAAAAGTATTCCAAATGTCTATCTAAAGTGTGGCAAAAGTATCTCCAAAAATACTCAAAAGTCAATTAATAGACTCCCAAAAATCTCTTTAAAATCTCGAAATTTTAATTTCAATATTGTTAATTTTATAGTAACGATACAAGCAATATTAAAATTATTACTTCATGTTAATCTGAATATTCAGCTCGAACTACGGTTACAAGTAAAATCAAGCTGGAAGTCTAGTCTTTTCACTTAAATTTTTAATTTCCGTTACAAAATCTAACCAATGGACACTATATTGGCAATATATGGGCAGTATGTTGCCAATGTATTAGCAATATGTGGGCCAAATGTTACCAATCTATTGACAATATTTGGGAGAAAAATCGTTGAGTGAAAAGAACTTCAAACTATACTTCTAGATTGATTTATACGTTTACTTATAGCTGCACTTTCAGGTTGACTTATACGTTTATTGGTATCTATACTTGAGTTGGATATCCAGACTAATATATAATGATAATTCTCTTATGACTTGTTACGTTACTGTTCATTTTATAGTTTTTAAATTAAAGTTTAACGTTCTATGCGTTCTATCCTATTTTTATGAATACGAGTCTTAAAAAATCATTTGAAAAATATTTGGCATTTCATGGAAAAATAGTGATATTTTCATATAAAATTACTTGTTCTTTCGTGGCTAATAGCGAAATCCAAGGGATTTCCCATAAAATTTCTCCTGCGCTACGCAAAGTGATTGCTTCACCCAAATTAATTATTTGAGATTAGCAAGCGACTGTTGCCCGAATCCAGTCGTAGATCATTTTGTTATTTTTAGAATAAATATTATCGTTAATTTTATAAGTTCCCCCGCGTATTTATTTGAGTTGTCCCGCACCCTGATCCCCAGTGCAGTGTGACAAACAATATTTTTGACCTACTTCATTCATATTAAATAATAAAACTTTTGTTCATATTTTTCGTATAATTCATAAGTATTTATCCGATTATGAAAAACACACACAAACATATATATATATTATGTAAATATTACGCCGCCGTCCTGTCTAAGATTTTAGGGCTATAATATATGCCGATGTGTACAAAAATTTTTCATTGCCCATATATGGGCATGTATGTATATATATATATATATATATATATATATATATATCGTGTGACAATTTTAAAGTGATCGCAAACTTATTTCAATGGTAAATCAAATTTATATTTGCGGATCCAATGGTTCTTAGGGTTTTTGGGGTCGAGGAATCTATTAATGATAATAGAAATCAAATTACATTTGAAATAAGAAAAATAAAAAAATTATTTTTTCGAAGAATTGAGATAACACGTATGTTAGTGTCTTAATATGAAATATTGAGCATGATAATGCGCTAGGACCATTAATAATACATGTTTTTTACTTAATTTAATTATAAATAATGTTTAAAAAAACGCAAGTATTTTTAATTAGAAAATTCGGAACGCGAAAAATGAAACGTTGAAATTGATATTGTTAGGTTACAAACAATAATTGTTTTATCGCTAACATACTCTGTGCTAATCTACAATAGCTGGTGATGAGCACAGCTTCTCGTATTACAATAATGTATACTTTAATTAAAATGAAAATTAATTAAACTCACATTAAATAACTTAATTTAACTAAGAACATATTAAATAATTTAATTTTTTAACTTTTTTATATTAAGGGTAGAGTATGGTTAGAAAAATATTTTTGTAATTTTTATAAAATATTATGTGAATATTATAAAAAATATTCTTTATTGATGATTACTAACACCCAAATCACGTAAAATATTAAAATATTTAAAAAAAATAGGCCTAAAACAGTTGCAAATTCAAAATTTAAAAAACTAATGAGACTAGAACCTAAAAAAATTCACAAATGATACCGAAAGCAAATAGAATAACGATATAATAATAGAAAGTGGACAGTGAGTAAATTATGTCTCATTTAACAAATCATAATTTTTGGTACATAGTTTGCTAAGCCCGTTAATATTATTTAATATACACTATAGCGAACATAATTATTCGTTGCAAATAGAATAACGTTACAGAGCACTTGTGCAAAATATTAGAGTTAAATTAATGATAATTAATAATAAACACTTTTCGTCGGTAATGAACATACTCTATGCTAATGTACAATAGATGGCGATGTATACTAAATCACACTAAATAGTTAAATGATAGCGTATAAATCAATCTGGAAGTTTAGCCGGATGTTCTTTTCATTATAAGATGTAATTTCTGTTAAAAATTAAATCAATCGGCAATATAATGGCAATCAATGGGCAACATGTTTCTAATTTATTGGTACTTCGCGTATGTCGCTTGCATTGCACTTGCCAGAAAACTTTAGTAAATCTTAAGTTCTGCGTGACTTTATCCACACGATGACAAGACTAGCTGAACGATAGCAAGACTTAATCTATACGTCTGCCAGACTTTAACTAGACTTAAGTTATGCTTCTGCAATACGTTAGCTAGAATTAAGCCATACTTCTACCAGATTTAAGCTATACTTCTGCCAGACTTAAGCCATACTTCTGCCAGGCTTTAGCTAGAATTAAGCTATACTTCTTCTAGACCTTACCTAGACTTAATCCATATTTCTGCTAGATTTACGCAATACTCAAGCCATACTTCTCTCAGAAAGTTTGATTCGCGGAAGAAAATATTGCCTGCAATTTGCTAACAAGACAGGTGTTATTGTGACTGACACCTATAATGCGGTTGCACAACTCATCTTTCGTAGTAGGAACAGTAATGTACACCTTATCCTTCAGTACGGTCAAAAGAAAAAATCCATGACAGTCAGATCAGGAGAACGAGGCGGCCACGCATACTCCGCTCTAAGAGAGTTTAGTCGGTGACCGAATAACAGCCTTAACACCTCCATGTTTTGTCTAGTTGTATGGACACGGGCTCTATCTTGCATCATCCATATTTGACATGCGAGTGTGCACAGATAATAATTGTTGCAAAATATTTTGGGCCCCATGATACGATCGCCAAAAACCCTTGCCCATACATTGACTTTGATAGCTCGATTGGGGATGTCAATTTTCAAGTGGTGAATAAAAATCTTGCTGAGAAATTAGTAATCACAAACGTTTTCAAAGTTATCCAGCGAGCAAATCATAGGCATCTTCGATGGTCATCGTGGATTAGCTCCTGGTGATGCTGCACGTGGTAGGCCCTCATATTTAGGTTCTCATGTAGGGCGCGACATGCAGCACGTGTCCCTCTACAGTCACTCAAAAGTCTCCGAAAAGTTTTCGAAAAGTACCCCGAAAAATCTCGCCAAAAATCACTCATAAGCCTCTCATTAGTATCGCCAAAGTCTCCCAAAAGTATTCCAAATGTCTATCTAAAGTGTGGCAAAAGTATCTCCAAAAATACTCAAAAGTCAATTAGTAGACTCCCAAAAATCTCTTTAAAATCTCGAAATTTTAATTTTAATATTGTTAATTTTATAGTAACGATACAGCAATATTAAAATTATTACTTCATGTTAATCTGAATATTCAGCTCGAACTACGGTACAAGTAAAATCAAGCTGGAAGTCTAGTCTTTTCACTTAAATTTTTAATTTCCGTTACAAATCTAACCAATGGACACTATATTGGCAATATATGGGCAGTATGTTGCCAATGTATTAGCAATATGTGGGCCAAATGTTACCAATCTATTGACAATATTTGGGAGAAAAATCGTTGAGTGAAAAGAACTTCAAACTATACTTCTAGATTGATTTATACGTTTACTTATAGCTGCACTTTCAGGTTGACTTATACGTTTATTGGTATCTATACTTGAGTTGGATATCCAGACTAATATATAATGATAATTCTCTTATGACTTGTTACGTTACTGTTCATTTTATAGTTTTTAAATTAAAGTTTAACGTTCTATGCGTTCTATCCTATTTTTTATGAATACGAGTCTTAAAAAAATCATTTGAAAATATTGGCATTTCAATGGAAAAATAGTGATATTTTCATATAAAATTACTTGTTCTTTCGTGGCTAATAGCGAAATCCAAGGGATTTCCCATAAAATTTCTCCTGCGCTACGCAAAGTGATTGCTTCACCCAAATTAATTATTTGAGATTAGCAAGCGACTGTTGCCCGAATCCAGTCGTAGATCATTTTGTTATTTTTAGAATAAATATTATCGTTAATTTTATAAGTTCCCCGCGTATTTATTTGAGTTGTCCCGCACCCTGATCCCCAGTGCAGTGTGACAAACAATATTTTTGACCTACTTCATTCATATTAAAATAATAAAACTTTTGTTCATATTTTTCGTATAATTCATAAGTATTTATCCGATTATGAAAAACACACAAACATATATATATATTATGTAAATATTACGCCGCCGTCCTGTCTAAGATTTTAGGGCTATATATATGCCGATGTGTACAAAAATTTTTCATTGCCCATATATGGGCATGTATGTATAAATATATATATATATATATATATATATATCGTGTGACAATTTTAAAGTGATCGCAAACTTATTTCAATGGTAAATCAAATTTATATTTGCGGATCCAATGGTTCTTAGGGTTTTTGGGGTCGAGGAATCTATTAATGATAATAGAAATCAAATTACATTTGAAATAAGAAAAATAAAAAAATTATTTTTTCGAAGAATTGAGATAACACGTATGTTAGTGTCTTAATATGAAATATTGAGCATGATAATGCGCTAGGACCATTAATAATACATGTTTTTTACTTAATTTAATTATAAATAATGTTTAAAAAACGCAAGTATTTTTAATTAGAAAATTCGGAACGCGAAAAATGAAACGTTTGAAATTGATATTGTTAGGTTACAAACAATAATTGTTTTATCGCTAACATACTCTGTGCTAATCTACAATAGCTGGTGATGAGCACAGCTTCTCGTATTACAATAATGTATACTTTAATTAAAATGAAAATTAATTAAACTCACATTAAATAACTTAATTTAACTAAGAACATATTAAATAATTTAATTTTTTAACTTTTTATATTAAGGGTAGAGTATGGTTAGAAAATATTTTTGTAATTTTTATAAAATATTATGTGAATATTATAAAAATATTCTTTATTGATGATTACTAACACCCAAATCACGTAAAATATTAAAATATTTAAAAAAAATAGGCCTAAAACAGTTGCAAATTCAAAAATTTAAAAAACTAATGAGACTAGAACCTAAAAAAATTCACAAATGATACCGAAAGCAAATAGAATAACGATATAATAATAGAAAGTGGACAGTGAGTAAATTATGTCTCATTTAACAAATCATAATTTTTGGTACATAGTTTGCTAAGCCCGTTAATATTATTTAATATACACTATAGCGAACATAATTATTCGTTGCAAATAGAATAACGTTACAGAGCACTTGTGCAAAATAATTAGAGTTAAATTAATGATAATTAATAATAAACACTTTTCGTCGGTAATGAACATACTCTATGCTAATGTACAATAGATGGCGATGTATACTAAATCACACTAAATAGTTAAATGATAGCGTAAAATCAATCTGGAAGTTTAGCCGGATGTTCTTTTCATTATAAGATGTAATTTCTGTTAAAAATTAAATCAATCGGCAATATAATGGCAATCAATGGGCAACATGTTTCTAATTTATTGGTACTTCGCGTATGTCGCTTGCATTGCACTTGCCAGAAAACTTTAGTAAATCTTAAGTTCTGCGTGACTTTATCCACACGATGACAAGACTAGCTGAACGATAGCAAGACTTAATCTATACGTCTGCCAGACTTTAACTAGACTTAAGTTATGCTTCTGCAATACGTTAGCTAGAATTAAGCCATACTTCTACCAGATTTAAGCTATACTTCTGCCAGACTTAAGCCATACTTCTGCCAGGCTTTAGCTAGAATTAAGCTATACTTCTTCTAGACCTTACCTAGACTTAATCCATATTTCTGCTAGATTTACGCAATACTCAAGCCATACTTCTCTCAGAAAGTTTGATTCGCGGAAGAAAATATTGCCTGCAATTTGCTAACAAGACAGGTGTTATTGTGACTGACACCTATAATGCGGTTGCACAACTCATCTTTCGTAGTAGGAACAGTAATGTACACCTTATCCTTCAGTACGGTCAAAAGAAAAAATCCATGACAGTCAGATCAGGAGAACGAGGCGGCCACGCATACTCCGCTCTAAGAGAGTTTAGTCGGTGACCGAATAACAGCCTTAACACCTCCATGTTTTGTCTAGTTGTATGGACACGGGCTCTATCTTGCATCATCCATATTTGACATGCGAGTGTGCACAGATAATAATTGTTGCAAAATATTTTGGGCCCCATGATACGATCGCCAAAAACCCTTGCCCATACATTGACTTTGATAGCTCGATTGGGGATGTCAATTTTCAAGTGTGAATAAAAATCTTGCTGAGAAATTAGTAATCACAAACGTTTTCAAAGTTATCCAGCGAGCAAATCATAGGCATCTTCGATGGTCATCGTGGATTAGCTCCTGGTGATGCTGCACGTGGTAGGCCCTCATATTTAGGTTCTCATGTAGGGCGCGACATGCAGCACGTGTCCCTCTACAGTCACTCAAAAGTCTCCGAAAAGTTTTCCGAAAAGTACCCCGAAAAATCTCGCCAAAATCACTCATAAGCCTCTCATTAGTATCGCCAAAGTCTCCCAAAAGTATTCCAAATGTCTATCTAAAGTGTGGCAAAAGTATCTCCAAAAATACTCAAAAGTCAATTAATAGACTCCCAAAAATCTCTTTAAAATCTCGAAATTTTAATTTCAATATTGTTAATTTTATAGTAACGATACAAGCAATATTAAAATTATTACTTCATGTTAATCTGAATATTCAGCTCGAACTACGGTTACAAGTAAAATCAAGCTGGAAGTCTAGTCTTTTCACTTAAATTTTTAATTTCCGTTACAAAATCTAACCAATGGACACTATATTGGCAATATATGGGCAGTATGTTGCCAATGTATTAGCAATATGTGGGCCAAATGTTACCAATCTATTGACAATATTTGGGAGAAAAATCGTTGAGTGAAAAGAACTTCAAACTATACTTCTAGATTGATTTATACGTTTACTTATAGCTGCACTTTCAGGTTGACTTATACGTTTATTGGTATCTATACTTGAGTTGGATATCCAGACTAATATATAATGATAATTCTCTTATGACTTGTTACGTTACTGTTCATTTTATAGTTTTTAAATTAAAGTTTAACGTTCTATGCGTTCTATCCTATTTTTTATGAATACGAGTCTTAAAAAAATCATTTGAAAAATATTTGGCATTTCATGGAAAAATAGTGATATTTTCATATAAAATTACTTGTTCTTTCGTGGCTAATAGCGAAATCCAAGGGATTTCCCATAAAATTTCTCCTGCGCTACGCAAAGTGATTGCTTCACCCAAATTAATTATTTGAGATTAGCAAGCGACTGTTGCCCGAATCCAGTCGTAGATCATTTTGTTATTTTTAGAATAAATATTATCGTTAATTTTATAAGTTCCCCGCGTATTATTTGAGTTGTCCCGCACCCTGATCCCCAGTGCAGTGTGACAAACAATATTTTTGACCTACTTCATTCATATTAAAATAATAAAACTTTTGTTCATATTTTTCGTATAATTCATAAGTATTTATCCGATTATGAAAAACACACACAAACATATATATATATTATGTAAATATTACGCCGCCGTCCTGTCTAAGATTTTAGGGCTATAATATATGCCGATGTGTACAAAAATTTTTTCATTGCCCATATATGGGCATGTATGTATATATATATATATATATATATATATATATCGTGTGACAATTTTAAAGTGATCGCAAACTTATTTCAATGGTAAATCAAATTTATATTTGCGGATCCAATGGTTCTTAGGGTTTTTGGGGTCGAGGAATCTATTAATGATAATAGAAATCAAATTACATTTGAAATAAGAAAAATAAAAAAATTATTTTTTCGAAGAATTGAGATAACACGTATGTTAGTGTCTTACTATGAAATATTGAGCATGATAATGCGCTAGGACCATTAATAATACATGTTTTTTACTTAATTTAATTATAATAATGTTTAAAAAACGCAAGTATTTTTAATTAGAAAATTCGGAACGCGAAAAATGAAACGTTTGAAATTGATATTGTTAGGTTACAAACAATAATTGTTTTATCGCTAACATACTCTGTGCTAATCTACAATAGCTGGTGATGAGCACAGCTTCTCGTATTACAATAATGTATACTTTAATTAAAATGAAAATTAATTAAACTCACATTAAATAACTTAATTTAAACTAAGAACATATTAAATAATTTAATTTTTTAACTTTTTTATATTAAGGGTAGAGTATGGTTAGAAAAATATTTTTGTAATTTTTATAAATATTATGTGAATATTATAAAAAATATTCTTTATTGATGATTACTAACACCCAAATCACGTAAAATATTAAAATATTTAAAAAAAATAGGCCTAAAACAGTTGCAAATTCAAAAATTTAAAAAACTAATGAGACTAGAACCTAAAAAAATTCACAAATGATACCGAAAGCAAATAGAATAACGATATAATAATAGAAAGTGGACAGTGAGTAAATTATGTCTCATTTAACAAATCATAATTTTTGGTACATAGTTTGCTAAGCCCGTTAATATTATTTAATATACACTATAGCGAACATAATTATTCGTTGCAAATAGAATAACGTTACAGAGCACTTGTGCAAAATAATTAGAGTTAAATTAATGATAATTAATAATAAACACTTTTCGTCGGTAATGAACATACTCTATGCTAATGTACAATAGATGGCGATGTATACTAAATCACACTAAATAGTTAAATGATAGCGTATAAATCAATCTGGAAGTTTAGCCGGATGTTCTTTTCATTATAAGATGTAATTTCTGTTAAAAATTAAATCAATCGGCAATATAATGGCAATCAATGGGCAACATGTTTCTAATTTATTGGTACTTCGCGTATGTCGCTTGCATTGCACTTGCCAGAAAACTTAGTAAATCTTAAGTTCTGCGTGACTTTATCCACACGATGACAAGACTAGCTGAACGATAGCAAGACTTAATCTATACGTCTGCCAGACTTTAACTAGACTTAAGTTATGCTTCTGCAATACGTTAGCTAGAATTAAGCCATACTTCTACCAGATTTAAGCTATACTTCTGCCAGACTTAAGCCATACTTCTGCCAGGCTTTAGCTAGAATTAAGCTATACTTCTTCTAGACCTTACCTAGACTTAATCCATATTTCTGCTAGATTTACGCAATACTCAAGCCATACTTCTCTCAGAAAGTTTGATTCGCGGAAGAAAATATTGCCTGCAATTTGCTAACAAGACAGGTGTTATTGTGACTGACACCTATAATGCGGTTGCACAACTCATCTTTCGTAGTAGGAACAGTAATGTACACCTTATCCTTCAGTACGGTCAAAGAAAAAATCCATGACAGTCAGATCAGGAGAACGAGGCGGCCACGCATACTCCGCTCTAAGAGAGTTTAGTCGGTGACCGAATAACAGCCTTAACACCTCCATGTTTTGTCTAGTTGTATGGACACGGGCTCTATCTTGCATCATCCATATTTGACATGCGAGTGTGCACAGATAATAATTGTTGCAAAATATTTTGGGCCCCATGATACGATCGCCAAAAACCCTTGCCCATACATTGACTTTGATAGCTCGATTGGGGATGTCAATTTTCAAGTGTGAATAAAAATCTTGCTGAGAAATTAGTAATCACAAACGTTTTCAAAGTTATCCAGCGAGCAAATCATAGGCATCTTCGATGGTCATCGTGGATTAGCTCCTGGTGATGCTGCACGTGGTAGGCCCTCATATTTAGGTTCTCATGTAGGGCGCGACATGCAGCACGTGTCCCTCTACAGTCACTCAAAAGTCTCCGAAAAGTTTTCCGAAAAGTACCCCGAAAAATCTCGCCAAAATCACTCATAAGCCTCTCATTAGTATCGCCAAAGTCTCCCAAAAGTATTCCAAATGTCTATCTAAAGTGTGGCAAAAGTATCTCCAAAAATACTCAAAAGTCAATTAATAGACTCCCAAAAATCTCTTTAAAATCTCGAAATTTTAATTTCAATATTGTTAATTTTATAGTAACGATACAAGCAATATTAAAATTATTACTTCATGTTAATCTGAATATTCAGCTCGAACTACGGTTACAAGTAAAATCAAGCTGGAAGTCTAGTCTTTTCACTTAAATTTTTAATTTCCGTTACAAAATCTAACCAATGGACACTATATTGGCAATATGGGCAGTATGTTGCCAATGTATTAGCAATATGTGGGCCAAATGTTACCAATCTATTGACAATATTTGGGAGAAAAATCGTTGAGTGAAAAGAACTTCAAACTATACTTCTAGATTGATTTATACGTTTACTTATAGCTGCACTTTCAGGTTGACTTATACGTTTATTGGTATCTATACTTGAGTTGGATATCCAGACTAATATATAATGATAATTCTCTTATGACTTGTTACGTTACTGTTCATTTTATAGTTTTTAAATTAAAGTTTAACGTTCTATGCGTTCTATCCTATTTTTTATGAATACGAGTCTTAAAAAAATCATTTGAAAAATATTTGGCATTTCATGGAAAAATAGTGATATTTTCATATAAAATTACTTGTTCTTTCGTGGCTAATAGCGAAATCCAAGGGATTTCCCATAAAATTTCTCCTGCGCTACGCAAAGTGATTGCTTCACCCAAATTAATTATTTGAGATTAGCAAGCGACTGTTGCCCGAATCCAGTCGTAGATCATTTTGTTATTTTTAGAATAAATATTATCGTTAATTTTATAAGTTCCCCGCGTATTTATTTGAGTTGTCCCGCACCCTGATCCCCAGTGCAGTGTGACAAACAATATTTTTGACCTACTTCATTCATATTAAAATAATAAAACTTTTGTTCATATTTTTCGTATAATTCATAAGTATTTATCCGATTATGAAAAACACACACAAACATATATATATATTATGTAAATATTACGCCGCCGTCCTGTCTAAGATTTTAGGGCTATAATATATGCCGATGTGTACAAAAATTTTTCATTGCCCATATATGGGCATGTATGTATATATATATATATATATATATATATATATATATATCGTGTGACAATTTTAAAGTGATCGCAAACTTATTTCAATGGTAAATCAAATTTATATTTGCGGATCCAATGGTTCTTAGGGTTTTTGGGGTCGAGGAATCTATTAATGATAATAGAAATCAAATTACATTTGAAATAAGAAAAATAAAAAAATTATTTTTTCGAAGAATTGAGATAACACGTATGTTAGTGTCTTAATATGAAATATTGAGCATGATAATGCGCTAGGACCATTAATAATACATGTTTTTTACTTAATTTAATTATAAATAATGTTTAAAAAACGCAAGTATTTTTAATTAGAAAATTCGGAACGCGAAAAATGAAACGTTTGAAATTGATATTGTTAGGTTACAAACAATAATTGTTTTATCGCTAACATACTCTGTGCTAATCTACAATAGCTGGTGATGAGCACAGCTTCTCGTATTACAATAATGTATACTTTAATTAAAATGAAAATTAATTAAACTCACATTAAATAACTTAATTTAACTAAGAACATATTAAATAATTTAATTTTTTAACTTTTTTATATTAAGGGTAGAGTATGGTTAGAAAAATATTTTTGTAATTTTTATAAAATATTATGTGAATATTATAAAAAATATTCTTTATTGATGATTACTAACACCCAAATCACGTAAAATATTAAAATATTTAAAAAAAATAGGCCTAAAACAGTTGCAAATTCAAAAATTTAAAAAACTAATGAGACTAGAACCTAAAAAAATTCACAAATGATACCGAAAGCAAATAGAATAACGATATAATAATAGAAAGTGGACAGTGAGTAAATTATGTCTCATTTAACAAATCATAATTTTTGGTACATAGTTTGCTAAGCCCGTTAATATTATTTAATATACACTATAGCGAACATAATTATTCGTTGCAAATAGAATAACGTTACAGAGCACTTGTGCAAAATAATTAGAGTTAAATTAATGATAATTAATAATAAACACTTTTCGTCGGTAATGAACATACTCTATGCTAATGTACAATAGATGGCGATGTATACTAAATCACACTAAATAGTTAAATGATAGCGTATAAATCAATCTGGAAGTTTAGCCGGATGTTCTTTTCATTATAAGATGTAATTTCTGTTAAAAATTAAATCAATCGGCAATATAATGGCAATCAATGGGCAACATGTTTCTAATTTATTGGTACTTCGCGTATGTCGCTTGCATTGCACTTGCCAGAAAACTTTAGTAAATCTTAAGTTCTGCGTGACTTTATCCACACGATGACAAGACTAGCTGAACGATAGCAAGACTTAATCTATACGTCTGCCAGACTTTAACTAGACTTAAGTTATGCTTCTGCAATACGTTAGCTAGAATTAAGCCATACTTCTACCAGATTTAAGCTATACTTCTGCCAGACTTAAGCCATACTTCTGCCAGGCTTTAGCTAGAATTAAGCTATACTTCTTCTAGACCTTACCTAGACTTAATCCATATTTCTGCTAGATTTACGCAATACTCAAGCCATACTTCTCTCAGAAAGTTTGATTCGCGGAAGAAAATATTGCCTGCAATTTGCTAACAAGACAGGTGTTATTGTGACTGACACCTATAATGCGGTTGCACAACTCATCTTTCGTAGTAGGAACAGTAATGTACACCTTATCCTTCAGTACGGTCAAAAGAAAAAATCCATGACAGTCAGATCAGGAGAACGAGGCGGCCACGCATACTCCGCTCTAAGAGAGTTTAGTCGGTGACCGAATAACAGCCTTAACACCTCCATGTTTTGTCTAGTTGTATGGACACGGGCTCTATCTTGCATCATCATATTTGACATGCGAGTGTGCACAGATAATAATTGTTGCAAAATATTTTGGGCCCCATGATACGATCGCCAAAAACCCTTGCCCATACATTGACTTTGATAGCTCGATTGGGGATGTCAATTTTCAAGTGTGAATAAAAATCTTGCTGAGAAATTAGTAATCACAAACGTTTTCAAAGTTATCCAGCGAGCAAATCATAGGCATCTTCGATGGTCATCGTGGATTAGCTCCTGGTGATGCTGCACGTGGTAGGCCCTCATATTTAGGTTCTCATGTAGGGCGCGACATGCAGCACGTGTCCCTCTACAGTCACTCAAAAGTCTCCGAAAAGTTTTCCGAAAAGTACCCCGAAAAATCTCGCCAAAATCACTCATAAGCCTCTCATTAGTATCGCCAAAGTCTCCCAAAAGTATTCCAAATGTCTATCTAAAGTGTGGCAAAAGTATCTCCAAAAATACTCAAAAGTCAATTAGTAGACTCCCAAAAATCTCTTTAAAATCTCGAAATTTTAATTTTAATATTGTTAATTTTATAGTAACGATACAAGCAATATTAAAATTATTACTTCATGTTAATCTGAATATTCAGCTCGAACTACGGTTACAAGTAAAATCAAGCTGGAAGTCTAGTCTTTTCACTTAAATTTTTAATTTCCGTTACAAAATCTAACCAATGGACACTATATTGGCAATATATGGGCAGTATGTTGCCAATGTATTAGCAATATGTGGGCCAAATGTTACCAATCTATTGACAATATTTGGGAGAAAAATCAGTTGAGTGAAAAGAACTTCAAACTATACTTCTAGATTGATTTATACGTTTACTTATAGCTGCACTTTCAGGTTGACTTATACGTTTATTGGTATCTATACTTGAGTTGGATATCCAGACTAATATATAATGATAATTCTCTTATGACTTGTTACGTTACTGTTCATTTTATAGTTTTTAAATTAAAGTTTAACGTTCTATGCGTTCTATCCTATTTTTTATGAATACGAGTCTTAAAAAAATCATTTGAAAAATATTTGGCATTTCATGGAAAAATAGTGATATTTTCATATAAAATTACTTGTTCTTTCGTGGCTAATAGCGAAATCCAAGGGATTTCCCATAAAATTTTCATATACAATTTTGCTAGTTCATAGCATTGAAATATTAATGAAATAATTTCTTTTAAGTTTAATTTTGTATGTCTGAACCCTAATTCTACAATTTACCTTTAATGCCAATGATTTTAAAAATATTCTCTTTTATTGCACAGTACAGTAATGCAGCTTTATTTAGTATATTATTTATTATTATGGAAGACATATTGCTTATAGCTGCTACAATTAAACAAATTAATCTGAAAAAGAACAAAATAATCTTAAAAACTGAATGAAAATGCAAAAATAAAATGCAAAAATAAAAATTATGTGTAGTTTCATCGTCAATTCTTTGCATTTCACTATTAGTCACGATAAGGCAAAGAATTTCACGTGAATATCCCATGATATTCCCATGAAATGCCAAAAAGAATTCCAATTATTTTTTAAGAAAATTTTTTCTTCGCTTATAATCAATTATCTTCGCACAAATACATGAGTTTATATAAATATTCATGGTACAAAAGTAATAACTCGCTATTTTTATTTTATATTTTTATTTCTACTAGGGATGAAATACAGCTTATTATAAAAATAAAATTATTTTCATCATCTTCCTCAGATATATTAGATTCAGCCGTACTGAAATTCCGAAATCTGATGCGGAGTTCTTAATCAGCATTCTAAATGTATTTTCATAACAATAATTATTCAATTTGTATTTTATTAAATATGTATCTAAATAATAAAATATATAAACTTCTGCAGCGTCTCTTGATAATCAGTAATCACGTCGTTATCGATTACCCGTGTAAAAAAATTTAAGTTTATGTGAAGTTTATACAAACTTTACGTTTGGTTAAACTTCATGTGACGTTGGCTAGCAGGACCAAGCCGAACTTGGTAAATATTGATTACACATTGGTAAAAACTTGAAATAATGTTCTAAATAAGTTTAATAATAGTTTCTTTGAACGTGCATAATTTGAATTAATAAAAAATTTCCAAAAAATTTATTCTGGACCCGAGATTCGAACCAACAATCTTTTGATTTAAATATGTTGTGAAGTATGCAAAATTTTTAACCAACATTTAACATTATGACAGAAACAAATAAAATAGCTCAGTTGGTACACCGAGACACTCCAAAGGAAAAGATCGGAGGTTCGAATCTCGGGTCCAGAATTTTTATTTTTTTAATTTTATTAATTCAAATTTTGCACGTTCAAAAAAACTATTATTTAACTTATTTAGAACATTATTTTAAGTTGCTACAAATGTTTAATCAACATTTATCCAGTTCGGCTCAGTCTCGTTGGCCAATGTCATATGAAGTTTAACCAATCGTAAAGTTTATATAAACTTCGTATAAACTTCGATTTTTTTTACACGGGTATACACCAGACATACCATATTTTCCCTTCGTTATGCGTCAACATGCACGATAATTCAGAATAATTAAAGTTTATGAGTTATAATTATTACATAAAATGCTTTTAATATCAATTGGACATCTGCAAACTTATTTAACATTTTTCGCATATTGTGATTGTATCGATTAAATAGTCATAATTACAATATCCCTGTAAATTAAAAAAATATTTATATATTTGTTCTAGTTAGATTTTATTATGCTAATTTTACTGATAATTGTAGTTATACTTGCAATTTTACTAATAATCATTTACTACAAATTGTTTTTTTTATTATATTACTAATATACTTTGCTTATTCGTATTAAAGAATGTTATACGTGAATTAAACGAAAAAGTTGCTTTGTTCAGGTGCAGACGCTCAAAAACACGTAAGGTAATTTTTTTGCGCTTGCAGTACTATTTGTTTGTTGAATATTCCGTACGCGAAATTTAAACATTCGCTCGCGAAATCGAGTTTTGTTCATTTCGTAATATTAAAAAATACTATACGACACGATACTTTAAAAATTACATGCTCACGTAACGCTCACTCTCTCTGTATTTGCATGTTTCTTAAATTATAAAAAAAATTGTAAATCTAACCGTTCACTCCAATAAATCTGTATATATAGTAGAATGTGCGACTATTGTCTTTTATTTTGCCAAACATCAAACTAACCTCAGTAGAAAATAACGACTAATTTATTTTTTTTCTCATAAACCGTTCATTTTTGGAACTTGTCCCCATAAGAACTTTTGTTTCTTGACTCAAAATCGACAACATATTTAAATTTCAGTCCATTTGACCGGGACCAACAAGTCCATTTGATTCATCCGGGGTCCTTTGTAACGATACATTAACATACATTTCCAGGACAGAAGAATCATTTCGTGGGCATTTTCGTAGATTATATTTGCAAATAATATATTTAAATTTTATACATTTCTAGGCATTGATTCGCCAGAGACAATGGCTAGCTAGGTTTAGCTAAAACTAGTCCGTTTAGAAGTTTCATACTTATGTTTTTAGTGAAAAATGCATCCCCTGGGAGCTAAAAATTCATGAAAATGGGCATATAATGCAAAAAAGTGCTAAAATGTCAACTTTGACTCTCTGTAACATAAAATAATGGCCCCGAAAAAATCTGAAAAAATTCAGGAGAACTACTGGATACCTCTAAAACATATTCCCACAGTTATAGCAATATTAATTTTTTTCATCTTCGATGTCACAGAGAACCACCCATATATATATATATATATATATATATATATATATATATTACTAGTGGGCTTCCCCCTCTACGCCAACAATAATTAATTTATTTAAACTATAGTTTTAAATTGTATTATTTTTTTACTACCATGCACACCTTATAAATTAAACAGATTCACGCAACACCTTGGAGGTACTGCTATAGTGCATTGGGTTTTATACCAAAAATTTAATTTTTTTTTAAATACGATTATAATTTATAATTGAAAGTTTTTACCAAAATTTAGTGTAATGAAATGAGAATAAAAATAATAAAAATAATAGACACATATTAAATGTTAACTATAAATTTTAAACTATATGACTTCCTATAAAGCTTAAATTAATATTTTAATAATTATAAATGTTAATGAAAAATTAACTCACCAAAAATAGTAAAGTGCATATACTTACTATATTGTAGTATTAAGTAACAATTTATTAAAATTTTGGATTATTTTAAACGGATCTAAATAGAACCTCACCTCCTAAAATTAATTTTTTTAATGACGAAGGATCATCCCCAAAAGTTCTATGTCATTAATATTTTGTACTTTTACAGAAATAAAACTTACTTTTTAAATAGATAAATTTTGTATTAATTTTAAAGAACTATTTATAACATTTTAGCGGCATGTATATAAAAACCTGTTGTACCATTTCTCCCGTAATTCGTAATTTGCAACCTCTTTCAAAATTTGCGTTTGAATCCATAATTATATCCAATTTATTTTTCGCTTTAGTTACAGAGCCCATATATTTATTTTGATTATTATAAACAAATTCATTCCTTAAATAACCTGTTTCTAATAAATACATACTTGTTTATTTAAAATATTGTTTTCTAAAAATATACATAATCTACTCACTTATATATACATACAATTTTGAAAAATTAAATTAAAAAATATTTAAATTAAATGCTCCTAAATTAATAATTTTTGAAAAACTTTTCAAATGTAATTCTTATTTTATATTGCCACTGTTGAAATTTGAATTTTCTTTAGCCATTACTGTTTATAATAGAATTATCTTAAAAATGCAATAATGAACGTATTTAATTTTTAACCCATTGTATATATCACATATGGATATTTGGAAAAGTGTATGTTATACTTGATTAATATTTATTTTATCTTCGAAAAATGTTGCATCTGTATTTAAGCTTTACATTACATTTTAGTTCCGTTATTATTAAGTACGCATTAAAAATTGTATGAGTTTTATCAGGTATAAGTAAAGTAATACACATTCTTTCAAGTTATATTCACAACTTTTTTTTGCGCACGGAAAAGATACATATATTATCTAGTCTTGAAATAGTATATTATGCAACAAGTGCGTAAAATGCGTTTTTACACACGGGTAGCGAGTAAATGCAGTATTTAATCGCTACGAGTGTGTAAAACGTACGCACGTGTTGCATACGATATTTTTTGATATAGTGTGCGTAAAATTCATAACTGTATGTAATTGATTTGATATGAATGATAGAATGTAACGCAGAATATAGAAATGAAAGGATGAAGGTGGGGGGGAGAGAGCGGGTCCAGGGCTGCAAGCCCTGGTGGGGGGCGCAGGGGCGAACCCCCCGCCGGAGGGTTGGGGGGGCGGAGCCCCCCCTTAAAAATTGTTATTAAACTTACAAAAGTAAATAATTTATTTTGTAACTCTTATAATATATAACATCTTAATTCATTATTTGAATTATGAACAGAAATACATAATACAATTCAAAATATTTTATAACAGTAATGTATATACATATAATTTTAATTAAATTATCGAATTCTATTTAACAAAAACTTTAATGTTATATTATTGTATACCGCAATTATTAACATTAATTGACATTGATTTTTTACTGGTATTTTCATCAATTTTAATTTTAAATTTTCGCCCATTTTAATTATATTCTTGTATACAAACACTGGCAGGTGCTCCGTTTATATCAAACACTGCTATACGACTGAGTCTAAAGCGAAAACTGCGTATTAAGTTACCTCAATAATGCCATCTGACGGCTAATTGTAGAGTATATTATACGTTTAAATTGTCGCTAGAATAAATTTTCCAATTTAAATATCAATTTTTAGATTTTAATGTTTTACGCATACTGTGCGTAACAACGCATTTTACGCACAGAAAACAGTGCGTAAAAACGAATTTTACGTATACTATATCAAAAAAACAATTTAATAATATATATATTACATAAATATTCCGCCGTGCGCACACACACACACACACACACACATACACACACACATACACACACACACACACACACACATATATATATATATATATATTGTAACGGGGTGGGTACTGGGGAAATGTAAGGTCCACGGTTAGGTCCAATTTGTCCCAACATACCAACCTTAAGTGTGCAGTCCCACGATGTCGCCGGGAATCTCTTTGATTCCCGTGCAATGCCGTTAACAACGTCAAACACCTCATTTGACTTAGATACCGTGTGTTGGGCCCTATGCCCAAAATTGCCAACTAGGATAAACACCGGAGAGGGCGGTATTCGTAGAATAGGACAGTAACCGGTAAAACACTATCAACAATTGATATCTTACGTTAATCGGCGAGAAAGATGGTCTCGCCGAGTTGATTTATTAAATAAACAATTAGACATTAATAAATTAACAACAAATTAACGTTTACAATTTACGGGGAATCGTACCGATGACTACCCCCGAGGTCAGCGCGAAAACAATTAGTTAAAACCTATTAACTAATGAATTACGAGCAACCGATCCGGAATGATCGGCTGCTTAACCTGATGGCATACGACACCCCGTGTGACGTATGTATCTCTGACGTAGAGAGCTCTGACGTAGAAGCTTCCTACGTCACGCGCGCCTTCTCTCGTGAAGTGGCTCCCGCGAATCACCGACCTGTCTACCCGGGCGGGATTTGTCACGAGAGGGGGGGGAGGAGGAACGCATCCTCACCTGGACCGTACCAGGTAAATCGGGACACGAAATATTAAATAGACACGCGGGTCTAAACGTGGTGCACCACTTACTGCCAATCTGAATATCTCGCTTCGGCGGGAAAACGCTGTGCCACTGAGAGAGAACTCGTACTCGTGTATCTCCCTCTCTCTCTCACTCCAACGGCCGAGAAGGCTGGATAGCCCTTGCCTCCTTTTCTCACTGCCTGTAAGACGTGCTGCTCTGCACGCAGACGTGGAGGTTAGTGGGGAGAAGGTTCTCACACCCACACACAAAGCACACCAGTCCTTTCGTTCTTTTATCTCGTAAAACAGTGAATGCCGGTCACCAACACGTTGTTGTTGCCGTGCGCGCGTCAACTCTATTCCGTTACTCTCCCCGCGCACGATACACGCGCGCGTTACCTGCGAGCGCATCAATCTCGATACTCTTTTCGGTTACTCACCTGATCGGTAACTCGCTTAGCGTTATACCGCACTTCCAGATTCCGTATACTCTGTATGTGGACTCTGTACCGCGAGGAACAGGAAAGAGGATAAATAATCAGGAGATATACCTTATTTTTATTATAAAGCTTCAATAAAAAACAAGAGCATCTACATATATACATTTTTGGAGGGGTTGGGTCGGTGGCTCCTTATGGTCCTGTAGCTCTGCTTCCTGCGCGCCGCCTTGATTTTGGCGTCCGCCTTGTAGCGAGGGCATTTCTTCGGGTCAACGACCCCTTTGCAGCGGCAGAGCGGACACTTCGGTTCCTTATAACCGCTCGTTCCGCTCGTGGAGGGCTGATGCTGCAACCGCGCCTCCAGCTCAGCGGCTCTTCTTTTAGCGTCATCCGCTTTCTGCTGGAGACGCCGGTGCTCTTCAGCAGCCTGCCTATAGGCTGCCTCAGCTCTCAGCCGCTGCTGGCACTCCTCTTCGCGCTTCCTCTCTTCTGCCGCCGCCTTTTCCTTGGCCTCACGCTGCTGGGCACGGAACGTTGCCAGGACCTTGCGCTCCTTTTTGAGGTCCTGGCGGATGAGCCTCGGCAAAAGCATCAAACTTTGGCATGGCCTCGGCTGCCCGTAGCTGAACCCTCAGGGCTTTCATGTGCCTGAGGGCAGCCTCCGTCTCCTGCCACTCCTCTTCTTGCGTCGTGGGACGCGACTCCCCTGTCGCCGCAGAGGTTGTGGGTTGGGACCCGTTGGAGTGGGGCCGACGGAGCTGGGGTCTGGTGGTAGCTGGTTCCGGCGCAGTCTTCCCCTACGGGTGATCCTATACCGGATTGCCCTCCTTCTACATCCGCTCTTCTGTCGCGGATGTTGTCGTCGACGGAGAGGGCAGGGGTATTGTCCCCTTTGCTTGCACCAAGCGGACCGCAGGGGTCGCTACGTAGGCCGTGTCCTGGCCCTGGTCATACTCCAGGACATCTTCCAGGACGACGGCGGTGATATCCTCCTGGCCACGGCGATGCTCCTCCTGGAGCTGTTGCTGCCGATGATCTACGGCAGCAACTACTGCAGACAGGACGTCCGCCGTCTGCATGTCGCCGTGGCTGGCCAGGGTGTCGATCATCCTGGCTAGAACTCCAGGGCTTCCTGCTCAACCTCGATGATCATCTGCAACAAAAATCACGATCTCAGGTTATGGCACATCGTTTCAAACGATACCGTTCTTTATTTGGATTTTGATCCACGAGGACGCCCACGTCCTCGTCTAAAGGGAACAGTTTCTGGCTGTGCATCAATATGCTGCCTTACTGGGGATTGGCGTCGCACGGTCGCATTCGCTTACCGGGGATGACCACGTGGTCGTTTGTTAGCGGGGTCCCTATCTAAGGACGTACGCGACTTCTCACGTGGTTTACACCGAGTCCCATCGCTAGGTGACTCGCTCGCATTATACTCCCTTGCAGGGGAGGCTTCGCTCGCTACAGATGGGTCGCACATCACCCGTTGGTCCCACGACGGTTGAGATCTCGCAGGTTGCTCTTCATCGGTTGATTCAGCATCATTTTCTGAGACGTATCTATTCAAACGCTCGATATGAGAGACTTCTTGGTCCCCTTGATCATATTGTACGACATATGTATTCATACCTTTCCTACTGATGATCAGATATGGTCCTGTGTATTTCGGAACAAGCTTAGCCGAGATACCTTGTGCGCTGGACGAGAGGATCCGGTTGCGTTTCCACACCAGATCTCCTACCTCAAATTCCGCTGGCCTTCGTCGTAAGTTGAAGATTTCGGCTTGCCGGGCCTTACTGGCAGACGGCTGACGATTTGCGTTCTTGTGCAGTCTTGGCAACTGTTTGATTTTGTCGTTCCAATCCTGCAGTCTACGGAACTCAAACTGTTGCTGGGCAAGCCGGTCTTGCTCTCGACGGGCTGTACTAGGAGCCTCGGGTTGGCGACCATAGTTCAGCATAGCCGGGCTCCATCCAGTAGAACTTTGCACAGCTGTATTTAGTGCAAAGACTAACTCTGGCAGCTTGTCGCCCCAGTCGCTGTGCTTATCCTCGATATACGACGCCACCATTGTCTTAAGGGTCCGATTGGCCCTCTCGACAGGATTGGCCTGTGCGTGATAAGGGGGTGTCGTCGAATGATACATTCCCTTAGTTTCGAGGTATTCGTCTACGAGTTTATTTTTAAACTCGGTCCCGTTGTCCGAATGAAATACTTCCGGGGTGCCGAACCGGTTAATCACTCGTTCGTGAAGTTCGCGGACTATCGTCTTTGCGTTAGCTTTACTTATCGGGATTGCTTCAATCCAGCGCGTGAATAAATCCTGGAATACTAGGATGTATTCGTATCCTCGGCTAGAGCGTGGAAGCGGGCCAGTGATATCTCCTGATACCACCTGCCATGGTCTGTGCGATTGACGGTGACCCATTAACCCTGTGGGAGCACGTTGCTCGACCTTACATTGCTGGCACACTTGACATCGCCTGGCGTAATCCGCAACTTCTGCGTAGATCCGTGGCCAATAATAGTTTTGGGCCACGTGGGCGAATATCTTTTCCCTGCCGAGATGGCCAGCTCAGGGGTCGTCGTGACACTCTCTCAGAATAGAGTGACGATTCTCTACGGGTACGACCAGCTTCCATGCTTGCTCGTCATCCATCACTTCCTCTAACTCCTTGTCAGGGCGATAGATGTATAGATTTCCTCCAACTATTTTCCAGTCGGGGAAATGACGGAGTCTGTCGGAAACATTCTTATTGGTATTGGGCTCGAGATCAGGACCAACAACTTGGTCAACCTGCGTAGTGACATCATGAGCAAAAGTTTATTTATCCTTTTAATTTATTAAATGTTTTTTATTTTTACGGTAGAAAATATAATCGACACCTTGCGGCACTCTCCTGCGAATAAGCGTACGCCGGAGCGTGCCTCTTAGTGTTCTGATTATAGTTTTTAAGTAGATCGGCAGTTATATATATGGGCAAATTGGTTTCTTCTGCTAGGAATTTAAATTTGAGTAGTGACATTATTAAGTACAGTTTATTTGTCCATTTAATTTATTAAACGTATTTTATTTTAAAGCTCCCGCGCAAAAGTAGTGTTATGGTTGTAGATTTCAAATAGATCGGCAGTCATAGATAGTGACAAATTTGTTTCTTCTGCTGGGAAGCTAAATTTGAGTAGTGACATTATAAGCAAAAGTTAGTTTTTCCTATTATTTATAAAATGTATTTTATTTTTACGATAAAAAATAAAATCGACACCGTGCTGCACGCTCCCGCGAATGAGCATATGGCGGAGTGTTTAAAAGTTTATGTGTCGTTTTAATTTATTAAATGTATTGTATTTTGAGGTTCCCGCACGTAAGTAAACGCGGGAGCGTGCCGCGTAGTGTTCTGGTTATAGATTTCAAGTAGATCGGAAGTTATAGATAGTGTCAAATTTGTGTTTTCTGCTAGGAAGTTTAATTTGAGTAGTGACATTATGAGCAAAAGTATATTTTTCCTTTTAATTTATTAAATGAGTTTCATTTTTACGGTAGAAAATATAATCGACGACTTGCGGCACGCTCCCGAATAACCATACGCCGGAGCGTGTCTCGTAGTGTTCTGGTTGTAGTTTTCAAGAAGATCGGCAGTTATAGATAGTGTCAAATTTGTATCTTCTGCTGGGAAGTTTAATTTGAGTAGTGACATTATGAGCAAATGATTATTTTTCCATTTATTTTATTAAATGTATTTTATATTTAAATATATACGACACCGCGCGGCACGCTCCCGCGCCAAAGGAACCGCGGGCGCGTGCCACGTAGTGTTCTGGTTGTAGATTTCAAAGAGATCGACAGTCATAGATAGTGACAAATTTGTTTCTTCTGTTGGGAAGTTAAAACTGCGTAGTGACATCACGAGCAAATGTTTATTTATCCTTTTAATTTATTAAATGTTTTTTATTTTTACGGTAGAAAATATAATCGACACCTTGCGGCACGCTCCTGCGAATAAGCGTACGCCGGAGCGTGCCTCTTAGTGTTCTGATTATAGTTTTTAAGTAGATCGGCAGTTATATATAGGGGCAAATTGGTTTCTTCTGCTAGGAATTTAAATTTGAGTAGTGACATTATTAAGTACAGTTTATTTGTCCATTTAATTTATTAAACGTATTTTATTTTAAAGCTCCCGCGCAAAAGTAGTGTTATGGTTGTAGATTTCAAATAGATCGGCAGTCATAGATAGTGACAAATTTGTTTCTTCTGCTGGGAAGCTAAATTTGAGTAGTGACATTATAAGCAAAAGTTAGTTTTTCCTATTATTTATAAAATGTATTTTATTTTTACGATAAAAAATAAAATCGACACCGTGCTGCACGCTCCCGCGAATGAGCATATGGCGGAGTGTTTAAAAGTTTATGTGTCGTTTTAATTTATTAAATGTATTGTATTTTGAGGTTCCCGCACGTAAGTAAACGCGGGAGCGTGCCGCGTAGTGTTCTGGTTGCAGATTTCAAGTAGATCGGCAGTTATAGATATTGACAAATTTGTTTCTTCTGCTGGGAAGTTAAATTTGAGCAGTGACATTATGAACACAAGTTTATTTGTCGTTTTAATTTAGTAAATACAATGTATTTTATTTTGACGCTCCCGCGCAAAAGCAAACGCAATAGCGGAACTCGTAGTGTTCTGGAAGTAGATTTCAAGTAGATCGGCAGTCATAGATGGTGACAAATTTTTCTTCTGCTGGGAAGTTAAATTTGGGTAGTGACATTATTATTATTATTATTATTATTAACCAGAGTTACATAGAAAACATATATGGCACAAAAGTATTATATACATACACAATTCCTACAAAACATTTCACTCGCAGTTACAGTGATACGCAATTATTTTACAATAACCCCACTACAATGCCGTGAAACCTGCAGAGGAAAATAAGATTTCCTGTTCGCAGGTCTGGTTTAAAACTATTAAAACTTAACAAAAACGCTGGTTAGTTATGCAGTACTTAGTACAGCAAACCACCATGCCATCCATCATTAACACACATACTATACATGCACACAATCGACATCGATAGTACTTCCCAGTCGGACTTCCTGATACGAGTTGCCCATCTCTGCCTACTCATTCATACATCTGGGTATAAGGGTTTTTTTTTTACTTATACTTATACACCAAAACTGATAAATTTCTAAAGTTTGTATGGTGTAACATTTATTATACATTTATATATTTTTAAAATAAGTTTTATTATTAGATAAGAATATGTTTTATTATATTATATCATATCAGATTCAATTATTTGTATTTATTGGTTGTCTTTTATATAAATAATTTATTTATGTTCTCTTTATTTATTACTTTATTGTTTTTATTATTATTATTTTAGCTACTAGCTTACCAATATGTTACTAGCATGGCTCTAGCAGTCGTAAAAGTTTCTGTTGACGCGTTTCTGCTTCTTGCATATGCTATTTTTTTATAACTATTGAGTCTGGCAGGGCACGTTAGTCCTACTGCACAGGTGACTCTATAATGCGGAAACATTTCTTTGTGTTGGAGTGCAGAATCACATTTGCACGATGATGTGAATACTATATCATCTACTATTATTGTATCTTTGTATGATGGTTGGCTTTTTAGTGAATACATAGAATTAGTGAAAGTCTGAGTTCCTCTTATGCCTCTATAAAAATAAAGTAGTGCTTTATTTCCTCCTAGATAATTAATGTCTCCATACGTCATTCTGTGCGCGTTTATTTGTTCTATCTTGTTTCCAGGTGCAGCAGGTGCATTATTATTCATTATATTGTTACTATTTATTTTAGCCATATTATCTATCATATCAAAAACGGTTTCAATGGGCTTATATCTTTGAATAGTAGTGTCTCTCTTATATTCTATATTTGTTTCACATTCTTTTATAAATTTTTTAGTCATTATATTATTTTTTTCATTTTCTGTTTCTTTCATCCATATATACAGTATTTCTTCAGTGATATTATTCAGTTTTATATTTGTTTTTGAAAAAAAGTCACTCATTTTATTGTAGTTATAATTTGAAATTCGACGATGTTTGCGATCTACATTATGATTGCATTTACCATTCGCACAAATATAAGTTCTTATATCTAGAATTATACTGTGAGATGACGACAGACTTTGTTTAATTTCAGTTCTAAGATTTGTATATTTGTTTATATCTAGTTTAACAGCATGTAATAATTCTTGTACTTTCATAGTATCACTAGTAAGTTGCAAGATCTCTTGTGCATGTATTTTTAAAAGCCAAATCTTGAACTGCTGACAATCAATATTTGATGCTTTCATTTTATTATTCATTGATTCTTATCCAGTCTTTTATTTTTTTTTTGTTACTTTTCTTGTTAATATCTAATACCTTTAAATCTCTTGTCAGGTTATTAAACGTGTCTATTGCTTTTATATAACTATTTTTTGTGCTCACTGTTTTAACGAATTTAGGCTTAATTATAAGTTTTCGTCTTGTTTTACTTTCTGAATTTAAAATTTGTCTTTTAAGATCGTTATAGTAATAAAGAAGACATTGATATGCGAAAGATTTTTGTATGTTTAAAGGGCTTATTATTTGAAAAGTATTTTTGTTTATAATTTTTAGGATCTTTGTTTGTATAGATTGTAATAGTTGTAAGTTATTTTGATATACTCCACCCCATGCTATGATTCCATAGTTAATCACACTGTTAAATAGAGCATAGTATATAATTTTCAATGTGTTACTATCCATGAATTTAGTTATTTTGCTGAATACAAAAATTAGATACTTAGTTTTATTTATCAAGTATTCAATATGTTTATTCCATTTCATGTTCATGTCAAAATGTATACCTAGATATTTGACCTCCGTTACTCGCTTAATTAACTCATTATTTATCTTGATATCTATCTTGTCTGGAACACTATCACAATAATTCCCAAAGGTGATATAAACAGTTTTCTGTATGTTTAGAGTTAGTTTGTTTAATCTTAGCCAAATGGAGACCTCTTCTAGATATTTATTCATCTTTACTTCTACCTCTTTCCATGTTGCTCCTGTTGCAGTGATAGTTGTATCATCAGCATATGATAGTATGGAGTTATCTGGCATCTTGGTTAGTAAATCATTTACATACAATATAAAAAGTAGAGGCCCAAGGATAGTACCCTGAGGAACACCTGTTTTAATTATTTGATAGTCACTTTCTTGCGTGCCATTTCTCAATTTTTGTTTCCTGTTGCTTAAGTAGCTGTTAATCAAATCATGAGCCTTTCCTCTCACTCCGTATGCATATAGTTTCTTTAATAATATTTTATGATCTACGGTATCAAAAGCTTTAGCTAGATCTAGAAAGGTAATGGCAATTGGTTTACTTTGATCAAGTTTCTCGTATATTGAGTTCGTTATAATGCTTAATGCATCCTTTGTTCCTATATTTTTAATAAATCCAAATTGTTTTTTACTCAGTATATTGCTTTTGTGTATAAAATCAGTAATCCTCACATGTATTATTTTTTCAAAAATTTTGGCAATGTTGGATATCAAGGATATGGGTCTGTAGTTACCCATTTCATCTTTCTTTCCTGCTTTGTAAATTGGAATTACTTCTGCTATTTTTAATTGATCTGGCCATATTGATTTTTCTATACTTAAGTTAAAAACATAGGTCAAAATGTCTGCAATATTTATTGCAATAGTCTTAAGAGTTTTTGCTTTAATCCCATCAACTCCTCCGTTTTTGAGCTTTAGTTCATTTATAGTTTTTAAGATTTCCAATTTGTTTGTAGGTTTAATGAAGATTGTTTTTGGGTTGTTAGTAGGCATTTCTAGGAATATTTGATTAGGGGTTTTTATTTTTTTACTTAGTGTCTCCCCTAATTTGCAGTAAAAATCATTTAAACTGTTTGCAATTTCTTTTTCGTTTTTTATTATTAACTTATCATCCATTTTAATTTGCTTTATTGAAGTATTATTTTTGCTTTTAGTTCTACCAATTTTATTATTTATACATGACCACAGTTTTTTAGGATTATTTTTATTTTCTTCAATCAATTTTTTATTGAATTTTAATTTTGCATCTATAATTATTTTATTAAGTGTTTTAACATATGTTTTATATTGTGTTTTGAGTTCTTCATTGTTAGGATACAATTTTAGTCTATTATACAGATTTTCTTTCTTATTACAAGAAGTTATAATGGCTTTAGTAATCCAGTCTTTTCTAGGATTTATATTATTTTTTTTCACATTTTTTTTTATATACTTAGCTTTATCAGTACATATTTGTATATCCTTTATTATGGTTTTTATGATTTCATTAGGATCATTCATATTAAAATATTTAGACCAGTCTACCTTGTTCGCTTCATACAATAACTTGTCGTAGTTGTACAAGTACGATCTTCCTTGTTTTCCATTACTTTTTGTTGTGATTTTCCCATTTTTTAATTCTACAAAAATCGGGTAGTGGTCTGTTATATGTATTTTTAATGTTAAAGCTTTAGTAGTCATGAAGTCTGTTTTAATAAATATATTATCTATACAAGTTCCTGTTTCCGACATTAAGTTTTTTGGCCTCGTGATATTAGTGAAACTTGGTAGAAAACCTTTTTCAAGTAGGTTATTCAAAAAGTTTAAACTTATGTTATTACATTCCATTATATTTATATTAAAATCCCCAATAATCATATGATTTTGTACTTTACATTTAATGTCTAAGTAAATTTTTAGATTATGTATGAATTCTGCACAAGTAAGATCATGCGATCTATATAACGAAGATATTTGTAACTGTTTATTATTACTTAATGTAATAATAGTATTTATTATTTTAAGTCTATTTATGGTTATTGTTTCACACGTATGCATTACATCCTCTCTTACGTATACAACTACTCCATCATTTTTATTTACATCTCCATAGTTATAATAGATTTTATAATCATTTATTTTATAAAACTGATAATACTCTAATTCCCATACCTCTGTACATACAATAACATACGGTTTAATCCTAAGACCCTTAATAAAGATTTGAAGTTTTTCAAAATTTGCTTTTAGGCTTCTAATGTTCATTGATAAAATTAAATTACTATTATTTCTCCTTTCTTTATTAAAGGTATCAAGATCAAAATATTCACACTCACAGTTTTGTAGATTCTTTTGTATTTCTTCAAGTAAATTTAATTGCGTATCCATTGTTAAGTAGCTGTTTTTTTCGTTGTTTTTATTGAGATGATTTGACTATTTGTTCTTCGTGCTGTTAGAGTTGGTTTTGTCTTTCTTTGATATATAAGTGTATTTACAGATATTTCTTTATCATCCACGCATAATTGATTTTGAAGAAATATTTCTCGATCTTGGTGAATAAACCACACTTTTAATTAGATGGCGACGTTTCGATGACTTTTCGTCATCCTCTTCAGGCTATACCTTTATTAATAAAACGAATACATTTGAATATACATAAATAATTGTAGGTTTTGTTTTAAGCCTAATGATTAATAACATTTTACTTACTACTTGTCAATATAAATCAATTAACGTTTAAATTTTGATCGTAGTATCACTGAGTCGTCGCACTAAAATAATGAAAACAAGGATATTTATTATAAGGATAATTTCATTGTTTTTAAATATCCTTGTTTTCATTATTTTAGTGCGACGACTCAGTGATACTACGATCAAAATTTAAACGTTAATTGATTTATATTGACAAGTAGTAAGTAAAATGTTATTAATCATTAGGCTTAAAACAAAACCTACAATTATTTATGTATATTCAAATGTATTCGTTTTATTAATAAAGGTATAGCCTGAAGAGGATGACGAAAAGTCATCGAAACGTCGCCATCTAATTAAAAGTGTGGTTTATTCACCAAGATCGAGAAATATTTCTTCAAAATATAAGTGTATTTGTTTGTATTTTGCATATGTCTCTTAAAGCACTTGTTTCATCCCAGGTTGGTAATACAGGTGCGATTGGGTAGTCTATAGATTCGATATACTTCTTTATTTTTTTCTTTAAAATACTACATTTAAGTCTATCGGTTGGCAAGTGATCAGTTGGTAGATTAGTTCTGTATTTCTCATTATTATATATACAGTTAGCGCATTCTATTTTAGTATTTTTGCACTCATTTACATTATGGTTTTCAGAGCACTTAATGCAGACTGTATTATTTCTGCACTTCGTTGTACTATGACCATATCTTGCACAATTTAAACAAGGTGTAATATTAATAAGGTCATATCATATATCTCTACAGTACTGATGTCCCACAAAAACCTTATTTCCATTCTCTCGTACATACTTATAAATTTCTGGTGTGACTTCCATTAATATTGTATCTGTTTTATTTCTTTTGTTGGTATACATATTTAGTATTTTTCCACTAGGGTTAAAGGTAGTAAAATTCCTTATGTTAATGTCATTTTCGATTTCACTTTCTTTCATCTGAGTTGTATTGTTAATACCAACTATTTTTATTTTTGGATTAGACTGTTTTTCTATTACTATATCACACTGTTTCAGATTATTTTTTAGTGCTAGCTCAGCAGCTTCTACACTTTGATCGTTCATACAGCTTATTTCAATTTCAGTTTTGTTTTTTTGTCTAATGTATTTAGTTTGTATTTCTTTTTGTGAAACTATGCAGTTCGTAAGCAGCTCTATGGTATTTTTTTGTTCGATATCTGAGCATTTAACCGTGATTTTGGGTATTCTTTTCGGTTTTGATTTTAGATCACTTATTATTTCAGCATAAGATTTTTTAACGGGTTGTGGTTCTGAGCATTTTTGTCTTTGTAATTCAATTAGTTCTTTTTGCACTTTGTTCTTATCTTGCAATTCGGTAACTAGTTCTTTTAGTAACATGTTTTCTGTTATTATGTTGTCCATGTCATTGTCCTCGAATCTTATGGATTTATTTAGTTTTTCTGTAGTTTTATTATGTAGGTCTTGTAATAATTCTTTTCTTATTTCCTCTGTTTGTTTCATTTTTATCATTGCGATCACTTTTTTTGCCACATCACTTAACATATGTTTTTCAGTTATTGCTGTTATATCACTTATTGTATGTTCTGGACATATTACTAAGTTGTTACTCACATATTTCGGGTTTTTTAATTTATCATAATCACTTCTATGGTATCCATTGTCACATACGACACATATCACAGTTGTCACCAGTTGTTTAGGGTGACATTTATAATATTTACGATCCAATTTGTCCGGTGGTGGTTTCTCGTCGTCATACTGGCTATGTATTATTATTTCATTTTTATTATTAAAAGAGTTTACAATTAATTATTTATATGTTGTGCACTTAAATTAAAGTTGCATGTAAGATATGCAAACTCAGCAGTTCAATGAACTGAGCGAACGAGCTCGAGGCACGTCCGCACACTTTGACTGCTGACGACTGACTGTGACTGTGATTATGAGCAAAAGTTTATTTTTCCTTTTAATTTATTAAATGTTTTTTATTTTTACGGTAGAATATATAACAACACCTTGCAGCACGCTCCCACGAATAACCATACGCCGGAGCGTGCCTCGTAGTGTTCTAGTTGTAGTTTTTAACGTAACCGGATATTTTGCCGTATGACATTTCGCCGTCGGACCTTTTGCCGTAAACAATTCGCCGTATGAGACATTTTGCCGTATAACATTTCGCCGTATGAGACATTTTGCCGTACGCGATTGGGTTATAGGGTTATAGGGTTATTGGTTGAGTAGGGGATTTAAGGGGCGCCCCCATTACACTTTTGTTGTTACACACATACAGTATCGGTAAATTATTTGTAATTATAACTTGACTATAATAACAAACAATTTTTCAATTTCAATATATGATTTTGTTTACAATCAATGTTTTGAAAAATTTATATACAATTATAGTTCAAATGCTCTTTAAAATGTAAACATAGTTTTTATTTTATTTGAATATAAAATTAAATTAAATTTCGCTGTATCAAAATTCGACGTACGTATTTTTTCCTATTTTACGGAGAGAAGTTCCTTACGGCAAAATTTTATACGGCGAATTGTCCTATACGGCGAAAAGTAATACGGCGATTTGTCCGACGGCGAAGTGTCATACGGCGAATTGTCATACGGCAAAGTGTCATGAAACCAGTTTTTAAGTAGATCGGCAGTTATATACAGAGGCAAATTTGTTTCTTCTGATGCGAAGTTTAATTTGAGTAGTGACATTACGAGCAAAAGTTTATTTTTCCTTTTAATTTATTAAATGTATTTTAATTTGACGCTCCCGCGTAACAAGAAACGCGGGAATGTGCCGCGCAGTGTTCTGGTTGCAGATTTCAAGTAGATCGGGAGTTAAGATAGTGACAAATTTATTTCTTCTGCTGGGAAGTTAAATTTGTGTAGTGACATTATGAGCAAAAGTTTATTTTTCCTCTTAATTTATTAATTGTTTTTTATTTTTACGGTAGAAAATATATTCGACGCATTGCGGCACGCTCCCGCTCAAAACCAAACGAAAGAGCGCGCCTTGGAGTGCTCTGGTTGTAGATTTCAAGTACATCGGCAGTTGTATCTAGTGGCAAATTGGTTGCTTCTGCTGGGAAGTTAAATTTGAGTAGTGACATTATGACCAAAAGTTTATTTTTCCTTTTAACTTATTCAATGTATTTTATATTTACGGTAAAAAATATAATCGACACCGTGCTGCACGATCCCGCGAAAAAGCATACGTCGGTGTGTGCCTCGCAGTGTTCTGGTTAAAGATATCAAGTAGATGGGCAGTCATAGATAGTGACAAATTTGTTTCTTCTGCTGCGAAGTTAAAATTGAGTAGTGACATCATGAGCAAAAGTTTGTTTTTCCTTTAATTTATTAAATGTTTTTTATTTTTACGGTAGAAAATATAATCGACAACGTGCTGCACGATCCCGCGAAAAAGCATACACCGGAGCGTGCCGCGTAGTGTTCTGGTCGTAGATTTTAAGTACATCGGCAGTCGTAGATAGTGACAAATTTTTTTCTTCTGCTGCGAAGTTAAAATAGAGTAGTGACATCATGAGCAAAAGTTTGTTTTTCCTTTAAATTTAATAAATGTATTTTATTTCTACGGTAGAAAATATAATCGACAACGTGCTGCACGCTCCCGCGAATAAGCATACGCTGGAGCGTGCCTCGTAGTGTTCTGGTTGTAGATTTCATGACATGATAAACCAAAGTTTATTTGTCGATTTAATTTACTAAATGTATTTTATTCTTAGAGTAGAAAATATATACCAACACCGCGCGGCACGCTCCCACGCAAAAGGAATCGCGGTAGCGTGCCGCGTAGTGTTCTGGTTGTAGATTTCAAGAAGATCGGCAGTTACAATTGTGACCAATTTGTTTCTTCTACTGGGAAGTTAAATTTGAGTAGTAACATTATGAACAAAAGTTTACTTGTAGTTTTAATTTATTAAATGTATTTTATTTTGACGCTGCCGCGCAAAAGCAAACGCGGGAGCGTGCCGCGTAATGTTCTGGTCGTAGATTTCAAGTAGATCGGCAGTCCTAGATAGTGACAAATTTGTTTCTTCTGCTGAGAAATTAAATTTGAGTAGTGACGTTATGAACAAAAGTTTATTTGTCGATTTAATTAATTAAATGTATTTTATTCTTACAGTAGAAAACATATACCAACACCACGCGGCACGCTCCCACGCAAAAGGAATCGCGGTAGCGTGCCGCGTAGTGTTCTGGTTGTAGATTTCAAGTAGATCGGCAGTCCTAGATATTGACAAATTTGTTTCTTCTGCTGGGAAGTTTAATTTGAGTAGTAACATTATGAACAAAAGTTTACTTGTCGTTTTAATTTATTAAATGTAATTTACTATTTCGGTAGAAAATATAGTCGACACCGCGTGGCACGCTCCCGCGTAAAAACAAACTCGGGTGCGTGCCGCGTAATGTTCTGGTCGTAGATATCAAGTAGATCGGCAGTTATAGATAGTGACAAATTTGTTTCTTCTGCTGGGAAGTTAAATTTGAGTAGTGACATTATGAACAAAGGTTTATTTTTCCTATTAATTTATTAATTGTTTTTTATTTTTACGGTAGAAAATATAATCGACGCATTGCGGCTCGCTCCCGCGCAAAACCAAACGAAAGAGCGCGCCTCGCAGTGTTCTGGTTGAAGATATCAAGTAGATTGGCAGTCATAGATAGTGACAAATTTGTTTCTTCTGCTGCGAAGTTAAAATTGAGTAGTGACATCATGAGCAAAAGTTTGTTTTTCCTTTAATTTATTAAATGTTTTTTATTTTTACGGTAGAAAATATAATCGACACCGTGCTGCACGGTCCCGCGAAAAAGCATACGCCGGAGCGTGCCGCGTAGTGTTCTGGTCGTAGATTTTAAGTACATCGGCAGTCGTAGATAGTGACAAATTGGTTTCTTCTGCTGCGAAGTTAAAGTTAAGTAGTGACATTATGAGCACAAGTTTGTTTTTCCTTTTAATTTATTAAATGTTTTTTATTTTTACGGTAGAATATATAATCGACACCTTGCGGCACGCTCCCACGAATAACCATACGCCGGAGCGTGCCTCGTAGTGTTGTGGTTGTAGATATCAAGGAGATCGGCAGATATATATAGTGGCAAATTTGCTTCTACTGCTGGTAAGTTAAAATGGAGTAGTGACATTACGAACATAAGTTTATTTTCCATTTAAGTTATTAGATGTAATTTACTTTTACAGAAGAAAATATAGTCGACACCGCGCGGCACGCTCCCGCGCAAAAGTAACCGCGGGAGCGTGCCTCGCAGTGTTTTGGCAATAGATTTCAAGTAGATCGACAGTCGTACATAGTGACAAATTTTTTTCTTCTGCTGCGAAGTTGAAATAGAGTAGTGACATCATGAGCAAAAGTTTGTTTTTCCTTTTAATTTAATATATGTATTTTATTTCTACGGTAGAAAATATAATCGACAACGTGCTGCACGCTCCCGCGAATAAGCATACGCTGGAGCGTGCCTCGTAGTGTTCTGGTTGTAGATTTCATGACATGATAAACCAAAGTTTATTTGTCGATTTAATTTACTAAATGTATTTTATTCTTACAGTAGAAAATATATACCAACACCGCGCGGCACGCTCCCACGCAAAAGGAATCGCGGTAGCGTGCCGCGTAGTGTTCTGGTTGTAGATTTCAAGAAGATCGGCAGTTACAATTGTGACCAATTTGTTTCTTCTTCTGGGAAGTTAAATTTGAGTAGTAACATTATGAATAAAAGTGTACTTGTCGTTTTAATTTATTAAATGTATTTTATTTTGACGCTCCCGCGCAAAAGCAAACGCGGGAGCGTGCCGCGTAATGTTCTGGTTGTAGATTTCAAGTAGATCGGCAGTCCTAGATAGTGACAAATTTGTTTCTTCTGCTGAGAAGTTAAATTTGAGTAGTGACGTTATGAACAAATGTTTATTTGTCGATTTAATTAATTAAATGTATTTTATTCTTACAGTAGAAAATATATACCAACACCGCGCGGCACGCTCCCACGCAAAAGGAATCGCGGTAGCGTGCCGCGTAATGTTGTGGTTGTAGATTTCAAGTAGATCGGCAGTTATAGATATTGACAAATTTGTTTCTTCTGCTGGGAAGTTAAATTTGAGTAGTGACATTATGAACACAAGTTTATGTGTCGTTTTAATTTATCAAATGTATTGTATTTTGACGTTCCCGCGAGTAAGTAAACGCGGGAGCGTGCCGCGTAGTGTTCTGGTTATAGATTTCAAGTATATCGGAAGTTATAGATAGTCTCAAATTTGTGTCTTCTGCTGGGAAGTTTAATTTGAGTAGTGACATTATGAGCAAAGTTTATTTTTTCTTTTAATTTATTAAATGTGTTTCATTTTTACGGTAGAAAATATAATCGTCGACTTGCGGCACGCTCTCGCGAATAAGCATACGCCGGAGCGTGCCACGTAGTGTTCGGGTTGTAGTTTTCAAGTAGATCGGCAGTTATAGATAGTGTCAAATTTGTATCTTCTGCTGGGAAGTTAAATTTGAGTAATGACATGATAAACAAAAGTTTATTTGTCGATTTAATTTACTAAATGTATTTTATTTTTACAGTTGAAAATATATACCAACACCGCGAGGCAACGCTCCCGCGCAAAAGGAAACGCGGTAGCGTGCCGCGTAGTGTTGTGGTTGTAGATTTCAAGAAGATCGGCAGTTACAGATTGTGACAAATTTGTTTCTTCTGCTGGGAAGTTAAATTTGAGTAGTAACATTATGAACAAAAGTTTACTTGTCGTTTTAATTTATTAAATGTAATTTACTATTACGGTAGAAAATATAGTCGACACCGCGCGGCACGCTCCCGCGTAAAAGCAAACTCGAGAGCGTGCCGCGTAATGTTCTGGTCGTAGATTTCAAGTAGATCGGCAGTTATAGATAGTGACAAATTTGTTTCTTCTGCTGGGAAGTTAGTTTGAGTAGTGACATTAAGAACAAAGGTTTATTTGTCGTTTTAATTTATTAAATGTATTTTATTTTGACGCTCCCGCGCAAAAAGAAACGCGCGAAAGTGCCGCGCAGTGTTCTGGTTGAAGATATCATGTAGATGGGCAGTCATAGATAGTGACAAATTTGTTTCTTCTGCTGGGAAGTTTAATTTGAGTAGTGACATTATGTGCAAAAGTTTGTTTTTCCTTTAATTTATTAAATGTTTTTTATTTTTACGGTAGAAAATATAATCGACACCGTGCTGTACGGTCCCGCGAAAAAGCATACGCCGGAGCGTGCCGCGTAGTGTTCTGGTCGTAGATTTTAAGTACATCGGCAGTCGTAGATAGTGACAAATTTTTTTCTTCTGCTGCGAAGTTAAAATTGAGTAGTGACATTATGAGCAAAAGTTTGTTTTTCCTTTTAATTTTTTAAATGTATTTTATTTTTACGGTAGAATATATAATCGACACCTTGCGGCACGCTCCCACGAATAACCATACGCCGGAGCGTGCCTCGTAGTGTTGTGGTTGTAGATATCAAGGAGATCGGCAGATATATATAGTGGCAAATTCGTTTCTACTGCTGGTAAGTTAAAATGGAATAGTGACATTACGAACATAAGTTTATTTTCCATTTAAGTTATTAGATGTAATTTACTTTTACGGAAGAAAATATAGTCGACACCGCGCGGCACGCTCCCTCGCAAAAGCAACCACGGGAGCGTGCCTGGCAGTGTTCTGGATATAGATTTCAAGTAGATCGGCAGTCGTAGATAGTGACAAATTTTTTTCTTCTGCTGGGAAGTTAAATTTGTGTAGTAACATTATGAACAAAAGTTTACTTGTCTTTTTAATTTATTAAATGCAATTTACTTTTACGGTAGAAAATAGAGCCGACACCGCGCGGCACGCTCCCGCGCAAAAGCAAACTCGGGAGCGTGCCGCGTAATGTTCTGGTCGTAGATTTCAAGTAGATCGGCAGTTATAGATAGTCACAAATTTGTTTCTTCTGCTGGGAAGTTAAATTTGAGTAGTGACATTATGAACAAAGGTTTATTTGTTGTTTTAATTTATTAAATGTATTTTATTTTGACGCTCCCGCGTAACAAACAACGCGGGAATGTGCCGCGCAGCGTTCTGGTTGCAGATTTCAAGTAGATCGGCAGTTAAGATAGTGACAAATTTATTTCTTCTGCTGGGAAGTTAAATTTGTGTAGTGACATTATGAGCAAAAGTTTATTTTTCCTTTTAATTTATTAATTGTTTTTTATTTTTACGGTAGAAAATATAATCCACGCATTGTGGCACGCTCCCGCTCACAACCAAACTAAAGAGCGCGCCTCGCAGTGTTCTGGTTGAAGATATCAAGTAGATGGGCAGTCATAGATAGTGACAAATTTGTTTCTTCTGCTGCGAAGTTAAAATTGAGTAGTGACATCATGAGCAAAAGTTTGTTTTTCCTTTAATTTATTAAATGTTTTTTATTTTTACGGTAGAAAATATAATCGACACCGTGCTGCACGGTCCCGCGAAAAAGCATACGCCGGAGCGTGCCGCGTAGTGTTCTGGTCGTAGATTTTAAGTACGTCGGCAGTCGTAGATAGTGACAAATTTGTTTCTTCTGCTGCGAAGTTAAAATTGAGTAGTGACATTATGAGCAAAAGTTTGTTTTTCCTTTTAATTTATTAAATGTTTTTTATTTTTACGGTAGAATATATAATCGACACCTTGCGGCACGCTCCCACAAATAACCATACGCCGGAGCGTACCTCGTAGTGTTCTGGTTGTAGTTTTTAAGTATATCGGCAGTTATATATAGAGGCAAATTTGTTTCTTCTGCTGGGAAGTTAAATTTGAGTAATGTCATGATAACCAAAAGTTTATTTGTCGATTTAATTTACTAAATGTATTTTATTCTTACAGTAGAAGATATATACCAACACCGCGCGTCACGCTCCCGCGCAAAAAGAAACGCAGTAGCGGGCCGCATAGTGTTCTGTTTGTAGATTTCAAGAAGATCGGCAGTTATAGATAGTGACAAATTTGTTTCTTCTGCTGGGAAGTTAAATTTGAGTAGTAACATTAGGAACAAAAGTTTACTTTTCCTTTTAATTTATTAAATGTATTTTATTTTGACGCTCACGCGCAAAAGCAACCGCGGGAGCGTGCCTCGCAGTGTTTGGCAATAGATTTCAAGTAGATCGACATACGTACATATTGAAAAATTTTTTTCTCCTCTGCGAAGTTAAAATAGAGTAGTGACATCATGAGCAAATTTGTTTATCCTTTTAATTTATTAAATGTTTTTTATTTCTACGGTAGAAAATAGAATCGACGACGTGCTGCACGCTCCCGCGAATAAGCATACGCTGGAGCGTGCCTCGTAGTGTTCGGGTTGTAGGTTTCATGACATGAAAAACCAAAGTTTATTTGTCGATTTAATTTACTAAATGTATTTTATTCTTACAGTAGGAAATATATACCAACACCGCGCGGCACGCTCCCACGCAAAAGGAATCGCGGTAGCGTGCCGCGTAGTGTTCTGGTTGTAGATTTCAAGAAGATCGGCCGTTAAAATTGTGACCAATTTGTTTCTTCTACTGGGAAGTTAAATTTGTGTAGTAACATTATGAACAAAAGTTTACTTGTCGTTTTAATTTATTAAATGTATTTTGTTTGTCGCTCCCGCGCAAAAGCAAACGCGGGAGCGTGCCGCGTAATGTTCTGGTCGTAAATTTCAAGTAGATCGGCAGTCCTAGATAGTGACAAATTTGTTTCTTCTGCTGGGAAGTTAAATTTGAGTAGTGACATTATGAACTAAAGTTTATTTGTCGATTTAATTAATTAAATGTAATTTATTTTACGGTAGAAAACGTATACAATACCGCGCGACACGCTCCCGCACAAAAGGAAACGCGGGAGCGTGGCGCATAGTGTTCTGGTTGTAGATTTTAAGAAGATCGGCAGTTACAATTGTGACCAATTTGTTTCTTCTACTGGGAAGTTAAATTTGAGTAGTAACATTATGATCAAAAGGTTACTTGTCGTTTTAATTTATTAAGTGTATTTTATTTTGACGCTCCCGCGCAAAAGCAAACGCGGGAGCGTGCCGCGTAATGTTCTGGTCGTAAATTTCAAGTAGATCGGCAGTCCTAGATAGTGACAAATTTGTTTCTTCTGCTGGGAAGTTAAATTTGAGTAGTGACATTATGAACTAAAGTTTATTGGTCCATTTAATTTATTAAATGTATTTTATTTGGACGCTCCCGCACAAAAGGAAACACAGAAGCGTACCCGTAGTATTCTGGTTGTAGATTTCAAGTAGACCGGCAGTCACAGATAGTGACAAATTTGTTTCTTCTGCTGGCAAGTTAAATTTGAGTAGTGACGTTATGAACAAAAGTTTATTTGTCGATTTAATTAATTAAATGTATTTTATTCTTACAGTAGAAAATATATACCAACACCGCGGCAAGCTCCCACGCAAAAGGAATCGCGGTAGCGTGCCGCGTAGTGTTCTGGTTGTAGATTTCAAGTAGATCGGCAGTTATAGATATTGACAAATTTGTTTCTTCTGCTGGGAAGTTAAATTTGAGTAGTGACGTTATGAACAAAAGTTTATTTGTCGATTTAATTAATTAAATGTAATTTATTTTACGGTAGAAAACGTATACAATACCGCGCGACACGCTCCCGCACAAAAGGAAACGCGGGAGCGTGGCGCATAGTGTTCTGGTTGTAGATTTCAAGAAGATCGGCAGTTACAATTGTGACCAATTTGTTTCTTCTACTGGGAAGTTAAATTTGAGTAGTGACATTATGAACACAAGTTTATTTGTCGTTTTAATTTAGTAAATGTATTTTATTTTGACGATCCCGCGCAAAAGCAAACGAGGGAGCGTGCCTCGTATTGTTATGGTTGTAGATTTCAGGTAGATCGGCAGTCATAGATAGTGACAAATTTGTTTCTTCTGCTGGGAAGCTAAATTTGGGTAGTGACATTATGAGCAAAAGTTTATTTTTCCTTTTAATTTATTAACTGTTTTTCATTCTTACGGTAGAAAATATAATAGACGACTTGCGGCACGCTCCCTCGTATAAACATACGCCGGAGCGTGCCTCTTAGTGTTCTGGTTGTAGTTTTTAAGTAGATCGGCAGTTATATATAGAGGCAAATTGGTTTCTTCTGCTAGGAATTTAAATTTGAGTAGTGACGTTATTAACTACAGTTTATTTGTCCATTTAATTTATTAAACGTATTTTATTTTGAAGCTCCTGCGCAAAAGCAAACGAGGGAGCGTGCCTCGTAGTGTTATGGTTGTAGATTTCAGGTAGATCGGCAGTCATAGATAGTGACAAATTTGTTTCTTCTGCTGGGAAGCTAAATTTCAGTAGTGACATTATGAGCAAAAGTTTATGTGTCGTTTTAAATTATTAAATGTATTGTATTTTGACGTTCCCGCGAGTAAGTAACCGCGGGAGCGTGCCGCGTAGTGTTCTGGTTATAGATTTCAAGTATATCGGAAGTTATAGATAGTGTCAAATTTGTGTCTTCTGCTGGGAAGTTTAATTTGAGTAGTGACATTATGTGCAAAAGTTTATTTTTCCATTTAATTTATTAAATGTATTTTATTTTTGCAGTAGAAAATATATACGACACCGCGCGGCACCCTCCCGCGCAATAGGAAACGCGGGAGCGTGCCGCGTAGTGTTCTGGTTGTGGATTTCAAGTAGATCGGCAGTTATAGATAGTGGTAAATTTGTTTCTTCTGCTGGGAAGTTAAATTTGCGTAGTGACAGAGTGAACAAAAATTTATTTGTCGATTTAAATTATTAAATGTTTTTATTTTTACGATAGAAAAGATAATCGACACTGTGCTGCACGCTCCCGCGAATAAGCAGACGGCGGTGCGTGCCTCGTAGTGTTGTGGTTGTAGATTTCAAGGAGATCGGCAGATATATATAGTGGCAAATTTGTTTCTACTGCTGGTAAGTTAAAATGGAGTATTGAAATTACGAACAAAAGTTTATTTTCCATTTAAGATATTAGATGTAATTTACTTTTACGGAAGAAAATATAGTCGACACCGCGCGGCACGCTCCCGCGCACAAGCAACCGCGGGAGCGTGCCTGGCAGTATTCTGGATATAGATTTCAAGTAGATCGGCAGTCGTAGATAGAGACAAATTTTTTTCTTCTGCTGCGATGTCAAAATGAGTAGTGACATCATGAGCAAAAGTTTGTTTTTCCTTTTAATTTATTAAATGTGTTTTATTTCTACGGTAGAAAATATAATCGACACCGTGCTGCACGCTCCCGCGAATAAGCATACGCGGGAGCATGCCACGTAGTGTTCTGGTTGAAGATTTCAAGTAGATCGGCAGTTATAGATAGTGGCAAATTTGTTTCTTCTGCTGGGAAGTTAAATTTGAGTGTTGACATGATAAACAAAAGTTTATTTGTCGATTTAATTTACTAAATGTATTTTATTCTTACAGTAGAAAATATATACCAACACCGCGCGGCACGCTCCCGCGCACAAGCAAACTCGGGAGCGTGCCGCGTAATGTTCTGGTCGTAGATTTCAAGTAGATCGGCAGTCCTAGATAGTGAAAAATTTGTTTCTTCTGCTGGGAAGTTAAATTTGAGTAGTGACGTTATGAACAAAAGTTTATTTGTCGATTTAATTAATTAAATGTATTTTATTCTTATAGTAGAAAACGTATACAACACCGCGCGACACGCTCCCGAACAAAAGGAAACGCAGGAGCGTGGCGCATACTGTTCTGGTAGTAGATGTCAAGTAGATCGGCAGTCATAGATAGTGACAAATTTGTTACTTCTGCTGGGAAGTTAAATTTAAGTAGTGACATGACGAACAAAAGTTTATTTGTCCTTCTAATTTATTAAATGTTTTTTATTTTTACGGTAGAAAATATAATCGACACCGTGCTGCACGCTCCCGCGAATAAGCATACGCGGGAGCATGCCACGTAGTGTTCTGGTCGTAGATTTCAAGTAGATCAGCAATTATACATAGTGACAAATTTGTTTCTTCTGCTGGGAAGTTAAATTTGAGTAGTGACGTTATGAACAAAAGTTTATTTGTCGATTTAATTAATTAAATGTATTTTATTCTTACAGTAGAAAATATATATCAACACCGCGGCACGCTCCCACGCAAAAGGAATCGCGGTAGCGTGCCGCGTAGTGTTCTGGTTGTAGATTTCAAGTAGATCGGCAGTTATAGATATTGACAAATTTGTTTCTTCTGCTGGGAAGTTAAATTTGAGTAGTGACGTTATGAACAAAAGTTTATTTGTCGATTTAATTAATTAAATGTAATTTATTTTACGGTAGAAAACGTATACAATACCGCGCGACACGCTCCCGCACAAAAGGAAACGCAGGAGCGTGGCGCATAGTGTTCTGGTTGTAGATTTCAAGAAGATCGGCAGTTACAATTGTGACCAATTTGTTTCTTCTACTGGGAAGTTAAATTTGAGTAGTGACATTATGAACACAAGTTTATTTGTCGTTTTAATTTAGTAAATGTATTTTATTTTGACGATCCCGCGCAAAAGCAAACGAGGGAGCGTGCCTCGTAGTGTTATGTTTGTAGATTTCAGGCAGATCGGCAGTCATAGATAGTGACAAATTTGTTTCTTCTGCTGGGAAGCTAAATTTGGGTAGTGACATTATGAGCAAAAGTTTATTTTTCCTTTTAATTTATTAACTGTTTTTCATTCTTACGGTAGAAAATATAATAGACGACTTGCGGCACGCTCCCTCGTATAAACATACGCCGGAGCGTGCCTCTTAGTGTTCTGGTTGTAGTTTTTCAGTAGATCGGCAGTTATATATAGAGGCAAATTGGTTTCTTCTGCTGGGAAGTTAAACTTGAGTAATGACATTATGAGCAAAAGTTTATTTTTCCTTTTAATGTATTAAATGTATTTTTTTTTATTGTAGAAAATATAATCGACACCGTGCTGCACGCTCCCGCGAATAATCATACGCCGGAGCGTGCCTCATAGTGTTCTGGTTGTAGATTTCAAGTAGATCGGCAGTTGTAGATAGTGGCAAATTGTTTGCATATGCTAAGAATTTATATTTGAGTAGTGACGTTATGAACAAAAGTTCATTTGTCGATTTAGTTTATTAAATGTAATTTATTTTTACGGTAAAAAATATATTCGACACCGCGGGTCACGGTCCCGCACAAAAGGAAACGCGGGAGCGTGGCGCATATTATTCTGGTAGTAGAATTCAAGTAGATCAGCAGTCGTAGATAGTGACAAATTTGTTTCTTCTGCTGGGAAGATAAATTTGAGAAGTAACGTTATGAACAAAAGTTTATTTGTCGATTTAATTAATTAAGTGTATTTTATTCTTATAGTAGAAAACGTATACAACACCGCGCGACACGCTCCCGAACAAAAGGAAACGCAGGAGCGTGGCGCATACTGTTCTGGTAGTAGATGTCAAGTAGATCGGCAGTCATAGATAGTGACAAATTTGTTACTTCTGCTGGGAAGTTAAATTTGAGTAGTGACATGACGAACAAAAGTTTATTTGTCCTTCTAATTTATTAAATGTTTTTTATTTTTACGGTAGAAAATATCATCGACACCGTGCTGCACGCTCCCGCGAATAAGCATATACCGGAGCGTGCTTCGTAGTGTTCTGGTCGTAGATTTCAAGTAGATCAGCAATTATACATAGTGACAAATTTGTTTCTTCTGCTGGGAAGTTAAATTTGAGTAGTGACGTTATGAACAAAAGTTTATTTGTCGATTTAATTAATTAAATGTAATTTATTTTACGGTAGAAAACGTATACAATACCGCGCGACACGCTCCCGCACAAAAGGAAACGCGAGAGCGTGGCGCATAGTGTTCTGGTTGTAGATTTCAAGAAGATCGGCAGTTACAATTGTGACCAATTTGTTTCTTCTACTGGGAAGTTAAATTTGAGTAGTGACATTATGAACACAAGTTTATTTGTCGTTTTAATTTAGTAAATGTATTTTATTTTGACGATCCCGCGCAAAAGCAACCGAGGGAGCGTGCCTCGTAGTGTTATGGTTGTAGATTTCAGGTAGATCGGCAGTCATAGATAGTGACAAATTTGTTTCTTCTGCTGGGAAGCTAAATTTGGGTAGTGACATTATGAGCAAAAGTTTATTTTTCCTTTTAATTTATTAACTGTTTTTCATTCTTAAGGTAGAAAATATAATAGACGACTTGCGGCACGCTCCCTCGTATAAACATACGCCGGAGCGTGCCTCTTAGTGTTCTGGTTGTAGATTTCAAGTAGATCGGCAGTTATAGATATTGACAAATTTGTTTCTTCTGCTGGGAAGTTAAATTTGAGTAGTGACGTTATGAACAAAAGTTTATTTGTCGATTTAATTAATTAAATGTAATTTATTTTACGGTAGAAAACGTATACAATACCGCGCGACACGCTCCCGCACAAAAGGAAACGCAGGAGCGTGGCGCATAGTGTTCTGGTTGTAGATTTTAAGAAGATCGGCAGTTACAATTGTGACCAATTTGTTTCTTCTACTGGGAAGTTAAATTTGAGTAGTGACATTATGAACGCAAGTTTATTTGTCGTTTTAATTTAGTAAATGTATTTTATTTTGACGATCCCGCGCAAAAGCAAACGAGGGAGCGTGCCTCGTAGTGTTATGGTTGTAGATTTCAGGTAGATCGGCAGTCATAGATAGTGACAAATTTGTTTCTTCTGCTGGGAAGCTAAATTTGGGTAGTGACATTATGAGCAAAAGTTTATTTTTCCTTTTAATTTATTAACTGTTTTTCATTCTTACGGTAGAAAATATAATAGACGACTTGCGGCACGCTCCCTCGTATAAACATACGCCGGAGCGTGCCTCTTAGTGTTCTGGTTGTAGTTTTTCAGTAGATCGGCAGTTATATATAGAGGCAAATTGGTTTCTTCTGCTGGGAAGTTAAACTTGAGTAATGACGTTATTAACTACAGTTTATTTGTCCATTTAATTTATTAAACGTATTTTATTTTGAAGCTCCCGCGCAAAAGCAAACGAGGGAGCGTGCCTCGTAGTGTTATGGTTGTAGATTTCAGGTAGATCGGCAGTCATAGATAGTGACAAATTTGTTTCTTCTGCTGGGAAGCTAAATTTCAGTAGTGACATTATGAGCAAAAGTTTATGTGTTGTTTTAAATTATTAAATGTATTGTATTTTGACGTTCCCGCGAGTAAGTAAACGCGGGAGCGTGCCGCGTAGTGTTCTGGTTATAGATTTCAAGTATATCGGAAGTTATAGATAGTGTCAAATTTGTGTCTTCTGCTGGGAAGTTTAATTTGAGTAGTGACATTATGTGCAAAAGTTTATTTTTCCATTTAATTTATTAAATGTATTTTATTTTTGCAGTAGAAAATATATACGACACCGCGCGGCACCCTCCCGCGCAATAGGAAACGCGGGAGCGTGCCGCGTAGTGTTCTGGTTGTGGATTTCAAGTAGATCGGCAGTTATAGATAGTGGTAAATTTGTTTCTTCTGCTGGGAAGTTAAATTTGAGTAGTGACAGAGTGAACAAAAATTTATTTGTCGATTTAAATTATTAAATGTTTTTATTTTTACGATAGAAAATATAATCGACAACGTGCTGCACACTCCCGCGAATAAGCAGACGGCGGTGCGTGCCTCGTAGTGTTGTGGTTGTAGATTTCAAGGAGATCGGCAGATATATATAGTGGCAAATTTGTTTCTACTGCTGGTAAGTTAAAATGGAGTATTGAAATTACGAACAAAAGTTTATTTTCCATTGAAGTTATTAGATGTAATTTACTTTTACGGAAGAAAATATAGTCGACACCGCGCGGCACGCTCCCGCGCACAAGCAACCGCGGGAGCGTGCCTGGCAGTATTCTGGATATAGATTTCAAGTAGATCGGCAGTCGTAGATAGAGACAAATTTTTTCTTCTGCTGCGATGTCAAAATGAGTAGTGACATCATGAGCAAAAGTTTGTTTTTCCTTTTAATTTATTAAATGTGTTTTATTTCTACGGTAGAAAATATAATCGACACCGTGCTGCACGCTCCCGCGAATAAGCATACGCGGGAGCATGCCACGTAGTGTTCTGGTTGTAGATTTCAAGTAGATCAGCAATTATACATAGTGACAAATTTGTTTCTTCTGCTGGGAAGTTAAATTTGAGTAGTGACGTTATGAACAAAAGTTTATTTGTCGATTTAATTAATTAAATGTATTTTATTCTTATAGTAGAAAACGTATACAACACCGCGCGACACGCTCCCGAACAAAAGGAAACGCAGGAGCGTGGCGCATACTGTTCTGGTAGTAGATGTCAAGTAGATCGGCAGTCATAGATAGTGACAAATTAGTTACTTCTGCTGGGAAGTTAAATTTGAGTAGTGACATGACGAACAAAAGTTTATTTGACCTTCTAATTTATTAAATGTTTTTTATTTTTACGGTAGAAAATATCATCGACACCGTGCTGCACGCTCCGGCGAATAAGCATATACCGGAGCGTGCTTCGTAGTGTTCTGGTCGTAGATTTCAAGTAGATCAGCAATTATACATAGTGACAAATTTGTTTCTTCTGCTGGGAAGTTAAATTTGAGTAGTGACGTTATGAACAAAAGTTTATTTGTCGATTTAATTAATTAAATGTATTTTATTCTTACAGTAGAAAATATATACCAACACCGCGGCACGCTCCCACGCAAAAGGAATCGCGGTAGCGTGCCGCGTAGTGTTCTGGTTGTAGATTTCAAGTAGATCGGCAGTTATAGATATTGACAAATTTGTTTCTTCTGCTGGGAAGTTAAATTTGAGTAGTGACGTTATGAACAAAAGTTTATTTGTCGATTTAATTAATTAAATGTAATTTATTTTACGGTAGAAAACGTATACAATACCGCCGACACGCTCCCGCACAAAAGGAAACGCAGGAGCGTGGCGCATAGTGTTCTGGTTGTAGATTTCAAGAAGATCGGCAGTTACAATTGTGACCAATTTGTTTCTTCTACTGGGAAGTTAAATTTGAGTATAGACATTATGAACACAAGTTTATTTGTCGTTTTAATTTAGTAAATGTATTTTATTTTGACGATCCCGCGCAAAAGCAAACGAGGGAGCGTGCCTCGTAGTGTTATGGTTGTAGATTTCAGGTAGATCGGCAGTCATAGATAGTGACAAATTTGTTTCTTCTGCTGGGAAGCTAAATTTGGGTAGTGACATTATGAGCAAAAGTTTATTTTTCCTTTTAATTTATTAACTGTTTTTCATTCTTACGGTAGAAAATATAATAGACGACTTGCGGCACGCTCCCTCGTATAAACATACGCCGGAGCGTGCCTCTTAGTGTTCTGGTTGTAGTTTTTCAGTAGATCGGCAGTTATATATAGAGGCAAATTGGTTTCTTCTGCTGGGAAGTTAAACTTGAGTAATGACATTATGAGCAAAAGTTTATTTTTCCTTTTAATGTATTAAATGTATTTTTTTTTATTGTAGAAAATATAATCGACACCGTGCTGCACGCTCCCGCGAATAATCATACGCCGGAGCGTGCCTCATAGTGTTCTGGTTGTAGATTTCAAGTAGATCGGCAGTTGTAGATAGTGGCAAATTGTTTGCATATGCTAAGAATTTATATTTGAGTAGTGACGTTATGAAAAAAAGTTTATTTGTCGATTTAGTTTATTAAATGTAATTTATTTTTACGGTAAAAAATATATTCGACACCGCGGGTCACGGTCCCGCACAAAAGGAAACGCGGGAGCGTGGCGCATATTGTTCTGGTAGTAGAATTCAAGTAGATCGGCAGTCGTAGATAGTGACAAATTTGTTTCTTCTGCTGGGAAGTTAAATTTGAGAAGTAACGTTATGAACAAAAGTTTATTTGTCGATTAAATTTATTAAATGTGATTTATTTTTACGGTAGAATATATAATCGATACCGTGCTGCACGCTCCCACGCATAAACATACGCCGGAGCGTGACTCGTAGTGTTCTGGTTGTAGTTTTCAAGTAGATCGGCAGTTATAGATACTGGCAAATTTGTTCTTCTGCTGGGAAGTTAAATTTGAGTAGTGACGTTATGAGTAAAAGTTTGTTCTCCATTTAATTTATTAAATGTATTTTTTTTTTGCGGTAGAAAATATAATCGACACCGTGCTGCACGCTCCCGCGAATAATCATACGCCGGAGCGTGCCTCATAGTGTTCTGGTTGTAGATTTCAAGTAGATCGGCAGTTGTAGATAGTGGCAAATTGTTTGCATATGCTGGGAATTTATATTTGAGTAGTGACGTTATGAACAAAAGTTCATTAGTCGATTTAATTTATTTAATGTAATTTATTTTAACGGTATAAAATATATTCGACACCGCGGGTCACGGTCCCGCACAAAAGGAAACGCGGGAGCTTGGCGCATATTGTTCTGGTAGTAGAATTCAAGTAGATCGGCAGTCGTAGATAGTGACAAATTTGTTTCTTCTGCTGGGTAGTTAAACTTGAGTAGTAAAATTATGAACAAAAATTTATTTGTCGTTTTAATTTATTAAATGTTTTTTATTTTTACGGTAGAAAGTATAATCGGCACCATGCCGAACGCTTCCGCGAATAAGCATACGCCGGAGCGTGCCTCATAGCCTTCTGGTTGTAGTTTTCAAGTAGATCGGCAGTTGTATCTAGTGGTAAATTGGTTTCTTCTGCTGGGAATTTAAATTCGAGTAGTGACGTTATAAACTACAGTTTATATGTCCATTTAATTTATTAAATGTATTTTATTTTGACGCTCCCACACAAAAGCAAACGCGGGAGCGTGCCTCGTAGTGTTCTGGTTGCAGATTTCAAGTAGATCGGCAGTCATAGATAGTGACAAATTTATTTCGTCTGCTGGGAAGTTAAATTTGAGTAGTGACGTTATGAGCAAAAGTTTGTTTCTCCATTTAATTTATTAAATGTATTTTATTTTTACGGTAGAAAATATAATGGACACCGCGCCCCCGCTCCCGGGAATTAGCAAACGCGGAAGCGTGCCTCGTAGTGTTCTGGTGTAGATTCCATGTAGATCGGCAGTTATAGATAATGACATATTTGATTTATCTGCTGGGAAGTTAAATTTGAGTAGTGACGTTATGAACAACAGTTTATTTGTTCATTTAATTTATTAGATGTTATTTATTTTTACGGTAGAAAATATAATCGACACCGGGCGGCACGTTTCCGCGAATAAGCATACGCCGGAGCGTGCCTCGTAGTGTTCTGGTTGTAGTTTTCAAGTAGATCGGCAGTTATTGATACTGGCAAATATGTTGCATCTGCTGGGAAGTTAAATTTGGGAAGTGACGTTATAAACAATAGTTTATTTGTCGATTTAATTTATTAAATGTAATTTATTTTTGCGGTAGAATATATAATCGACACCGTGCTGCACGCTCCTGCGCATTAGCATACGCCGGAGCGAGCCCCGTAGTGTTCTAGTTGTAGTTTTCAAGTAGATCGGCAGTTATAGTTACTGGCAAATTTGTTGCATCTGCTGGGAAGTTAAATTTGAGAAGTGAAGTTATGAACAAAAGTTTATTTGTCGATTTAATTTATTAAATGTTTTTTATTTTTACGGTAGAAAATATAATCGGCACCTTGCCGAACGCTCCCGCGAATAAGCATACGCCGGAGCGTACCTCATAGTCTTCTGGTTGTAGATTTCAAGTAGATCAGCAGCTGTATCTAGTGGCTAAATGGTTTTGCTGCTGGGAATTTAAATTTGGGTAGTAAAGTTATGAACTACAGTTTATTTGTCCATTTAATTTATTAAATGTATTTTATTTTGACGCTCCCGCACAAATGCATACGCCGGAGCGAGCCCCGTAGTGTTCTAGTTGTAGTTTTCAAGTAGATCGGCAGTTATAGTTACTGGCAAATTTGTTGCATCTGCTGGGAAGTTAAATTTGAGTAGGGACATTATGAGCAAAAGTTTGTTTCTCCATTTAATTTATTAAATGTATTTTATTTTTACGGTAGAAAATATAATCGGCACCTTGCCGAACGCTCCCCCGAATAAACATACTCCGGAGCGTGCCTCGTAGTGTTCTGGTTGTAGATTTCAAGTAGCTCGGCAGTCATAAATAGTGACAATTTTGTTTCTTCTGCTGGCAAGTTAAATTTGAGTAGTGACATTATGAGCAAAAATTTGTTTCTCCATTTAATTTATTAAATGAATTTTATTATCACGGTAGAAAATATAATCGACACCGTGCGGCACGATCCCGCGAATAAGCATATGCCGGAGCGTGCTTCGTAGTGTTCTGGTTGTAGATTTCAAGTAGATCGGCAGTTATAGATAGTGGAAAATTTGTTTCTTCTGCTGGGATGTCAAATTTGATTAGTGACATTACGAACAAAATTTTATTTTTCCATTTAATTTAGTAAATGTATTTATCATTACGGCAGAAAATATATTCTGACAACGCGCGGCATGCTCCCGCGAATAAGCAAACGCGGGAGCGTATCTCGTACTTTTCTGGTTGTAGATTTCAAGTAGATCGGCAGTTATAGATAATGACAAATTTGTTTCTTCTGCTCAGAAGTTAAATTTGAGTATTGACATGACGAACAAAAGTTTATTTGTCCTTCTATTTTATTAAATGTTTTTTATTTATAAGGTAAAAATATAATCGACACCGTGCGGCACGCTCCCGCGAATAAGCATATGCCGGAGCGTGCTTCGTAGTGTTCCGGTTGTAGATTTCAAGTAGATCGGCAGTCATAGATAGTGGAAAATTTGTTTCTTCTGCTGGAATGTCAAATTTGAGTAGTGACATTACGAACAATATTTTATTTGTCCATTTAATTTAGTAAATGTATTTATCAGTACGGTAGAAAATATATTCGACAACGCGCGGCACGCTCCCGCGAATAAGGAAACGCGGGAGCGTATCTCGTACTGTTCTGGTTGTAGATTTCAAGTTGATCGGCAGTTATAGATAATGACAAATTTGTTTCTTCTGCTCAGAAGTTAAATTTGAGTATTGACATGACGAACAAAAGTTTATTTGTCCTTCTAATTTATTAAATGTTTTTTATTTTTACGGTAGAAAATATCATCGACACCGTGCTGCACGCTCCCGCGAATAAGCATATACCGGAGCGTGCTTCGTAGTGTTCTGGTCGTAGATTTCAAGTAGATCAGCAATGATACATAGTGACAAATTTGTTTCTTCTGCTGGGAAGTTAATTTTGAGTAGTGACATTACGAACGAATGTTTATTTGTCCTTTTAATTTATTAAATGTTTTTTATTTTTAGGGTAGAATATGTAATCGACACCGTGCGGCACGCTCCCGCGTATAAGCAATCGCGGGAGCGTGCCTCGTAGTGTCTGGTTGTAGATTTCAAGTAGATCGGCAATTATAGATAATGACAAATTTGTTTCTTCTGCTCAGAAGTTAAATTTGAGTTGTGGCATTACGAACAAAAGTCTATTTGTCCTTTTAATTTATTAAATTATTTTACTTTGACGGTAGAAAATATAATCGACAGCTCTCGACACGCTCCCGCGAATAAGCAATCGCGGGAGCGTGTCTCGTAATCTTCTGGTTGTAGATTTCAAGTAGTTCGGCAGTTATAGATAATGACAAATTTGTTTCAGCTGCTGGGAAGTTAAATTGGAGTATTGACGTTATGAACAACTAGTTATTTGTCCATTTAATTTATATGATGTATTTTATTTTTAGGGTAGAAAATTAATCGACACCGCGCGGCACGCTCTCGCGAATAAGCAATCGCGGGAGCGTGCCGCGTAGTGTTCTGGTTGTAGATTTCAAGTTAATCGACAATTATAGATAATGACAAATTTGTTTCTTCTGTTGGGAAGATAAGTTTGAGTAGTGACATTATGAATAAAAGATTATTTGTCGATTTAATTTATTAAATGTATTTTTTAACGGTAGTAGTGAGTCCTTTACACTAGTGAGACTTTATATATCAAACTTAAATAATATCTCTATCTCGACATCGTCTAGCCGCCATTCGTCTTCCCGGCTCATGGTTGCTTGATATACGGAAGAAGTTTTGGTTCGTTCGGCCCCGAAATGCACAATCTTGCTTGTAGTGTTCTAATAACTCTTTCAGCAACTGCTGTTTTAACATCTGGACTTTGTACAACGCTGTAAATGATTCCTTCTTTATCAGTTTGCGTGTTTACGTTTGTGATTTACGTGTTGCTCGTATCAATTTGTCGGTTCCTGCATATGCTGTTGGCTTTGGGAGTTCAAACTACAACCGTGACAATTCTTCATTCATTTTTCTTAATTTTCTCCACGATATTTTCACACTTTTTCTTTTTTATTGAATTTATTTTCTTTTTTTTATCCGTGCATTTAATAATTTTTTTAATTCTGTTAAAAAATTTTTCAAAGGTAATTTTACTAACCATACAGCAAGCAGTCATTAATGGAAGAGTCCTCTCATCACCAGGTATGCCACCAGCGAACATACGAGAAAAAGGGTATTCAGCGAAAATCCGATCAGCATTACTACGATTCGTATTTTTGTCAGCGTATGCAATATCGTGCTGGCGACAAGCCTCGTTGAATGGGTTTATACCAACTTTACCACGTTCTATGCTTTCTGCAAGTTTTGTACCTGGACCATAAAATTTGTATCCAGGTACATACATTTCGAAAGGTAATAAATCTATTAATGTATCCAACACGTTTCTTTCCTAAACTTCCGAATTTTTACCGTCCTTTGTCATTTCTAAAACACACTATCCAGTCTCTTCCATTTATTCAAAAACTGTGGTTTTTAATAGTTGATGATCTTGTTTGTTGTCTAAGTGTTAATTCTTCATCAATTAGGTGCGTACCTGTTTCGGCGTTATCGTGATTTTGGTTACTGACATCATTTTCATGATATTAATACTCAAATATACAGATGTTTTAAATATGAAAAAGTTATAAAATTAAAAAAATTAAAAATTAAAAATTAAAAAAATTAAAAACTGAACTAATTGAACACATAAATAAATTTATAAAAAGAAAGAGACACATTGAATATACGTTTACATAACACATTTTACATAATTATAATGATACATGTAAATTTTTAAAAATAACCGAGACGTGATGTTTACGAAAGCAGATAAAGGTGCGGTTTGCGTTATCATAGAAAAAGAAAAATATAATGAAAAAAATGGAGACATCTTTAAATGATGGGAAATATTATAAAGTTATTGAAAAATGCCCGCTAAGACAATTACAAATTAAAATTCAACGTTTAATAAGAGATTGGGAGGAAAAGGGAGTTTTTGAAAAAGAAAACTGCTTTGACAACGTTAAACAAAAATTAGACAACACAAACATTCCGAAAGCGTATGGGCTAATCAAAATACATAATGTAGATTTACCTATACGGATCATTGTTTCAGCTATAAATAGCCCTACGTATGCCTTTGATAAAGCAATTAGTAAATTATTTAATAAGTACGTCCCAAAACCAGCATCAAATATTAAAAATAGTATAGAATTAAAAAAGATCTTTGACAAACTAATTGTGCCTGGAAATTACAGATTAGTATCGTTTGACGTTGTCTCACTTTTTTCAAATTTACCGAGAGATTTAATTATACGAGCAGTATCTAAAAAATGGAAATTTCTAGAGAGTAGTATCCCTATTGTTAAAGATGAATTTTTGGAGGGGATAGAGTAACTTTTGGACTCAACTTTCTTACAATTTAATAATAAAATTTACAAACAATGTATGGGAGCTCCTATGGGTTTTTGCACAAGTCCGTGGTTTGCGGACATGGTATTAGAAGATTTAGAAAATTGTTGTTTAAAAGATTTCAAAAAGGATATTGTTTTGTACAAAAGATATGTAGACGACACGATATTAATTGTCAATCATGAGAAGATCGATCTGATATTGGCTTTGGGAGTTCAAACTACAACCGTGACAATTCTTCATTCATTTTTCTTAATTTTCTCCACGATATTTTCACACTTTTTCTTTTTTATTGAATTTATTTTCTTTTTTTTATCCGTGCATTTAATAATTTTTTAATTCTGTTAAAAAATTTTTCAAAGGTAATTTTACTAACCATACAGCAAGCAGTCATTAATGGAAGAGTCCTCTCATCACCAGGTATGCCACCAGCGAACATACGAGAAAAAGGGTATTCAGCGAAAATCCGATCAGCATTACTACGATTCGTATTTTTGTCAGCGTATGCAATATCGTGCTGGCGACAAGCCTCGTTGAATGGGTTTATACCAACTTTACCACGTTCTATGCTTTCTGCAAGTTTTGTACCTGGACCATAAAATTTGTATCCAGGTACATACATTTCGAAAGGTAATAAATCTATTAATGTATCCAACACGTTTCTTTCCTAAACTTCCGAATTTTTACCGTCCTTTGTCATTTCTAAAACACACTATCCAGTCTCTTCCATTTATTCAAAAACTGTGGTTTTTAATAGTTGATGATCTTGTTTGTTGTCTAAGTGTTAATTCTTCATCAATTAGGTGCGTACCTGTTTCGGCGTTATCGTGATTTTGGTTACTGACATCATTTTCATGATATTAATACTCAAATATACAGATGTTTTAAATATGAAAAAGTTATAAAATTAAAAAATTAAAAATTAAAAATTAAAAAAATTAAAAACTGAACTAATTGAACACATAAATAAATTTATAAAAAGAAAGAGACACATTGAATATACGTTTACATAACACATTTTACATAATTATAATGATACATGTAAATTTTTAAAAAATAACCGAGACGTGATGTTTACGAAAGCAGATAAAGGTGCGGTTTGCGTTATCATAGAAAAAGAAAAATATAATGAAAAAATGGAGACATCTTTAAATGATGGGAAATATTATAAAGTTATTGAAAAATGCCCGCTAAGACAATTACAAATTAAAATTCAACGTTTAATAAGAGATTGGGAGGAAAAGGGAGTTTTTGAAAAAGAAAACTGCTTTGACAACGTTAAACAAAAATTAGACAACACAAACATTCCGAAAGCGTATGGGCTAATCAAAATACATAATGTAGATTTACCTATACGGATCATTGTTTCAGCTATAAATAGCCCTACGTATGCCTTTGATAAAGCAATTAGTAAATTATTTAATAAGTACGTCCCAAAACCAGCATCAAATATTAAAAATAGTATAGAATTAAAAAGATCTTTGACAAACTAATTGTGCCTGGAAATTACAGATTAGTATCGTTTGACGTTGTCTCACTTTTTTCAAATTTACCGAGAGATTTAATTATACGAGCAGTATCTAAAAAATGGAAATTTCTAGAGAGTAGTATCCCTATTGTTAAAGATGAATTTTTGGAGGGGATAGAGTAACTTTTGGACTCAACTTTCTTACAATTTAATAATAAAATTTACAAACAATGTATGGGAGCTCCTATGGGTTTTTGCACAAGTCCGTGGTTTGCGGACATGGTATTAGAAGATTTAGAAAATTGTTGTTTAAAAGATTTCAAAAAGGATATTGTTTTGTACAAAAGATATGTAGACGACACGATATTAATTGTCAATCATGAGAAGATCGATCTGATATTGAACGCCTTTAATAGCTATTGTGAACCTATAAAATTTACAGTGGAAACTGAAATAAATAAAGAATTACCGTTTCTTGATTTAAAAATACATAGATTCGATGATGCTATTTGCAAGACAAATTGGTACCGTAAAGACACAGCCTCTGGACGTTATCTTAATTATTTTTCACATCACCCACGTTCCCAAAAAATAGCAATGGTTTATAATTTGGTTGACAAGGCCGTTTTATTATCGGATTCGATTTTTCATGATGGCAATATTGTGCTAGTGAGTAACTTTTTACTTAATAACAATTATCCATTTGACTTCATAAATAAATTCATTAACAAACGATTGTCACATTTACATAATGCTAGTGGTATTTTAATAAATAATAACATTATAAAAAGAAATTTAATTTTGAGACCAAAGGTTGTTTTACCTTTTATTAAGGATTTAACACCGTGCCTCAATGTAGTCATAAAAAAGTGTGATTTTCTACCAATAAACCGCATGATCAATAAATTTAGCAATATTATAAAATTAGGCAAGGATAAAAATGAAAAACAGGAGATGTGCAATATTGTTTATAAAATACCTTGTAAAGACTGTACAGTGCAATACATTGGCACGAGTAAACGTAAATTAAAATCACGCATAAGAATGATGTACGCAATGAAAGTGAAAGATCTGCATTAGCGGTCCATAAGAGAAATACTAACCACAGCATTGATTTTAATAAGGTTTCTACCATTGATATCGAGAGTAATATGAAAAAACGAATGTTTTCGGAGATGCTGAATATATATACACACGATAACACACTTAACCGTATAGAAGATGTGAATTTTTTGAAGAATATGTATAAAGAAGCGTTAAATACTGTGAAACTATATTGTAATTAATATTGTTTATTTGTTATAAATGTTTTTATACTCTCCATTGCGTTTGTTGGCTTGAGAACAACTGGCTCTCGGTATTAGCGTACTATGTGTAGTGAGGAGGTTGGGCGACTCGCGTTAAGTTTCGGAGCGATCCGGGGAATCCCGGCTGTATTAAGATTGACGCGGCGTGCCACTTCTCCGCGGCGCATGTTCGCCTGATACGCGGGAGCTCTCGACTCGACTTAGCCTCGTAATACAAAATGTTCCCCTCCTTCGTTGGTTGGATTTATTGATGTATGGGGCGAATATATGTATGTATATATGTATGTTATGTATATGTACATATATGTATATGTGTGTATATGTATGTGTATACTGTAAAATGTATTGATAGGAGGTTGGGCACGGGTCTGGGGACTTTATGAAGTTTAATTGTGACTTAGGACTCCCTTCGGGGAGGTCCTATGTATATAGATACATATATATTTTTTAAACAATGTGTTCTGGAGACGACAGCGTGGGTGGTGAAAATTAGCAAAAAGGTTTTTAAATTGTATTCTTTTTAATGGTATTACTGAAAATTATTGTTTTTAATTCGAGAATTAAACGTGATGTATTGAATTTTTATAGAATGGATATGTAATAATGGAAGAGTGGCTTTTGCGAGATTTACACAAGTGATGTGTGGTTTTTTTGAGTTTTGTTTGAATTTGGTGAGTTATGAATTGTTTTGTGACATCGATGTAAATGTTTCACTACTGGGTATTAATCTATATATTTTGTAAATTATTAAAAATTTTTTAGCCTTGAAATGGGACGGCGAAAAAACGTCCGAAACGTCGGCATATTTTGTAACTTAACTAAACATCTGTAAACACCATTGGTTCGTGACGATCAATAAAGGACACTTTTTTATTAAACATTACTCGGACAACGATAGATTCTTTTGAACAATATGAAAAAGTTATGTTTATATTTTAATATATGTAATAATATATATATATATATATATAAATATGATCTCTTGTTTGAATTGTGGATATATATATATGGGCTATTTCACGTCAAGTGGTACGATGAAAATTTGAAATCGCTCCAAAATTTGAGAACAGGCTGGAAATATCTTCAAGAAGATAGAAAAAAAATTTTAGTTGTTAAAAATAATTTGCCTAAGAGTTATTACACCATAAAAAATGGAAATTTTTCAAATTCTAGAAAATTTTCTATTTTTAAAGCCATTTATCTCAAAATCTATTAATTTTTTTGAAAAAACATTACAAACAACTTTTGTTCAAAATAATCTTTAAAATGTATCTACCTGGGTTACAATTCTTAATTTTAAAATCTCGAAGAGATAGGGCACTCGAAAATATTGAATATCAAAAAAAGGCGACCGCGCCACAATCGATTTTGATCTAACACCGCTCAAAAGATCACATTTTTTGAGAGCTTTCGAATGGCGGCGGTTAGATTATTGGCCAAGTCCGCTGGTGTAAGTTATGCCTCATAAACCTCATAAAATCACTAATTTTCATGTATTTTAGGGCATAACCTACAACAGCGGTCTTGGCCAATAATCTAACCACCGCCATTCGAAAGCTCTCAAGAAATGTGATCTTTTGAGCGGTGTTAGATCAAAATCGATTGTGGCGTGGTCGCCTTTTTTGATATTCAATATTTACGAGTGCCCTATCTCTTCGAGAATTTAAAATTAAGAATTGTAACCACGGTAGAAACATTTTAAAGATTATTTTGAACAAAAGTTATTTGTAATGTTTTTTCAAAAAAATTAATAGATTTTGAGATAAATGGCTTTAAAAATAGAAAATTTTCTAAAAAAATGAAAAATTTCCATTTTTCAAATTATTTTTAACAACTAAAATTTTTTTTCTATCTTCTTGAAGATATTTCCAGCCTGTTCTCAAATTTTAAAGCGATTTAAAATTTTCATCGTTCCACTTGACCTGAAATAGCCCATATATCTCTCTATAATATATAAATATTTCGCCGCCGCCACCGCCGCCGCCGTGTCTAAGAATTCAGAATTCAACATATATATATATGTTTTATATATATATATGTCATATATATGTTATATATATATGGCATATATATATAAGTGTGTGTGTGTGTGTGTGTGTGTCTGTGTGTGTGTGTGTGTGTGTGTGAACATACACTTTTCCAAATATCCATATGTGATATATACAATGGGTTAAAAATTAAATACATTAATTATTGCATTTTTAAGATAATTCTATTATAAATAGTAATGGAAAAAGAAAATTCAAAATTTAACAGTGACAAAATTAATACAAAAATTTATTTATTTAAGAAGAAAGTTTTATTACTCTTAAAGTACAAAATATTAATGACATAGAACTTTTAGCGATGATCCTTCGTCATTAAATAAATTTATTTTAGGAGGTAAAGTTTTATTTAGATCCGCTTAAAATACTCCAAAATTTTAATAAGTTTTTACTAAATACTACAATTAAGTACATGCACTTTACTATTTTTGGTAAGTTAATTTTTTATTAACATTTATAATTATTTAAATAAAATTTAAGCTTTATAAGAATTCATATAGTTTAAAATTTACAGTTAACATTTAATATGTCTCTATTATTTTTATTATTTTTATTCTGATTTCATTACACTAAAGTTTGGTAAAAACTTTTATTTATAAATTATAAGCGTATTAAAAAAAAAATTAAATTTTTGGTATAAAACCAAAGCACTATAGCAATACCTCCAAGGTGTTGTGTGAAACTGTTTAATTTTTAAGGCGATATAAATAGTTTGCCGCCGTTCGGTATAAGATTTCAGGGTTCTAATATATGCCGCTGTGTATAAAAATTTTTCACTCCCCTTATATGGGCATACATATATATATGTATATATATATATGATTCCAGAGTCCATAGTACATACATAGATATATATATATATATATATATATGGGGTATTCCACGCGAAGTGGTCCGATCAAAATTTTACAATGAATAAAATTTTGGGTACACATTCCAAATGTTTTTCAGAATAAAGAAAAAAATTTTTAGGTACTGGAATCTTATTTTGGTTATTCTAACCTCAAAAAGTGGATTTTTCCAAGTTTTTTTCAATACCTGCTGGGTTTACCACTATTTAACTCAAAATCTATCAATTTTTACTATAGAACATTATATGTAACATTCGTTGCTAATTGTGTCTGGAATTTATTCTTCTGGGTTAGAATTTATAATTTCAAAGTGAATGTTATATAAACTACATGTCAATATTCAAATTGAAAAAAGTGCAAGGCCGCCACAATTGATTTTTTTATACAAAAGCCTAAAAGGAAGCTTGGAGCAATACCTTTCAAATAGTCTGTAGCATTTTTATGGCCTTCAGTTCTGTAAAAAGTTATGATAATTTAAAAAACACGAAATTTTTTTTTTAATTTAAATGAGAATTATCATGTCGTTTTTTGTGAATTTTTTCTCTTTCTTTAAATTATCATAACTTTTTACAGAACTGAAGGCCATAAAAATGGTACAGACTATTTGAAAGGTATTGCTCCAAGCTTTCTTTCAAACTTTTGGATAAAAAATCAATTGTAGCGCACTTACACTTCTTTTAAGTTGAATATTGGCATGTATTTTATATAACATTTACATTGAAATTAGAAATTCTAACCCAGAAGTGTGTGTGTGTCTACGTGTTATTTGTTTTTTCAAGAATAGATAATATATGTATTTTTTCCGTGCGCAAAAAAAAGTTGTGAATATAACTTGAAAAAATGTGTATTAGTTTACTTATTCCTGATAAAACTCATAAAATAAAAACGGACCTAAAATTTAATGTAATGTTTTTAAAAATATGCACAATTTTTCGAAGATAAAATAAATATTAATCAAGTATAACATACACTTTTCCAAATATCTATATGTGAAATATACAATAAATTAAAAATTAAATACATTAATTATTGCATTTTTAAGATAATTCTATTATAAACAGTAATGGCAAAAGAAAATTCAAATTTTAAAAATGGCAATATAAAATACGAATTACATTTCAAAAGTTTTTCGAAAATTATTATTTTAGTAGTATTTAATTTAAATATTATTCAAATCAAATTTAAAAATTGTATGGATATATAAGTAAGTAGATTACGTATATTTATATAAAACAATATTTTAAATAAACAAGTATGTATTTATTAGAAACAGAAGGATATTTAAGAAATTAATTTGTTTATAATAATCAAAATAAATATTTGGGCTCTGCATAGGAAAAATAAATTGGATATAATTATGGATTAAAACGCAAATTTTGAAAGAAGGTGCAAATTACGAATTAAGGAAGAAATGGAAGAAACAGGTTTTTATTTATATGCCGCTAAAATGTTATAAATATTTCTTTAAAATTAATACAAAAATTTATTCATTTAAGAAGAAAGTTTTATTACTCTAAAAGTACAAAATATTAATGACATAGAACTTTTGGCGATGATCGTTCGTCATTAAATAAATTAATTTTAGGAGGTGAAGTTCGATTTATAACCGTTTAAAATAATCCAAAATTTTAATAAGTTGTTAACTAAAATACTACAATTTAGTAAGTATATGTACTTTACTATTTTTGGTAAGTTACTTTTTCATTAACATTTATAATTATTAAAATATAAATTTAAACTTTATAAGAATTCATATAGTTTAAAATTTACAGTTAACATTTAATATGTCTCTATTTTTTTATTATTTTTATTCTGATTTCATTACACTAAATTTTGGTAAACTTTTACTCATGAATGATAATAACTATAGCAATACCTCCAAGATGTTGTGTGAATCTATTTAATTTTTAAGGTGCCCATGGTAGTGAAAAAATAATACAATTTAAAACATTATTTTAAATAAATTAATTACGAAAAACCTTTTTCGAAATTAAAAATAGGGGGTTGGCGCGCGAAGCGCGCAGGGGGGCGAAGCCCCCCTAGTATATATATATATATATCTTATATATATATATATCTATTGTCCTATGTGGCATCACAACAGAATGGCAGGTATCCCTTATTTGGCTAGACTAATTACTTAACCTTAATAACAGTTTTTAGGGATTTCTATCGCATGATAAATTAATACATTAATCATTTGATTGAATCAAATAATGAGTTAGATGATAAATCAATGGATAAATCAATAATACCTTCATCATGGTCATCGTTTACAGGACTTGGTTCATAAGCAGCTTGAAACGTAATTGGTATGGTGGTTATTAAAAAATTAACTCGTTCTTCCCTTTTTTTATCATCTTGTGCTTGTAATGCCTTTTTGATTAGCTCTGCTTGTTGCTTTTTACGAGTTTTAGTTGCCGTAACTAATGCTCTCTGTAATAATAAAAAAAAATTAATTTTTTTTCTAATGCTAATACTTGTCTTTCACTCTCGATTTTTGTTTTAAAAAATCAAGTTATTATATTATTTTTCAATTTGTTGAGATCTATGTATGTTTTTTAGTTGTAATAAATAAAAATTTTTGCCAACAAAACGTTGCACATGTAGAAATGGCTTTCTTATTTATTATATTAAAAAACCTATCCGGTCCTCAAGAAATTGAAAATATTACTTTTAATTAGTAAATTGTCGATTATTAATTAGTAAAAAGTCCTTGTTGCTGCTCGCGCTGCTCACCATGACATCCTGGGCCATCGTATGCTGCTTGAGTGGCCCCGGTGCGATGCCTCCTGGAAGCCGTTTCACCTCTCCTGCTATGCTGCTTGGTTGTGCTACGTGGGGAAGTGTTGGGAATCTGGGATACTTTGGAATACGTTAGTCGTGTTTAGACATGTGAAGGTAGGTATGGCAGCTCAGGTAGTAACTCGCTCGCTTATTGTTGACAGGTATGAAATACCTTGTCACAACTCCCCCCGACAAAACTGATGTTACGTGGAAGTCGTAACTGAATTTAAAACTAACTAACTAAAAAGACAATAAATTAAATAAATACTTATTTTACTAAAAAAATGGTAGGGAGAGTATAGCTGCTTCTTAATTATCTTATTTCTAAGCAGTAGCCGGTGGTACTGTTGCGGTGTGCTCGTGTTTTTAGTCTCCATGACTATTCTGCTTGGCTGCTATCTGCGTTAGTGTATACGTTAATGTATGTGATTATGATTTTGTTTTTATATACATTATAAGTACGATTGGCTGAGCCCTTACATTATATATATATTATATCTTACCGCTTTGAGAGCTCATTTCGTGTTCGAGAGGCCATAATTTCTAATTAATTCGTATCGCGCTACGCGATCTCGAATTATGTGGATATCGTCTTCGATGTTCAATTCTAACTCATTACAATAAATTATAATTTCCCCATCGGCGGTATTATTTATGGTGCGCCTAATTATTGCTGCACCTTGTGCTACATTATCAATATTTATTTTACTACCTAATTTGCAGTTGGCCGCCACTTGAAATATTATTTTAATTATTTTATCAATAATTAAGAAGGGAAAGGTATAAATTTGACGCAATAAATCTGCAGCCCAAAACTTAACACAATTAAACTAACAGCCCAACGTAAAAATAAAAAATTGAAGCTAAAGTTAGAAGCAAAATAAGGTAAATCAGGCAAGGGTAATAACAATGTATCGGGTTTTTAGGTTTTAGGTTGCTAATAAGAAAAGGCGTAAAAATTATATATAGTTTGCTGAGAAGTGGGGTTACTATAGTGCAATTGGTTGAAAGCAAGTGAAAAAGAAGTAAAAAATTATTATTTATGTGTTAATTTGCGTAATTTGTTAATTTTTTAAAGGCAAAGTTAAAAGTATTATTATTACTAATTATTTGGCTGCTAGCAGGGAAAACAAGAGAACAAAAAAAAATACTGTTTTCAATTTGCACAAAAAAAAAAAATTTTTATTTATTATATATTAATTAAATAAGGGTTTGCAAAATTTATTTGTTAAGCAAACTGCAGCTTATGCAATGAAATATGAAAATATAAATATATATTGCTCACTACTATTTATTAAATGCACTGAATTAATTATAAGAATATATATGTATTATACGTAAGGGCTAAATTATATAATGCAACAAAAAGAATTTTTAGTTGATAAAGATAATGTAAAACTTGAAATTACGAGTTATAACAAATTTTTTCAATAATAAATGGTATGGCTGCGATGAGAGAAAGGGGGGGGGGGTGGGAAGCGAAACAAAATGTTAAATTGCGTGTTAGAAAATAATTTAAATGTATTATAAAATATAGAAAATATTGTGCACAACTAATATGAAAAATTATTATCAATATGTGTGTGTTATTATAATATTACAAAATGTAAATATTTTATTGCTGTTTTCTGATATTTTTCAATGTAATAATTTTACTTATAAGAAAAATATTATTTCCTTTTACGCACTGTATGCTACATTAAACACAAAAAAAACAAGTTATAATATGTAATAAATTGCTTAAAAGAAAAGAAAATTATATTAATTTATTAAATTATTAAATTACTTATTTGAGTAGTGTAAAGTTTATTAACACTATTATGCAATTATCACGTGTTTCTAAATTAAATATGGTCGAAAATATGGCCTATCGGCTTCTTCCTCCTGTTCGTATATGTGTTTCCCGCGGGGGGAGAGGACAATGGCTACGGCTTATATGCTCAGAGTGACCAGTTGGCGATTTTTTTCCTTTTCTCTCTTACGTATATTGATGTTTATTAAGCAAGAGCAACAAGGAGGAAAAATCGCCATCTGGCAACCCTGTATATGCTATGAATTTATAACGCGAGCGAACGACCCCACCATAGTCGCGCAATTGGACTGCTCCGGTAAAGCGAAATAAATTATTGTTTATATTTTGTAACGGTGTGCTTGCCCGGGGAAAACTTACCGAGTCGTCCGTCTTGCGTATCTTTAGTTCGTGGCGAACGAACTTGTATAATTTCGCCGACTAGATATCGCACACTTAATGACTCAATAGAATATATATATGTATATATGTTGTTTACAAAAATCTTTCCCGCGCAGCGGCTGCGGTTACCTGTCCGCACACTTGCCGTTAAAGTTGTATGGAAATCGAATTACGATTTCCAACAACAGCAGGTAAAAATGATGAGATTTTTTCCTAAAATGGACCGCGGAAAGAAAATTAAAAGTGAGTCCGCGAGAATTGGTATCTTGCAATACGACTCGAAGGAAAACGGAGGAACGAAAATATAATACGCCGGTTAGAAAAAGAATATAAATCAACACGAGTTGAAATAGATTAACAAATAATAGATTTATTTAAGTAAGAACAAATGATTGAAAACAATAAGATTTATTAATATGGTCGAGGTCTAAGCGCACGTAGATTGAGTCGAAAACATCGACTCAACACGAGAGGGGAAAGGGGTACGCGAACTAACTAACTTAAAATTATTCGCACGATCGCGTTAAATAAAATATATAATAACTATCCGCGCGAAAGTGGTACCACTTACTTCTATTTCCTTTTCTTCGGACCTCGAATACCAGAAAAAGAACAATTCCTCTCTCTTGTTGTCTCTTTGCCGTTCAAAAGGAAAAATGTCGGTGGGAGAATACCTCGACCACCGATCACTTTATTTCGTGTGCGTGTATAAAACCACTACACCAGAATACACGGTAAAAATCACCCACGGTATAACGAACGAGCAAAACAACCGGCAAAACTCCACGGAAAACTTGCGGATAAAAAAGGTACAATTCAACCGGGATGTCTCGTCTCACGTGTCGTCGCGATCTTGTACTCTCGTGCGCGCGCGACTCTCCCCTCAATTTCTCCTATCGTTGCGCGGGTATCAGCCGTTCGCCGTTGGCTATGTCTATATCTATTTATAGCGCTCGTCTCTCCCTACCTGATTCGTATTATGGTAAGTGAGTACATCACTTACCATTACATCCCCCTGCCAGATTCCGCATACTGGGTATGTGGTATCTGTACCAGAAATACGAATAAAGGATAGGATATAACGACTCGGGTATGACAAAGAATGAACTCACTCAAAAGAACTACATTGGGAGTAGAAAAATTTTATGGAGCTGGTTGGGAAGCCGGACTGCCGGCTCCCCAGGCTGCTGTTCAGCCCCGACCCTGGACGGCGGTGGACCTGCCGGAATCATGCCTCGATGATCACCGCATCTAGGTCCTCCTATCACCGACGTTTCTCCTCCAAGTCACCCTCCCGGCCTGGTCCGCGGCCGTGGTGATACCGTTGAGGAGCTCGAGTGTCTAGGGCTCGTTGCAAACTCCGAGTGCATTCCATTAGCTTGATTTAACTACCTAACGCTTTGTCATAGCTCGTGGTCGACCTCTACCACGTTTAACTTGTCCACGGTGACTTACATTAGAGACAACATTCGCTCGGTTTCGCGGTATCGCAACGACTCTAGCATGTTTGCGCGGCCTACCTCTAATTCGTTTAATAGGGGACGCGTTCTCGGTCGGATTACCGTCATGTTCCTCGCATGGAACTTCGCTCGCTTGCGTCTCGCCGTTCGAGACGTCTTCGCTCGCAGGAACTGTATTATCAGGTTCCTCCTCCAGCGTAGGTTGACCGATCTCGATGTCGTCTACTTCTCCGTACTCATCCCCGTGATCTTCGGATAAGTACGGTTTGAGATACTGTACATGACATTTCTCTTCATTACCTCGGGCATCTTGTATCTTGACGGTGTTTGGGCCGTAGCTATAAACTACCAAATATGGGCCAACGTATTTCGGGGATAACTTGGCCGAAATACCTTGAGCATTGGATGAAAGGACTCGATTCTTCTTCCACACTAGGTTTCCAACTTCAAAAGATGCAGCTCTTCGCCCGGCATTGTAGTAACCGGCTTGCCTTTCATGAGCTTTACTCGCATTGGCCGATGCTTTCTTGTAAAGCTCAGGTAATCTTGACAGCCGATCACTCCACTCAAGCAAACGTTGGTATTCCACACGTTGTTGAACCAGCTCGTCTTGCGCTCTACGAGCTGTACCGGGTGGCTCGGGTTGCCGGCCATAGTTTAACATGGCCGGGCTCCATCCTGTCAAGCTTTGTATCGCTGTATTTAGAGCGAATACCAAGTCGAGGAGTTTCTCATCCCATGTGTTGTGCTTTTCTGTGATATAGGACGCGATCATTGTCTTCAACGTCCTATTAGCACGTTCAACAGGATTAGCCTGAGCATGGTAAGGAGGAATCGTCGTATGGAAAATCCCTCGTTCCACTAGGTAGTCATCCACGAGTTTATTTTTAAACTCAGTTCCGTTGTCGGACAGAAACACCTCTGGGGTACCATAACGTGTGATGACTCGCTCATGCAACTCTTTTACGATGGTCCTAGCATTAGCTTTCCGAATCGGTACCGCCTCGATCCAGCGCGTAAACAAATCCTGAAAGACCAAAATGTATTCGTAACCATGTGTCGACCGCGGAAGTGGGCCAGTGACGTCACCTGCTACAACTTGCCATGGTTTCTCTATCACGCGTCTACCCATCAAACCCATGGGTGGACGTTGCTCCACTTTACACTGTTGGCAGACCTGACATTTGCGTACATATTCTCCGACTTCGGCGTAGTACCGTGGCCAATAATACATTTTAGCCACTCTAGCAAATGTCTTCTCCCTACCTAAGTGTCCAGCAGTCGGATCATCATGACACTCACGGAGTATGGCTTGCCTATGCTCCTCTGGTACAACCAGTTTCCAAGCGTCATGGTCCTCCATCACGTCGTCTAACTCGTTATCGACGCGATACGAATACAAATTGTTACCTATTATCTTCCATTCCGGAAAATCTCTAGGTCGCTCTGATACGTCTTTCAGCCATGAGAGGTACCAAGGATCTTTTGTAGTCTGGCTCCAAGAAACTGAAGCGATGGCCGGCTCGTCTTCCTCGTACATGCGAGAAAGTGCATCAGGAACATAATTTAGAGCTCCCTTCCTATACTCAATTGTAAAATTATGAGATTGGAGTTCCAATGCCCATCTTGCGAGCCGACTCGTTGGATTGTGTATATTTGCACAGCCAACGGAGACTACTATGATCAGTTATAACCTTAAACTGGTAACCCTCAATATACTGTCGAAATTTTCTAATTGCCCACAACTACGGCCAAACATTCCCGTTCTGAGGACGCTATTGTTACGTTCTGCTGGCGAGAGTACTCTACTGGCAAACTCCAGGACTCTCTCTACTCCATCAACGACCTGTGTCAATACCGCACCGATACCGGTGTCACTGGCGTCTGTTTGAATGGTATACTCGCCATTCTCATCAGGAGTCTGTAGAACGGGTGCAGTCATCAGCAGTGCTTTGAGTCGCTGAAATGCACCTTCTTGTTCTTGGAGCCATTCATACTTTTGGTCTTTCTTCGTAAGACGTGTTAAAGGCTCCCCGGTAAACCAGTTTCCAAGCGTCATGGTCCTCCATCACGTCGTCTAACTCGTTATCGACGCGATACGAATACAAATTGTTACCTATTATCTTCCATTCCGGAAATCTCTAGGTCGCTCTGATACGTCTTTCAGCCATGAGAGGTACCAAGGATCTTTTGTAGTCTGGCTCCAAGAAACTGAAGCGATGGCCGGCTCGTCTTCCTCGTACATGCGAGAAAGTGCATCAGGAACATAATTTAGAGCTCCCTTCCTATACTCAATTGTAAAATTATGAGATTGGAGTTCCAATGCCCATCTTGCGAGCCGACTCGTTGGATTGTGTATATTGCACAGCCAACGGAGACTACTATGATCAGTTATAACCTTAAACTGGTAACCCTCAATATACTGTCGAAATTTTCTAATTGCCCACACTACGGCCAAACATTCCCGTTCTGAGACGCTATTGTTACGTTCTGCTGGCGAGAGTACTCTACTGGCAAACTCCAGGACTCTCTCTACTCCATCAACGACCTGTGTCAATACCGCACCGATACCGGTGTCACTGGCGTCTGTTTGAATGGTATACTCGCCATTCTCATCAGGAGTCTGTAGAACGGGTGCAGTCATCAGCAGTGCTTTGAGTCGCTGAAATGCACCTTCTTGTTCTTGGAGCCATTCATACTTTTGGTCTTTCTTCGTAAGACGTGTTAAAGGCTCCGCGATCGTAGCATAGTCGGGTATAAATCGTCGGTACCAAGATGCCATCCCGAGGAATCGTCTCAGCTGCTTGAGATTTCGGGGAGCCGGATATTCTTGAATCGGCTTCGTCTTAGCTGGATCAGGTCTTATCCCGTCACGATTGACTCGTACACCCAAATATCTTACTTCGGGTTGACAGAAAACACATTTCTCTCGGTTTACCGATAAACCGGCTTCAGTTAAACGAGTCAACACCTCCTTTAGCAACATTTTGTGCTCTTCGAAGGTTTCCGTTACGACAATGATATCGTCGAGATAAGAGTAAGCATTCGGTTCGAGAGCAGGTCCAATCACCTGGTCTATCATACGTTGGAACGTCGCGCCAGCATTTGCCAACCCAAAGGGCATACGAGTAAACTGGAACAAGCCCATTCCAGGTACCGTAAATGCTGTAATCGGGCGCGATTCCATTTGCAGAGGTATTTGGTGATAGGCGCAGTTCATATCTATCGTAGATATATATCGGGCTCTTTTGAGTTTGCGTAAAATGTCCTGCATAAACGGCAAAGGATACGCATCAGGTTTGGTCAAAGCGTTGACCTTCCTGAAATCAATGCAAAAACGCCTTGCATTTTCGCCCTTCTTAGCCATCACTACTGGACTGGACCAACCGCTACTAGACGGTTCTATAACGCCTGTCTCAAGCATCTCTCGAACTTGTCGATGCATCTCCTCTCGAAACTTGTCGGAGACGGGATAATACCTTTGTTTGATCGGCCGCGCCGAACCGACGTCGATAACATGTTCAACATCGTATGATCGGCCGATCTTTGGCAAAGTACTGAACAGCACTTGATCCAGAAGTTCACGCAGTTGTCGGCGCTCATCTTCTGTCGCGTCGGCCACACCCGCTGACGACAGCGAAGCGTGTCCACTTTCAATACTTGCCACTTCCAGCTGTAATAATTGTGATGGCCCGTTGAAGTATAAACAGTCGGAGTCTGGGTCTAGAACTGCTCGGAATGCTCGAATGAAATTCACTCCTAAATAGCATTCCGCATCTAAATTTGGCATAATTGCGACCCGTATATCTCGCGTGTCTTTACCGATGGTAAAAGGTAGCATAACATGTCCACACAACTGGTGTGTGCTACCATCCGCAAGCTTAGCACTACCTGCTTGCTTATCGAGAATGGATCTGCCAAGAGCGGTTGCCAACTGCAAACCGTTCAAACCCATGACCGTTGTTGATGCACCTGGATCAAACAACGCTCGGATCCGGTATCCACCGATATCGATTTGACACCACCAGCGCGTCTTATCTTCTGGACTATAAACTCGCTGATTTGGTTTCGGAGTAATTTTTAAAATTTTACTCGTGACCGGATCCGTCCTAATTTCTCTGGAGTCACTTATCGTCAGATCTTCTTGACGCATCTCTGCAGCTTGATTGCCTCGAGATTCGAGGATTACGACCGCTTCTCTGGGGACTCCCTCAACCTCGGGACCAGCGGCTGTCCCCTCTAGCCGCTTTCCCGTGCGTTTTTTGCACAATCAGGACACGTCCTAATTGTATATCCCAGTTTGCCACATATATTGCAAGCTACAGGCTTGGGGACAACCTCTTTACGCTTCTCCTTATCACCGGCATTCAACTTCTCGTCGTTTCTTGACGTATGGCCACTCGATGACTGTCGGTCAGGACTCTTGCGATTACCCTTCCTCTGTCCCCATTTGAACCGAGGAGGTGATCTGTGGGTCTTCTTGCTTTGAGAGACATCCACCTTGCCTCTCACCCCAGCTGTATGGCAACTCGTCTTAACGGAGACTAGCGTCTCCTCGAGAATTTTCGTGAACCGTTCCAAAAGATCTGTCTGAGCCGGTTCACTCGCTTCCTTGGCTACGCTTGCTACCTTTGGTTTAGCGTTCGGCCGCTTCTTATTCCGCGACTTATATGCTAACTCAGGTAGCATCAAGTCTTCTTCTGCGGGAGGCGGCCGATATAATTTTTCTCGTTCGAGTGTTTGCTCCGCGTCCAACGCCAATTGCAAAATCTCTCGATCGACCGAGCTTCAACTCTCTTAAATAAACGTTGGAGTTGAGGTAGCATATTGCGGTACAGGTGATCTAACTGGCTCCGCTCATCCGGAATCGGCTTGAGCTTACGCATAATCGCAATCGAGCAGGTGATATAATCCCTTACCGGCTCATCTTCGCCTTGCGTGCGAGCGTTAGACTCCTCGATGAGCCGTTGTTGATAACTCTGGCCCATTCCGTACCACATCTTGGCGTATCTCACAAAATCTTGCCATGAGTGCCATCTATCCTTCACGTTCCGATACCACGTAGCTGCGTTATCGGTGAGAAGTTCCGACAAGGACGGTAACACCTCGTCCTCGCTGAGGTTGGCGAGTATCCTACAATCTTCTACTCGCGCAAGAAATGCTTCAATACTCTGGCTTTTGTCTCCAGAGAATCGAACTCCCCACTTACGAACAATTGCGCCGACATCGCGCACTGTCCCGGCCGATCTAGTTGTAGACTGGCCGGTTACGTTCGAGTCCATCCGACTAGGGTAGGGAGAGCTAGAATATGGAGGCTGACCTTGTCTCCATATCTCGCCCCTCCCCAAAGCTCCTCTAGCAGGTGCTTGAGGTGCTTGATAACCCTCGCACTCTGCCTGCACATGTCGTGGTCTTTCGTCCGTATCGTCCAGTGTGTGACACGTATACGTGTCCTGGAATCGGACATGTTGGTTCGGCTCTCTATTTCTGTTGGTACTCGTTCTCTGCGTACTATCGCGGGCGTAGAAGTCCAATTTCAGAGCACTCACTTGATCCTCCAAATCTTTTATCCGTGCTGTCATGACGGCCTGTTGTTTCAACTGCAACGTCAACATCGCAGCGAATGTCTCCGGTATCTCAAACTGTGCTCCGCCTGTAGACACTAGCGTGATCCACTCCTCTCTGTTAACTTCTTGGCTGGAGACCTCGGATTACTGATCCTCCGTATGCTGATCTTCCTCAACATCTACGTCTGTCTCTTGCCTTTCTATGTCTGGAACGTCCAGCGCAAGAGTCTGTTGTAAAACCTCTACAACGTTTGGATCAGAATCCGGATCAGGTAATGCCGGATTCTGGGCGAACATAGCCTCAAACCAATCCGACCTCCGCCTATTTCGCCTTTCGCGATCTGCCAACAGATTTGTTTCTTCAGCGAAATCCTGAGCCGTATAATTACCCATTAACCACCGTTGGAGACGCTCGGCTCTTTTATAATTTGGGCCGTCAACCCGCATCTCCAACGACTCGAGGTGAGCCTTGATCTGTTCACCGGATTGAGTATCAATCCAGTTGTCAATCTGGTTAGTCATCGATTCTGCCATATTAATTTAAAATTATCGCCGATTTCTTAACAACAAAAAAATAAAGAAAAATCGCTTCCGCAGGTACTTGTGCAAGGTTCGGTTATTCAACACTAGGTGGTTAAACTACTAAATTATTGGGCCACTGTGTTGAAGATTGTGATCTTTTCCCTTTTAAATAAACACCTTACGCTCACCAATTTGAAACTTGCTTGTAATAAAAAAAATTTTATAATTTTGACAACTATTTCACAAAATAAATTAAATTTCACCTTCGATTTAAATTTGTTATACACGTTTCAGTTTAATTTATTCTAAAATACTGTACCCGATTTACAACAAAACCAAAAAAAAAATTTTTGTACAATAAATAAACCAAACGAAATAATAAACAAATAAAACAAATTTTAATCCGATAAAATGAGGAAGAAAACGGATTATCCTCGGCTCTCGGTCACCAGCGCACGCAAATATACTTAAAATTAAATAAATCCGTCAACGAATTAATAAATAAATTAATAAATGATCAACAAATAAATTAACAAATAAATATATTCCTACCTAACTATATAGAATATCTGACGCAGTGACCTCTTACAATCGCGTATTACATAAAAAAAAATAAATACAATTTTTATTATGACGCGAGAGCCGATACGCGTAGTCAAAATTATAACAAAAGCAAATTTCAAAAATCACCCCCTTGCACAGGTATTAACAATTTTTATTAAGTCGAAAAAATGATTTTCGCTAATTTTCCGACTAACCTATACGGAATCAGGGACACGTGTTATTAAATCGCGGACCTCAAACCATTCTATCTCATATAAATAAATAAATCTGAAATTATTATAATTTACGTGTGTCAACAATTATCTAAAAAAATTTTATTACTGTCGACTTCGGATTTCTTCCTGATAAAAACAAAAAAAACGAAGATTTCCGATAAAGTTATCTAAATTATTGTCAAACACAATAATTTATTAATTGAAATTAATTGCAATTCAACTAATTCAATTGTCGACAATAATTAATACATTAATCAACGTAACTAACGTATTAATCCTTAAACACACGTAAATCAACCGAGCATATGTTCAAACAATTCAATTCCGGTCCGTTCCTATTCCCTTGTCGCGCGCCGTGTACGCGCAATCAGCTATCCTAACGTCTAGGGACTTTTTCCTTCACTTAGTTGGGCGCCATGTAACGGTGTGCTTGCCCGGGGAAAACTTACCGAGTAGTCCGTCTTGCGTATCTTTAGTTCGTGGCGAACGAACTTGTATAATTTCGCCGACTAGATATCGCACACTTAATGACTCAATAGAATATATATATGTATATATGTTGTTTACAAAAATCTTTCCCGCGCAGCGGCTGCGGTTACCTGTCCGCACACTTGCCGTTAAAGTTGTATGGAAATCGAATTACGATTTCCAACAACAGCAGGTAAAAATGATGAGATTCTTTCCTAAAATGGACCGCGGAAAGAAAATTAAAATTGAGTCCGCGAGAATTCGTATCTTGCAATACGACTCGAAGGAAAACGGAGGAACGAAAATATAATACGCCGGTTAGAAAAAGAATATAAATCAACACGAGTTGAAATAGATTAACAAATAATAGATTTATTTAAGTAAGAACAAATGATTGAAAACAATAAGATTTATTAATATGGTCGAGGTCTAAGCGCACGTAGATTGAGTCGAAAACATCGACTCAACACGAGAGGGGAAAGGGGTACGCGAACTAACTAACTTAAAATTATTCGCACGATCGCGTTAAATAAAATATATAATAACTATCCGCGCGAAAGTGGTACCACTTACTTCTAATTCCTTTTCTTCGGACCTCGAATACCAGAAAAAGAACAATTCCTCTCTCTTGTTGTCTCTTTGCCGTTCAAAAGGAAAAATGTCGGTGGGAGAATACCTCGACCACCGATCACTTTATTTCGTTTGCGTGTATAAAACCACTACACCAGAATACACGGTAAAAATCACCCACGGTATAACAAACGAGCAAAACAACCGGCAAAACTCCACGGAAAACTTGCGGATAAAAAAGGTACAATTCAACCGGGATGTCTCGTCTCACGTGTCGTCGCGATCTTGTACTCTCGTGCGCGCGCGACTCTCCCCTCAATTTCTCCTATCGTTGCGCGGGTATCAGCCGTTCGCCGTTGGCTATGTCTATATCTATTTATAGCGCTCGTCTCTCCCTACCTGATTCGTGTAATGGTAAGTGAGTACATCACTTACCATTACAATTTATTGTAAATTATTTATTTAAACAGTTATTTTAAATATGGCATGTTCAACACAACAGAAAATCGAAGACTGGTGTTTGTTTTATAGAGACAAAGATATATGTTGTCACGTTGCGCTGGGGATCAGGGTGCACGTATATAATTGATATCGAAAGATTTTTTTAAAAGATTTATTAAACTAATTAAAGACCAATATTACCGGGTGGACGCCAATCGCGTTTACGCGACGAAAAACGAGACAACTCGCGGCTGTCAACAAGTCGGAGATTTACTCCATTGCCGCTAACCGGGTTCGCTGTAGGGGAAGGGAAGGGGAAGGAGGGGACCAGGATCTCGCACACACGTATTCCGATACTCGGCGGTACCGTCAGCAGCGAGGGTAAATAAAACACCAACCTTTCGCTTGAAGATCGGACCTTGTCCCTCAAACGCGCTATCCGCACTCTCGCACTCTGACTCGCTCGCAACTCGCTATGGGTTATTGTATTCCGTTAGGTACGGTCGATCTCACGTCCCGTAGAGCTCTGGCTCTCGGCGTGCTCGAGAGCCGCGATCGTACCGAGCGCCTGCGCAGTACGTACTTGTATGTGGTACATAGATCTCGCATCGAGCGAGCGAGTCGATTACCGCTGTATTCAGGCTGTAGCCGTGCAAGTCGGCTATAATGTGTATGGTGACCTTGTGCTGTTTACGTCTCGGAGATGCGGTATAACTTTATTCCAGGTAACTATTAATTCGTTCCTTCTTGCGTTCTTCAAATAATTTGTACTGTGTGAGTTTCAGGTACGGAACTCACCCGCCGTCGCATCGCTCAGAACCGAGTCACCTCTTTCTCCTCGACGACGACGTCAACCTCGGTGACTGATAGCTGTTCCGTCTACAGCTCCAGGTAAATACTTTGTCGTGGGGATTACGCAAGTATGCGTATTCATTTACATACTGTTTAAAGAGGTCTGCTATACACGTTGTTTACGTATAGCAAACTAGCCTCATTCTGCTCTATACTGTTCCTTGTACAGCTGTAGTGTTTACATACAGCTGTACGTGTATTTCCTTTATCTTTGTCTCTTGGATACAGTTGTATATCCTCTTCCTTGCTCCTCATCCTCGCCCAAGGTCCTCAACGCCAGGACCACCTTAGTGTTTATGTGCCGTGCTTGGGATTGGGATATTAGTCTGTGAGGGTAGGTAGGGCTTAGTTAATGTGCGGGTAGGTAGCTAGGCTCAATATATAGATGGATAGGTAGCTTTATCTGGGGACTCGTATAGCTTGTACCGGTAGGTAGGTGTTCGCCAGGGGCTCGGTAGTTGCCACTTTGACATGTGCAAAGCACATTGTCACAATGTCAATATCTTAATGACCTGTCAGTTAAAGATACAGGCAATAAATTTGATAATTTAAGTCGTCTGACAAAATGGCTCCTAGAAGATTACGAGCCAAGGGATTTCGTTGAGGAATCTGAGCAGGATGAAATCACCGTCTGGCGCCATCGGGAAGAACTCAGGCAAAATTTTATCCATAAATATAGCTCGGCAGAACACCCATGTGAGAATTCGACAATTGACGACAACACAAGTCACCCATTGGTAACTCTTAGCAACGATGAAAGAGTCAAAGAAAATATGGAAACGAGTCGTAAAAGAGTTCAACAAAACCAACATAAAGAAACTACTGCAATATTGCAAGAAACCACGGAATCGCCATCAACAAATAACAAAGCTGCCGACAATATTACAAACGATGATCAAAATCCAAGCAGAATAAGACACACTGCAACAGACGGAGGATCATTCGAAATCCCACTAGAATTTGCAAGCTTTATGCAGGAAATGTCAGACACAGTTAAACAGTTAACCGAAAAAGTAAACGTGTTAGCGGCAGTGCAGGCCCAACCTATATTAACATGCACTAGATTAGACCAGCCACGACACGAAGTCCGTAACCAACGACAGCAGGTTGGATTCCAGGACACGCTGACGTATCATTACCTGGACAATTCAACTGGACCATCACAGCTCATTTCCCCAGCACCACTCTCTAGAGAAGTCGGCAGAGTCTGGGAGGGGGGGGGGAACTTCCAAGGTCAGAAAAGACTTAGAAATACGAATTGTACCATGACCGAGAACAGCACCTGGCAGAGAAGTGCAGGACAGTAGACGAGAGACGTCGGTCAAATTGTCCGGAATTGGGGACTACAATTCTCAGCAGACGACGACCAGAGCATTGACTCATTTCTCGAACGAGTCGAGGAATGTCGGATTCTGGCTAATCTTTCGGAAGCCGAATTATTAAGCTCATTGCCAGAGTTATTCAAAGGCGTTGCAGCACTCTGGTTTAAAAACGAAAAAGACAAAAACGACTCAATCTAATGCCAAGGATCGAGCAGCAGCTAGACACACTGCATGGCAACCTGCGCCCCGAAATACAAAATCTGGTGCGCAGGTCGGATTGTAATTCGATCCATACTCTTCTCGATCTTGCTGTCAAAGCCGAGCTTACACTGGAGGGACAGAAGGCGTATAGACACCCTCCACCACCCGAGACGGCCTTAATTCCGGAGTCGGCTTACAAGCCTAAGGATGAAAAGAGGGCCAAACGAAGATGGCAGCGGTACAACCGATATCACCAAACAAGCAGACGAAGAAAGATCCGCCAGAGGACTTGGCAAAGACGCTGGCCAAAGTCCTCAAAGAGAAAATGAGAGAATTCGTCCTTTCGATGACCGCATCCCGAGGCGGAATTAGTAAACCGAGGGAGCCAAATCGGACCAAGAATACGTAGGTCTCGCCGGAAGGACAAGCGGCGCATCGAAAGAGGAAAGAGGCAATCGGAACGAGATCGCGAGACCGCAGATCACACAACCGTTGAAATGTTTTGGTTACGGACGACTGGGGTATAAGCGCGCAGATTGCCCGGACTGTTCGGGAAACGCGAACAGGAACGGTTGAAAAGGGTAGTTCCCGTTCCTGCCCCGCGTAAGAGCAGATCAGAAACCTTAATTACAGCGAAGCGCTATAAGGAGAACTCGGCAATCGAAGAGTCATCGTATATCCCGACGACATCGGCTGAGCCCGAGAGATCTAGCGGCTGAGATTCTTAAACCATTTGAGAGCACTATGGTCAGTCAAAGCCGTAAATCGATAGGCCTCAATGCATGGTCTCAATCTCTTAATAGCCCATATGAAAACCAAGCATTCCTTTTTTGATGTCATGTAATTGTAATATATTGGGGGTGTGAGAAAAATTAATTAGTCTTAATGATATTATTAACTAAGTATAACGTATATTTGCACAGGTGAGTGTTACAATTAATACAAATGAACCGCTCTAGCTAACGACGCCAGCTTAGCGTGCTTATGCCTACGGGGCGTCTCGTAGCGGACTGAACTCAGTTGCGCACTCGTGCCGTGTGCTCTATAGTCGCTAACTCTCATACGTGAACACGCACACATTCTTATATGCTACAAGTTTCCGCCTTTTTCAAGAATGGTTCAATCGCGGGGAGCGTCGTACAGGAATTTTCAACTCCCAACGTTTGACAATTTGGTCCACATGACGCTTATGAACGTTATTATTAAGATCCCGCACTATAAACGTTGACAGGGATGACTTACTTACTATTTCGCCTGGTACTCGTTTGTCTCCTCGAACTCCATGGTTGTCGGCTAGAACAAAATCGCCAGCTTTTAAATCATTTTGCCTTAATCCTGATTTTGCTACGATCTGGGCTCGTTGATTTTTCTCTACAGCTCATATACCGATAGTCTTAGTAAGTCAAATTATGTCCGCAATTTACGATTGTACATCATTTGCGCAGGACTCGTTTCCGTAGTACAATGTTCAATGTTTCTATAATCGAATAGAAACATATTAACCGCAGTTTCGGGTGTCTCTCCCCCTTTTACAATTTTTGTGACTTTATTCATGAACGTTGCCATAAAATTTTTGGCTGTACCGTTTGTGGCAGGGTGATACGGCGGTGAAAAACTATGTTTTATTCCATTAATATGTAAAAATTGTGTAAATTCATCAGCGCGAAATTGTGGTCACCCGTCTGTTACTACATGTTCCGGTAACCCAAAACGCGCAAACAATGTTTTAAATTCTTCTACTAGTTTATATACTTTGGTATTCTTTTTAAAATTTATTGCTTCTGACCACTTAGAAGGTGAGTCGATAATGATTAACCTTTAGACTACCGGCATGGCTCATATACGGGATAGTAATAAAATTATAGCTTAAATAATGGATATAGATATTCTGATGCATTTTTCTCAATAAGTAGGCTCTCTGATCTCTAGCAGAAGGAAAGTGTTTTAGATATGTAAAATATGGATATTGCTAATAAATTTCTTACACATTGTACACAAATTTGTCGAATATTTCAGTCTTCGAGAACGTTTGCTAAAAAAATCACCCCCTCGCTAGGGGTAGTTTTAGCACCTCTATAGGGTGTGACAAACTTCAGGGTATGCTTTACACATGTTACCGTGTGTTTACGAGAAAACATCGTAGAAAAAATGCAAACCAGCCTACTAATGAATTTTCGAAATTTTCACCCCCTCACTAGGGGTAGTTGGGATGCTTACGGGTTTATTGATAACTAAAGAAGTATTTTTGGGGTCTTATTACATTGTAATATCAAGAAAATTCTGATAAAAATGAATATATAGTAATTTAAAAAAATTTTAAATTTTTAACACCGACCGTTGCCAGACGGACTGGCTCATATATGAGCCACCTGTGACCTTGACAACTATGACAAACAATGACGCACAAACAGAACTAATACTCGCGGATCACGAACTTCCCATGATGGGGAACTGTATTTATACATTTAGTTACACATCGAATAACACGGTAGTAACTCCCACTTTGAACATCACGCGATCTGAAAAACTGCGTCAGATTTTACAAACCGAAAAATGCGACTCTGACACTAATATAAGGATTAATAAAATAAGCGAAGAGTATAACGATGTTTTCTTACTACCGGGAGACTGAACATCGTATTGATTTAATAGACGATATACCTGTAGTAGCTAAACAATACCGTTTGCCACAAATTTTAATAGAAGAGGTTAATGTACAAATCTCGAAGCTGATCGAAAAAGGAATAATAGAACCTTCAGATAGCGCGTATTCTAGCCCTTTTGTGGATCGTTCCCAAAAAGGATGGTCCACAGGGAGAGAAGAAATGGCGTTTAGTCATCGATTACAGATGTATAAATGAAAAAACAATCAGTAATGCTTACCCTTTACCAAACATTAATGATATTCTCGATAGTTTAGGTGGAAACAAATATTTTTCCTGTCTCGATCTCGCTTCGGGGTTTCACCAAATAAATATGCGTAAACAAGATCGCAAATATACCGCATTTTCTACCCCTTATGGTCACTATCAATTCAAACAAATGCCTTTCGGGCTCAAAAACGCGTCAGCCACATTCCAATCTATGATGGATGCTCTTTTCAAAAACCTACAAGGTAACACAATTTTTGTATTTGCTGACGATTGCATCATCTTTGCTAAAACCTTGGAAGAGCACGATAAAAAACTGGAAGTGGTAGTTCAAAGATTACGCGACGCAGGAATGAAGTTACAAGCGGAAAAATGCCAATTTTACCGAACCGAAGTCATATACCTCGGTCATAGCATATCAGCAAACGGCGTAAAACCTGATCCTAGAAAAATTAATTCTGTTAAAAACTTCCCTTTACCGAAAGAGAAGAAAAATATTAAACAATATCGATTATAAAGGGTTAAATCCAGGTTGTAATAAATTAACAACCAATTTTGATTTTAAAAAAATTGTACGACGTTTCGTCTGCCAGGTTTTGCAGACCTCTTGACTCTACTCATCTACGAGTAATGGAAGTTCATTGCTAACTGTTTGACATTTATGTACTTGAAGAGGTCTGCAAAACCTGGCAGACGAAACGTCGTACAATTTTTTTAAAATCAAAATTGGTTGTTAATTTATTACAACCTGGATTTAACCCTTTATAATCGATATTGTGGATTTTATCATAACCATGAAGGGTGTACATTCTGAAATAAAAATATTAAACAGTTCCTTGGACTAAAGGGATATTATAGAAAATTTATACCTAATTATGCAAAAATCGCCAAACCGCTTACTGATTTGCTAAAAAATGAAAGTATTTTTAATTGGAAAAAAGAACAACAAAAGGCCTTCAAACAATTATCTCAAAAGTTGTGCGAAGCTCCAATTCTCTAACATCCCGATTTTTCACTCGAATTTCGTGTCACTACCGACGCATCGCAATATGCGATCAGCGCAATTCTTAGCCAAAAAGAAATGGTTCCGATCTCCCTGTAGCATTTTATTCAAGACTCTTAAAAGACGCCGAAACTCGATATGCTGTAATAGAAAAGGAATTACTCGCGATGCTTGATGCGGCCTTTCAATTTAGACATTGTCTTTTCGGTCGTACATTAACTTTTTATACTGATCATAAGCCTTTAATTTGGTTACACAACATTAAAGAATCAACTTCAAGATTGAAAAGATTTTATTTTAAGCTCAGAGAATTCGAATATAAAATAGTTTATATTCCGGGAAAAACAAATCTCGTAGCCGACGCGTTATCTAGAAACCCGCCAACCCAAGAAATGACGAATGTATTTACACTAACGTCCGATACTGATGAAATATTTACTCCACGAATTCGGACACTACAATCTGCAAAACGAACCGATAAAGAAGGGATGAACAAAAACACCCCCATGGCGACTGATGACAGCTTAAGCAAAACAATCAACGAATACGAAGAACGGTTAGTCAACGCGAACAGTAATATCAATTCAAACGAATTTACGAACGACGATGAAATACAATCAGACATCGAAGATAGCTCCAATAATAGCGATATCTTTGATCCTCCGTCAATACCATATCGTCTCGACAAAAGAAATCCAAGACCAGCTCCAAACATCGTCGAATCAAGAGACGGTTTACTCATGGCTAAAGATAACATAGCTTACTTCGTCACATTGCAAAATGAACCGCTCGACAAAGGAGCCGATAGTCTTTTAGATTGCCGCAATCTGCCTCCACTCAACAATATCAGTTTAGGTGAGATAAACGTGGCTACGCAAGGAATGAAATATCTCTTCGCGCTACAAGTCAAGGAAGATCTTCACTCACGAACGGAATCAGAGATTGTGCGTGTCACGCTCAAGTTACTCAAAGAATTTATCGTCACGCATAAACTAAGCTCATTCAGAATATCGAAAACAGACTCCATCGACGACATACCTTGGATTCTTATACTTAACATTCTACGAGACTTGTTTAAAGAAACTCCAGTCAAAATTATAATTTGTCGACACTTAGTAAAAATACCAGATCCCGCCCTACGAGAACAATTAATCATCGATACTCACTCTTCACCAATCAACGGACACAAAGGCGTAGCAAAAACTTATAAAAGAATTCGTCAAGATTTCTTTTGGTCCGGATTGAAAACACAAGTTCAAGAAGTGGTTTCTAAGTACCGAATGTGGCAATTAAACAAGCTAGTGCGCAAGAAAGTAAAACAACCACTAGTGATCACTGACACCCCATGATCGAGTTTCGACAAAGTCAGTCTCGACATCGTTGGACATTTACCTACGACACCTAAAGGTAACACCTACATACTGACAATGCAATGTCTTCTAACAAAATACATCATCGCGGTAGCATTACAAAATGCTACTTCTATGGACATTGCCACAGCTTTATTACACAATCTCGTTTTCATATTCGGTTCTCCAAAAATAATTCTTACTGATCAAGGAAAAAATTTTACAAGTAGTTTAATACGTAACGTTTCGAAAATCTGTAAAATTAAAAACATTACTACCACGGCATACAGGCCTCAATCAAATGGCTCGATTGAAAAAATGCATCACGTAATCAAGCAATACCTGAAATATTATTTAAATAATCAACGATTGTGGGATGAATGGTTATCATGTGCCACCTTTGCGTATAATACGTTAATACATTTTACCCCGTTCGAACTCATATTCGGTAAAATTGCGCGCGTACCATTTGCCAATATTACAGCCGAAAATCATCTCGAAGGCACCTACTTAGATTACATTACACAATTGCATGAAAAGCTTGGCGAAATACAACAATTAGCCCGTGAGAACCTCGTTCATTCAAAAGAAAAATCAAAAGAATATTATTACCAGAAAATTAATCCGTGTTTGTTCAAAGTCGGAGATACGGTTCTACTTTTACAAGAATCAAAAATAAATCCATTTAACCCTGAATATATGGGACCATATAAAATATTAAGAATTTTCGATAATGGCGTTAATATAGAAATAAGTTATAAGAATAATAAAACTCGCATTGTACATGCGAACATATTGCGATTAACGCGTCTTAGAAGACAGAGTGAAATTGATCACTCCTCTAGAGATATGAGGTGTTTTTATGTATAAATTTTGCACATCAAAAATATCAATTTATAAGGCAAAAATGCCGACAGTCTAAATGTTAAATACATGTCACCGTAAAACGGACCCAAAAAATTTTTGCGCTTAACGTTGGAACAAGATAATTTCGTATCCCATGTTAAGTGCTGCTCGTACTCTTCTGATTTGACGTATTTGTATGTACCTACGGTAATCTGGCCTCATCTGCGAGTAGGCCATCTTCACCTGTTGTTCTAATGAGGGAGGGCATTATAATCTGTTCACAATCGCTCTAAAACTGTTCAAAAACGTTGTAGCCATTTCTCCCTCATTTTGTATTCTTGATCGAAGTTTCATGAGTATATCTTCGTCATTTATGATACAATCATACTCATTCAGGAACTCGATCTCAAAATCACGCCAATCTCGAAGAGATGGGTAAACTTTTTTATACCAGAACAGAGCTGATTTTGAGAAGACAATGGGCACAGCAGTAAATATCCTATAAACTGAAAACTCGTTGTCATTTCTGAGGTTGTGCAAATGGTTCAGAAACTATTCCGCGTCCTTTTTGGTCTCACCATCAAAGGACATGTTCCAGATACGCAGCTCTCGTGCGCACCCTGTCCGATCGTGCGTTCGGTTATCGTCTTGACGATACCTTGGCCTGGCCTCGTAGGAGTCTCTTTCCCGACGGTTTCCATTATCCGTCCGAGAACTCCTACTTTTACTGGTAGAAGAATTCCTATTCTCTTGTCAGCCTCCTGCCGCCCTTCGAGATTCGGATCTCCTCCGAGTAGGTTCGCGATCGGATTGATACCCATCGGACGAATTCGTCTGTGTACCCTGATCGCATGTGACCACCGCACGCTTTTCTCGAGGCGTTTTCATTATCCTAATTTATCAAATTTATTTAATTTGGAGGATATACTGGGATGAAAAAGAATTATTTGTTTAATTCTTTAGCTACCCCAGATTCTTCCACCTAATACATTTATTTTGGGTTAGGCAAAAAATAAATGTATTTTTGTATTTCGAGTTTATATTAGGCCCGTTACAGGCGGTTTACAATATGTTGTAAATCCCTTTTGGTTTGCACCAAATAATTATTTCACCAGTTGTCGTCCCAAACGATAATTTTTCTAGTAAAATATATTTTTTTTATCCTAAAAAGTACTAAATAAATATTTTATGTTGCTACCAAATTGAAATAATTCATATTTCCTCTTGTTATGTATGTTGAACAAAAAGGAATAGAAAATTTAATTATTTAACTTGCTAATAAGTCTAAACAAGTAAATTTATACACTAAATTTTTACGTAACTCAAACACATCAAAATTACTTGTAGTCAATTATTTAACTAACGAACTAAACTAAGTAATTGACAAAAATATGTGGTGTTATATTTTATAACACACAAAAGAAAATAAAATTTTTACATATATTAAGATTCGCAGCACATAACGAATACAAAATATTAGGTTAAATGCTGATCATTAAAATATATGCAAAAAAATTAAATTATTTAACTTACGGACAAGTCTAAATAATTAACAAAAGTTGCAATAATATATTTAATATACAGCAAAAGAAAATGTTACATATATTAGAAAAAATATATAATAAATACAATATTTTAAATTAATATTACTATTAATAATATATGTGGGTCAGGGAGGAGAGAAATCGATCGCGCTATCTCTCTCTCTCTCTCTCACACACACACAGAATTGCCCGCCTAGCACCTAACACTGATTCCCCGCGACTAGGGATTCTCTCTCTCTCTCGCTCTCTCTCTCACTCTTACTCGCGGGTGCAATCGGAGACATCCGATGATGATCGGGCTCTCGCGAAAGTCTTTCCTCGTTGCGCTGTTCGACGGGGATTCTCGCTGCCCGCGATTCGCGGCGCAAGCTACTTTCTCCCTTCCTTGCTGCTCACATACGAGCCAAGCTCTCGGTGAGATCAGGCGCTTCCGACTAGACTTGGTAGTACGCGAACTCTCTCCCGATATATTCGGATACCCGAGCAAGAGGGGGAATACGCTGGTATAGAGATGTGTCTCACACGCTGTCTCTCTCTCTCTCTCTCTCTCTATCTCTGGTGGTATACTGGACGCTCAAAACTTCGCCTCCTCTAGTATCGTATTATCTTTGTTCACACCCTTTTCCTCGAGTTTCAGCCAAGAGGAGGGGATTCCCTGGAGTGGCGGCTGTTATCTGAAATAATAACAGGTACTTTTTATCGCCCTGGAATCCTTTTATTTCCTCTGAAAAAATTGGATATTTGAGGTTAGGTCTCGTCTACGCGCAAATTGGCGGCTCTACATGGACGTATTCGCACAATTGGAACAGCGCCTCTACTGGTTATCACCTGTATTTATAGGTCAATCTCGTCGCGGTTTCCTCAAGGCTTTTAATCTTATCTCCTTGGAGAGATGCTGCCGGCCATGCGCACCACCTGCTTCGTTTGTAGCCATAGGATCGTAAAGAAGGACCATGCAGAGGTATGCTCTAGATGCGCCAGCTACATACATGCTAACTGCTTCGCGATTTTGCCTGACACCAACGAACCGCGCTGTTGCCAACTAGCGGAAAACTCTGCCTTGCCCGTGCCGCGTGAGGGGGCAGCACTTCCCGGGACGGCACTAACGGATGGTGAGCTCGCGCCAAGCGTCAAACAATCTGCTGCGACCCCCACCACTGGGACGGCCAAGCGCGTCGCCTCGCCCACTTTGCCGCCATGTGCGTAGGTTGCTAAGCAACCTCCCACTGAGAGCCCATTGAGAGCTGCTCCGACCTACCCGCGCAAAAGTCTGGTACCGTTGACATGGCCGCTCTATTTTCCGAATTCGCGAGCCGGTTAGAGGCCAAATTCGAGCGCACGGTCTCGCGTATCGAAACATCGGTGCAGGGGCTGGCCAGCGAGATCCGGGATCTGAACGCCCGGGTTCTACATATTGAAGCTGCGACGGATGAAAGATTTTCCGGCGTTTCGGACCGCCTAGGAGCGCTGGAGGCAGCGAACGAAGAAATCCGTGGCATGATTGGTGACGCACATAACAGCCGGTCATCATCGGCAGTGTTGACGATGGCAGCCTCTTCGGATACCTGCGAAATATTATTGTTGGGCATCCCTGCAGATGTAGCCTTATCGGAAGAGGAGGCCGTCGAAAAGGTACTATCAGACATCAATCTCCCACGTGTCTGCTCACAAACGGTTGCTATACGTCCATGGCTTGTTCGGAACAAGCCGGGAATTCAAAATTCTGCATCGGCGAATTCGACTTCGATTGCTAGCGGTACTAATTTTAATTTTAATAATAATAATAATGGTGATAACATCAATAAGGAAATTGTTTTCCGGGTTTCCTCCCCATCAACTAGGGATCTTGTTCTAGAGAAGGCTCGCCTTCTCAAGGGTTTATCAGCGGATTCCCTCTTTGGTGCGGGTAGAGGCTTGTTGATCTTTTTACGTGCGCTCTGGCCCAAGGAGTTACACGCCCTGTTAAGTAAAGTGCTGCGTCGTTCCGTTGACTTGGGTTTCGCGAGGCATTTAGTTAAAAATTACACGGTTTTTATGCGTAAAACGAAGGGAGAGCAGCTTTTTCCGATGCACTCTGAGTCAGACTTAAATAACCTTTCAATTCATAATTCTTCTCCTTCGCAATGAGGTTGTCTGGTCAGACGTCATCATCTACTAACACTTCATTCTCCATCTTTCATGTAAATATTAACCGCCTAAAAACACACTTTTTATCTATTGAATCACTAGTCCTTCTATCGAATCACGATATCATTGCTTTCTCAGAAACTTTTCTCACAGATCATGACTCCTCCAACATGCTGGGCCTTCCTGGCTACATCTTACATAGATTGGACCGGATTGGTAAGGATGGGGGGTGTAGCCGCCTATTTCAGGAATAATCTTGATGTTAGGCTTGTGGCTCACTCCGACCCTGTCTTTTCCAACACCCCGGAATTTTTAATTTTTCAAGTTCGTAATGAAACCAGTACGCTGCTATTTAGTGTTGTCTATAGGAGACCCACAGCGGCCTACCCATCACAATTTTTTGGTACGTTGAACAATTATTTTCACACATGTGACCAGGTAGTCATCATCGGCGTTTTAATATTAATATGTACAATAAAGATGGGGCGTCCGCCATGTTGGATTCATATTTAGATTCATTAAACCTTTTCCTTATCAAATCTGATCCTACGCATCATACGCATTCATCCACCCATCATCAGTTCCCTTTGCAGCTGGACACGACTATATTGTACTTGCTTTTGATTTTATTAAACCATTGCCGGCTGTAAAGAAGATTTGGTCGCGGAAACTTGCTATAATTGATCTGCCGGAGGCTGCTGCTCTTTTTTCCGATACTTTTAATCATCTTTCAGCTCACTCATACACCACCACTGTGTCGTCTTCGCCATCAATTTCTCACCCTTCAACAACGTCGTCTGGCCCTTCACCTTCCTCTTCTCAACATATGCTGATGTCTTGTTCTTCATCCTCCACTACCATCAACAAACCTTGTTTCAGCTATCATGCATACTTTTGACTCACTCGCTCCCGCTAAACTCATCACCATCAAAAATATCAAAAAGTCGTGGATTACACCTCACATTAAATAAAGTATGAAAGCTCGTAACATGGGGTATAGAAGATGCTTGGCCACTGGCCTGAGCTCGGACTATCAGAAGTACAAAGATCTACGTAATCTTGTTAGAAATGTCATAGACTCTAATACATTTTTATACTATAATAACAGAATCAAATCGGCCTCTAACTCGTCTAGTTTGTGGAAAGAGCTCAGAAACATGGGTCTCGCGTCTAAATCATCTCAATCACCTCTCAATATTTTTTCACCTGATCAGCTCAACGCCCACTATGCTTCTATTTTATATTGACCCTGTCCTTTTACATTTACCCAACTTCAGTCTCTCATTTCATCAACAGACATTTTACCCTCATCGTATCCATTAACTTCCTTTCACTTTGCCCCTATCACCTCGCATAAAGTCCTGTCTACTATTTCAAGGACCACCTCCAAGGCTACTGGCTATGATGGAATTTCTATTCCAATGTTAAAACTGTTGGCTGCTCAAATAGCACCCCATCTTGCTGAATTGTTTAACTTATCTCTCTCAACGGGAGTTTTTCCAAAGCCTTGGACTAGGTCTCTCCTTTTTCCTTTGACTAACAAGGAGAGTATCCCAGGTCCGGATCACGGATCTTGTCCTAACTCTAGGATAAGTTTTGTTATATGAAAATATGAAGAAAGCCAGAGTTATAGACCCTAACGCTCGATATTACGGAAGTTATACACTGTTAATGCTATTTTAAAAAAAAAAGAACCTTTACTTCAAGTGCTTATAACTTTTAAACAATAAACTATCAGCCCTCAAATATAAATTCATTTAAAAGCTGAGATAAAATAGATACAGTTTAAAAAAAATAAGCTCAAATCCGTGGCAATGGAGCAAAGTTATAGCAGAAATAAAAATTTGTAGAAATTTAGCTTAATAAATCACAGTCAAAATTTTCGTCAAAATTAAGTCGAACAGAGTGATCTCGCCGTCTGACACTAGGCCCATAGCAAAGCTCTGTGATGTCTCCAAAATCTTAGAAAAGTTAGTTCATGAACAACTCACAGAATATCTTAACAGTAATAATTTAATTATTGAGAGACAAGCGGGCTTCCGCCGGGGGGTATAGTACCCAGACTGCTCTAATAGGTGTCTTAGATGACATTAGGAGAGCCATAGACAAATGCATGATCACGATTCTCATTTTATTTGATTTCTCAAAAGCGTTTGATTCGGTGCCACATGACTTGATGCTTAGTAAATTACGCTCTATAGGCTGTTCGGATATGGTTGTCTCTTGGTTCTACCATTATTTGGTTGGCCGCACTCAATCAGTGGTGGATGAACTGGGGATGGGCTCGGCCTGGCTCGACACGTCTAGAGGGGTGCCACAGGGCAGTGTCCTCGGCCCACTTTTATTTTCTATTTTTATTAATGATTTCTCGCGGGTTTTAAAACATTCTAACCACATGATTTTCGCGGATGACACTCAGATCTATCACTCGTTTTATCCAACCGATCTTGCTCAGGGTGTACAAAAAATTTCGGAAGACGCTAATGCGATAGACAACTGGGCGAGATCAAATGGTCTGAATTTGAATGTGAAAAAGACGAAGGTGATGATCTTAGGCAGTCAGGCTTTTATTTTACGAATTGACTTAGATACTGCACCGAAGGTTTCAATAGGGAATGATATCCTTAACTATGAATCTGAAGTCAAATCTCTGGGCATATAGAATTCACCCACCCTGGACTGGTCTCGTCAGGTCGCATCTGTGTCACAGCGAGTTCATGGAGTTCTTCACTCCTTAAGATTTTTTAAAAGAGCGCTTTCATGTCAGAACAGAAAGAACCTTGTCGAAGCTCTAATCTTCCCGCATTTCGACTACGCCTGCGCTGTTTTTCACGACCTGGATGCTACCAGGAATTTAAAGCTACAGCGTCTATTAAATGCTTGCGTTCGTTTTGTATGGGGTACTATTCCATGGCGTGAGCATATGACACCTTACCGTCTTAAGCTGGGTTGGCTGTCGGTCGAGCTTAGCAGATCCCTTTTCATTGCTACTAGTGCTTTTAACATCATTTCCTATAATTCCCCTTCCTATATTGCTCGTCACTTCATTATTCGTGATGCTTTATTTCCTGCCCGTTCTTCCTCACGCCTCCCACCCTCATCCCTTTTTTATCTTCCTCCTAGGACAGAGGCCCTTAATAACTCCTTCATTATCGCTGCCTCTTGCCTCATTAATCACCTTCCTTTCACTAATTTTGACCCTCTCCTCTTTAGTTCATTCAAATCATCCCTTTCATCGTATCTATCTGAGCTCGATCGTCAGAATTGGGACGTGAAAATGAGAAATGAGGGAATTGCCTGGCCTTCCTTGCCAGATTTCTAAGCGTTTTATAGATTGTATTCCATGCTTTAATTATGTCAGCCGATATTTTATTGCGTTATTTTATGTCAATTATTGCGTTTTACTTTTGCTCTTCCTATTTTTTACTCATCTTGTTAAACTATTTTTTGTTATTAATTTTATTTGTTATTCTGTTAGGTTACGTTTGTTATTATTTTATTGTTATACGATTTTAGTATTTTTATTTTTATTTTTGTAAATAATTTGTTATACAATTATTATTGTTTTTATTTTTTATTTTATAATATTTATTAGGAACTGCGCTTTATGATCTCTTTCTGAGATTTCATATGTGTATACGGGGTCTCACCCCAAAGTACCCAATAAATAATCTAATCTAATCTACTCTAATCTCTCTCTCTTTCTCACTTGTAATAACTCTCTCACTCTCTCTCTAGTCTGGCACTAGAATAGGTTTAATCTAAATGTACTGTTTACTTATTTATTTTATTTATTTATTTATTTTATTTATTTATTTATTTTATTTATTTATTTATTTTATTTATTTATTTATTTTATTTATTTATTTATTTTATTTATTTATTCATTTATTTGTTATTCCATGTTGTACCGTCCCATATATACATGAATGAAAGTATTTAAGGGATATTAGATGACGAGAGAATTTGATGACGTATGACTGCTTTATTGTGTCGTCCAATTTTAAATTTGAAATTGTAGTACTGTGACTGATAGATGTATTGACAGTTGTTTCATTTGTATTATATTTTATTTGCTGACTTACTATGATATTTGCCGTATTTGCATTTATTCTGCGACTGTGATGTTTTAAACTGTGATTTGGAATATATTTGGAAAATATGTTAGAAAACTGTGAAAATTGCTGAAAATTGTGAAAATTTGCATTTAAGAGTTCGCATTTATTAGGCAATAAATTTTTTTGAACTTATATCATGCATGATTTTTAAATATTTTGACGCGCTGAAACCATATATATGGTCTGTTTTACTCGTAGGTAATTAGAATTTTGTGAAAATTGTGATTAGTGATTATTGTGATTTATTTGTGAAAAACCATGAGAAATCTCAAAAAAATCCTAAAATTTGTCTGTAAGAGCTTACAATACATTTTTTGTGATTTCATGATTCATGTTTTTTGTGTATTTCGATATGTTTAATCTGACTGCAAAATATCACCAGTGAATTCTCTTTTTTAGTCTGAAAAAGAAAGAAATTGACGTTGGAGAATTACTGTGTTTTAAAATATAGAACCTCAACATTGTAGCAATTCTCTCACACTTTTGCTCGCTTGTACCGAACTCTGCTATCTTCAAACGTCCAATGCAGCGGATTTCTTTTTCTTTTTTCCCCCTTTGCCTTGATTTCTCTTTTCAGCATCCAACAAAAATCTGCCATTATATTAACATTCCACTTTCCTTGGTAGCGACGTTCCATTTCCTAGATATCCCGGTGTAATTGTTCACCATGTTCTTCGCTATAGTCTCCGAGGTTCGCTGCAAAGTAGTCCAGGTGCAAGTGCAGGAAATGCAATTTCAAATTCATCAAGCAGCGTAAGTGCTCGTAACTTTCTAACATTTTCTCAACAATTTTTTGGTAATCCTCACTTTTATGATTACCCAAAAAGTTTTGAGCAATTTTTTTTAAACCTAGCCATGCTTCTTTTTTCATCGTTGATCATTTTTGTAATAAACGTATCATTGTTAAACATGGTGCGAATTTGAGGACCGTCAAAAATGCCTTCTTTTAGTTTAGCATTGCTTATTTGCGGAAACTTTTCTCCTAAGTATTCAAAGCAGTCACCATCTTTGTCAAAAGCTTTAACAAATTGTTTCATGAGACCTAGTTTAATGTGAAGTGGTGGAAGCATAACTGGTGAATCAACTAAAGGTATGCGATTGGTACACTTATGTTCTGTGTATTTAATTTTGTTCAAATTAACACAGTGATTTGACTGCTATTTCTGTATGACGAACACAGAAGGCCATTCTTCACGTACAAAAAACACATTTAAATATGCAAATGTCTCTTCTATGATGCCACCAGTTTATGTTGAAAATGTTAGTAAAATGGGCGATGAACTTATGGACATTGACAATTCATTGCCTGGAGAAGAAATGCGAATTGATGAATGTTCCAATGAAGACAGTTCGAGTGAGAGTACACCCCACCCACCTCAGTATTAAGCTCTGTGAACGGGTGCTCCAAAGCAGGGCTAAGTGCGCAGACCCAAGTGGAAGTACACGTGTGTCCCGTGAGTTTAAGTTGTGTGTGTGTTAAAATACAGGGTCGTGCGCGGGTGATACCGCGGATCGATACTCACTCGCCGCGGCAAGTGCCGCCTTCACCACCTCAACCGCCGGTCGTCCCCTTGTCTAGGAGGTGGACCAGTCGCCATGGATCGGCTGGGCCATCCTCGAGGAGCGTCACCGGTGAGTACTCTGATTTACTATCGTGACCCTCCCACCCCCCTTGTGTGTGTGTGTGTGTACATCGAAAGTGTGTTCGGGTACGACGGTACTCGAACAGCGGATCCTGGGAGTTAGAACCTGTCGCAGGCGAGGATCTTGATCTGACAGGTTTCCCGGGACTTCCGCCCGCGCGTATTTAATATTGTCGCGGAACACAGTCTGGATGGCCTTTTGGTAATTATATTATTAAAATAAATATTTCTATTATCTTTATTTTAAATCTGAATAACTATTATTTCTCCCCGCTCCCGCCGACTATTCCTTTAATTTAAAATATATCGTGTCGAGGCAAGGAAGATCACCCGAACCCTCCACACCGTTCGTCCCAGCGAACTCGTGTTCCTGGCGACAGCCCACAGTTTGCGATAAATAAATTAAATTTTGTAGGCGGTATTGGGCAACACAGCCCAATGATTTTTATTAAATATAAAAATTAATTATTTTTACCGAGTACGCGAATACCACGTTACAAATGGCAATCGTGGCAGGACGTACGGTTTCGTCCTCACCGTTTTTGTATTAAAATAAAAGTGTTGGCCATCTTTTCGTACGCGAGCAGTGTCGCGGCGAAACGTTAGCGGGCTGAGATAGAGAGAGAGAGAGAGAGAGAGAGAGAGAGAGAGAGAGAGAGAGAGAGAGAGAGAGAGAGAGAGAATTGAATTGAATTGAATTGAATAATTTTATTAGACTAAGGACTCGTCGTCCATAATAGTCAGGCCAAAATACATAAATTTGACAAGAAAAGGCAGATTGTCCTCTGAGAATCACGCTGGTACAATTATTTCGCAAACTTAATACTAAAATAAATAATAAAGAGTAAAAAAAAAACATAACTATAAAGGCGAGATACATGCATTCGTCCCCGAACATTCACATCCTACATCCGCAATAGTAAAATATAATAATCTACGGTAAAAATAATAATATAAGTAATATAAAATAATACAACATAATAAGTAAGATAGATAATAAAATATAATACATAAATAAGCGTCGTATTACTACCTAGTATCGTCAAATTTTTCTTTAAAATATTTAAGTAAGCAGTGCTTAAAACGTGGTCCAGCATTCACTGCGCGCAGGCAATCAGGAATCCCATAAACGAGGATTGGAAACAAGTAGTAGTCGTCCTCGGAATGCACAAATCGTATTGTGAAGCCCTCTTAGAACCCATTCTATCCATTCCGCGGAAACACAATTTTTCTCTAATATATACGGGTTCTCCAGAGGCTAAGATTTTGGCAAGTAGACACAAAACGAGATAGTCTCTACGCTGCGCAAAAGAAAGAATGTCATATTTTTTATACACCGGAGTAATGTGGTCGCTTTTACGGCAACCCTCAACAAAACGGAGGGCTGCATTCTTACACCCCTGCAATTTTAGGGTTAACTCAGCGGATAGGCCTAAAAGGACGCCGGGGCAATAGTCAAGATAAGGAAACACCAATGATTTAATCAACAATAGTCTAGTTGGGTTGGCAATGCAGTCGCCACATTTGCGCAATTGTGCGAGTGCAGCAAAACACTTCCTGGATGTTTCCACGCAGTGACTCGAATCACTTAACGTGCTGTCTAAAGAAAAGCCAAGCAACTTAATATTCTCATGATAACTGATATCTGCACCAGTAAGTTGTAACTTGGGAATTTGCATTCCTCGTAACCTGCTTACAAACCCACGAGAGTCAAACCAAATTGCTTGTGTTTTTGTGGCATTAATTTTAAGGCCATTACTTCTCGACCAATCCGCTAGGTTAGCCATATCTGTATTGACTTTGTTAATAAGTTGATGGATATCCTTAAATGAACTAGATGCATAAATGGTATAGTCATCGGCAAACAAATGATATTTACAATATTTCAATATTGAAGTTGAATCGTCAATGTAAACCTTAAAGAAGGTTGGACCATTAGCAGTACCCTACGGAACACCAACCGTTCTTGTTAACACTTTGGAACGTTTATTGGAGGGATCCAAGACCACCTGAGACCTGTCCTCGAGAAACGAACGAGCCCAATTGCATGCCGGGTCAGAGAAACCAAAGGATTCAAGCTCTTGCACCAGTAAATCTATGTTCACCGTGTCAAATGCGCGAGAAAAATCGACTGCCACCAGCAGAGTCACCTCTTCCCTATCTAAAGCACAACGTATGTTATCCGTAATATCGATAAGAGCTGACTGAGTGCTGTGTTTTCTGTGGAAACCGGACTGGAATTTACTAAACATATTTCTATCAGAAAAGTATTTAGATATTTGTAGATGTGCAACCCTCTCTAAGATTTTCGAAGTAGCACAAAGCAGACTAATCGGACGAAAATAGGTCAACTCTGTTGTTGTACGACACTTCGGGAGGGGACGGATGATGGCTCTTTTCCACGACTTAGGGAAGACTCCAGATTGCAGCGAGGCGTCAAAAATATTAAGCAGAGGTGCTAAAATATATGGCAAGCACTATTTAAGAAAGCTGACTGGCAAGTCATCAGTTCCCCGCGCATTAGACGTAGCATTGCAGATGGCTATGGCAACATCCTCGACTGCAATATGCTGAAAATAAAATCTATCATCAGGTGATATGCGTGCAGTAGGCCTGGTAAATGAAAGTGCAGCTGGGGAGTCCGAGCCCACAAAATGAGCGTTGAGCGAGTCCAACTCGACTGGAAGTGAACGCAGTTCTTCAGAGGCGCCTCCTAAGCCCAATTCACTAACACACTTCCAGAGAGCTGAGGGGGAATTAGAACTCAAGAATCTTTTTTTATAGTAACTAGAATAAGCAGTTCTAGATTCTAACTTAATCCTATTCCTTAACGACTTATACCTATCCTGATCCGAAGAGCGGTCAAAGCGCTTGAATTGACTCCAAGCAATATTTCGCGCCTTGATCAATCTCCTAATCTTAGCACTAAACCATGGAGACTGTTTTTTCCTTAATTTGACTGTTTGATATGGGTCATGTCGATCATACAGTTCTGTAAATCTCTCTATAAACAAACTAACCTTATCATCCACACTATTTGTTGAAGTTATATCGTGCCAATCAATATTACCGAGATCGTTGTAGAATTCTTGCTCTGAAAAATTTTTGAAAGAGCGACATCAAATAGTAGAGAGCGAATGTTGATTAAATTTATATTTTAGAGTCGTCACAAGCAAGTCATGCTGAGAAATGCTAGGGATATGGTGTTGGTCGAATTCCGATACACGAGAATGATCACTTACACAAATATAGTCGATAGTGGAATGTGGATTACCCGCGTGGTGTGTAGGAGAAAAAGGCACAGGTTCGAGACTGCACACATAAAAAAAACTTTTGAGTATATCGCGGCTAGGGGACGCTGCTGCCCAATTTATATTAAAATCTCCCACAAGAGACACGATGTCATAAGGTTCATTGACATTGAAAAGAGCATTCTCAACGTCACTCCAGTACCCACACCTGGGTGGACTGTATACAATACCTAATAATATATTTCTAGAACAAACTTTTAACATCACGAATAGGTATTCCGGGCACATACAATAAGGATAAGGCTGACTAGAATGCGAATTTATTTTGAATTTTATGCCCTCATGTATATAGACGGCAATACCTCCACCTCCCTTATTCAACCGATCATGCCGCAAAAGGCTATAAGAAGGAATAATGAACCCATTTGATGAACGATGCGGTTTAAGCCAAGACTCGCTCAACGCTAACACATCCAGCTGATAACTACCTATTAGCAAAAGTATATCAACAAAATGAGCCTCAATAGATTGCGCGTTAATATGGCCTACACGTAAAAAGTCGGGTTTAATTATCATAATTGATTGCACAGATTTTAGCTTTAATTTTCTTTCTCAAGATGCTACATTTTCCCTTATCCGTCGCTGTATGTGCCGTATTCCCGATCTTCAAGTTAATGCAGTTAATGCATTTGTGGGCAGACGATGTACAACTCCTAGTCTCATGTTCCCCCGCACATCTCGCACAACTTACTTTATTCTTACAATTACGCGCAATGTGTGCAAAACCGTTACATTTATAGCACTGTACAATGGAAATGTGTTCCTCAACTCTGCACGAGTTCCAATCAATATTTATTCGACCTCTATTTAACAAACACGCTCTGTGACGCGGTAGTAATTCTATAATACATGAACGATACTTTTTTTCACGCGGCGGATATAAATATACAATTTTTAAGTCATCGCGACAACCCTCGTCCAAATTTTGCTCAACAATACGAGTAATAATCTCTTCTTTTTCGAGGTTAACAGGAACATCGTGCACGATAATCCTCGGATTCATTTTCGCTTCCTTCTTAACTTCAAGTCCCGATCGCGCGAGAAGATCACATTTTGATAATTTGTCAACGTTCAATGATTCCCCCTCTAAAACGACCGAGCTTTTAGGGTCAAAACGTACGCGCTTAGCTCGCATCTTTAATTGAACCGGGTCAAAGCAATTATATAGTGTGGTCTTAGTAACTTGCAAAGAGCTAAATTTGGTTACATCGTCCCCGATAGGTCCAATGATAAATCGCTCAGTATTGTGGATCATGAAGAGTTTTTTCCAAGACAACAAGATTTTGCTTAACTCTGTAGGCATATTAGCCGATAAGGCTTGAGCGTACGAGGGCGCAGGAGGCAATGAATCACGCGCGACAATGCCATTCAACGCTTTAGTAGCCGATGCAACGCTATTACACGCGTTTTTTAATGCCTCTTTACACTTGTTGAGATCGCTCTCTACTGCAAGTCGAGCAACATAAGCGCCAGAAATTATATTGTAAGCCTCACAAAAAACATTTAACGCCGTGCGCAGGCGCGCTTTCTTATTAGTTTCTTACTCGTTGGCCAAGCAAGAAAGAAGAACGTCGCGATTTTCATTAACATCTCTCTTGAATATCCGTTATTGTCAAACTAATGTTACACGGGGGCAGTGGTACCGCACTATCGCTTTCGAGCAACGTGGTTCCCGCTCTTTTAATTCCTTCATTTGACGGAGAAGAGCCTGAAGCAGAATACTCAACGAGAGGCTCGTCTGGCTCTTTCGGCGGAGATAGCATGTCAATCAACAAGTATTCACAGCTGTTGTTCGGGAACCCATACGCCTGCGCAACTACTCACGCGACCACAATCAGCAAGCAAGAAGATCACCGTCGTAGCGCTCACAGAAGCAAGGCGAAGTAGAGTTGTACGCTGCGGCCCAGTAGAGGGCCCTTAAAGGTACCGCTTCTCAATTTTGATCGATCTAGATGTTAATTGCAACTATGGTTCATGCTCCAACACGCCAAAGAATTTTTGCAAATCATCAATGGTAAAAACTTTACAGGATGATAGCGGACCAACTGACTCTTTATTCGAGACGTGCTGTTGATGCTCGGGTAGCGTGAGCCAGCGGAAGTCCGGTCATCCTGAAATAAAACTCAAAATCCAATTGTGAGCAAAATATAATAAAACAAAGACTGGTCGATGTGAAGCACGACTGTTACACTCACCAGAGAGAGAGAGGGAGGGAGAGAGTGAGAAAGATAGTGAGTTTTACGAATTAGTGTGAGAGAGAGCGAGAGAGACAGCGTGTGAGACGCGTCTCTATACCGGAGTATTCCCCCTCTAGCTCGGGTATCCGAGGAGAGGTGTACTCCAGTATATCGGGAGAGAGTTTGCGCGCGACCGCGTTCATCTGACGGGAGATCTTGACGGGAGATCTGTGCCTAGCTTGTATGGAAGCGGTAAGGTAGGGAGAGAGTAGCTTGCGCCGTAGATCACGGTCAGCGAGAATTGGCCCCGTACAGCGCGCAGGTAAGACTTCGTGACAGCCGATCATCATCGGCTCTCTCCGATTGCGCCCGCGAGTGGAAAGAAAGAGAGAGAGAGAGAGAGAATCCCTAATCGGGGTGAATCGCAGTTAGGTGCGAGGCGGGCTATTCGGTGTGTGAGTGAGATAGATAGCGCGATCGCCTAGCCCTTTCGCGTGTATAAAGTCTTTGCAGCTGGTTTCGCCGAGACAAACCACTGCGGCGAATTATTTTATTCAATTTTAATAAAGCTAGCTCCTTACTGAGGACACCAAAGCTAGAGTGCTGTGGTCGAAACGCCAATTTTTAAATTTTAAAGGTTTACTCTGGGGCTTCCACCAACGATAGTGGACGAAGAGTAAAAGCCTCGCTAAACGCTAAATAAAGCATACTGGTTCGCAAAGTCCGATAAAATTTTGTATTAACAATTTTAATAAAATTAATTCGTTCCCACGCGGGATCTAGTATATATTTTGGAGTGTGAGAGTAAAATACTAGATCCTTTCGGGAGAGGTAGCTGACTCGCCCCCCTACTCTTTTAAAGAAAATTATAATTAATTTTCTTTGCTTTATATACGGGACGGAAGGATATGACCTTCCTAATGACGTCAGCGTTCAATCTTACGGAAAACCAATGTTTGAACCGAGACGTCGTCATGCCTCTTCTAAGATTTGTGAGGGACAAGATAGAAGAGAGAGACGTGAGTACACGACTCCAAACAGAAAGCCACGACACCATCGTTCTTTGAGTAGAGCCTCAAGCAACGATCAACGTCGTGAGAGTTGTACGGAGAGACGTACTCAGAAACGTCATTCGAACCGCAAACTTGACGACCGAGCACATCCGGAAATTCCGGAGCAAGGTCACAAAGAGAGGTCGGATAGACGCAGAGAAATGCCTCAAGAGAAACGTGCGGTGGCGACTTGCGATCAATGTACTCGGCCGGATTCGTCCGATGGGTATCAGTCTGATCGCAAACCTACTCGTAGCAGATCCATTTCTCGTAGGGCGGCTGAAGGCCGACAAGAGAATAGGAATGCTTCTAGTAGTAGACGTAGGAGTTCCCGGACGGGTAATAGAGATGACCGTCGGGAAAGAGACTCCTACGAGGCCAGGCCAAGGTATCGTGCAGACGATAACTGAACGCACGATCGGACAGGGTGCGCACGAGAGCTGCGTATCTGGAACATGTCCTTTGATGGTGAGACCAAAAAGGACGCGGAAGAGTTTCTGAACCCTTTGCACAACCTCAGAAATGACAACGAGTTTTCAGTTCACAGTGCCCTGCCCAATGTGTTCTCAAAATCAGCTCTGATCTGGTATAGAACAGTTCAGCCATCTCTTCGAGATTGGCGTGATTGTGAGATCGAGTTCCTAAATGATTATGGCCGTATCATAAATGACGAAGATTTACTCATGGAACTTCGATCAAGAATACAAAATGAGGGAGAAAAGGCTACAACGTTTTTGAACAGTTTTAGAGCGATTGTGAACAGATTATAATGCCCTCCCTCATTAGAACAACAGGTGAAGATGGCCTACTCGCAGATGAGGCCAGATTACCGTAGGTACATACCAATACGTCAAATCAGAAGAGTACGAGCAGCACTTTACATGGGACACGAAATTATCTTGTTCCAACGTTAAGCGCAAAAAGCTCGTACCAGAAGCTTTCCAGAAACAGAGTGGTGGAGCACGAGTTTCGGGTAAAGTGGCGACTGTTACCAAAAGGAGTAAGGATGAGTCTTCTTATTCGGATAAACAGTCGTCCAAGAAAACTATTAAAAAGCAGAGCAAGAAAAGTGCGAAGAACTCGTCAAACTCTTATCAAACGAACACGAAGTAGTCGCTGTGTACGATATATCCAACGACGCTAATAGTTTTGAGAAACGGTACGGCAAATCAAATAATGTAGTGAGGGCCCGCTTTTCGAAATCCGTATCGTACGTGCTTGTTTCTTAATAGTCACCTGGGCAACAAAAGCAGAGCTCGGGTAAAAGGAAAGACGTTCTTTGACGGATTCTCAACTGCCTCAGCAAAATTTTTTTGTCCCACAAATGGCACAAAATCTGGTGAGGTATGTGCAACCTTAGGCGACGGCAGTAAACCCAACGAACCTGAGCACCAACTTTGTCGGCGTGTGTTTCACATGCCTAAAAGTCGGTCATAGGTCGTCGGATTGCCCGAGCCGAACCTGCTACCGATGAGGAAATATTGGGCACTCCGCTAAGCAGTGCTCTACTGAATTGGTAGCAAAGGAGTGCCAGCTGCGTGGAGCCAGCGGCATTACACTTCAAATGTGTCCGAACTGCGTCAGGTTCCTCCAAAACGTGGGAAACCTTAACGCAGGGCACCCGAGCTGCCCCGGGCGCCCTGCACTGCAGTAAGTAAACCGCGTGGTTTGCAAGGGCAAGAGTTTAACGTCGGAGAACCCTTTCAACTCTTTAAGAAGTCTAGCAAATTATTTGCTGACTTCTCTAAAATCCTTAAGAGGACGTCGAAGCTAGCATTTTTACCATCAGAGTAACTCTACCTAATGGCACATATTCGCAATTACAGTTTCACACTATTCTTCGTTATTTGCTGCTAGATTTCAATGAAATTTGCACAGGATATATAAAATGATGCAGAGAATTGAGCTGTGCATCGAAAAGCGGCGAAAATTAAAAGAAAAACCTTTCTGATTAGTCTAAAACTGCTAACCCCAACATCGATGCACCCATACAGCGCCACCTCTTGGGGAATATCCTTACTACATACGTATAACGTACGCGGTTGGGGTTAGCAGTTTTAGACTAATCAGAAAGGTTTTTCTTTCAATTTTCGCCGCTTTTCGATGCACAGCCCAATTTTCTGCATCATTTTATATATCCTGTGCAAATTTCATTGAAATCCAGCGGCAAATAACGAAGATTAGTGTGAAACTGTAATTGCGAAAAATGTGCCATTAGGTAGAGTTACTCTGATGGTAAAAATGCTAGCTTCGACGTCCTCTTAACGGAGACCAAATTCCCACTCAGACCGAAGTTGGTGTTGAAAGTAAGTCTGAGTGTAAAGATCCTAAACGTTCTGGGGATTCGACAGATGGAAAAGTTCTTAGAACACAACCTGTTAGTCCCACCCAAGCTTAGCAAGGAAAAACGTAACAAGGAACCTTATTAGACAAACAAAAGCGTGAAGCTAACAATTGGGCTAAAGAACCAAAGGAAAATATACTGTGGTATCAGAGATAGAATGGGTGAAGAAGGCGTAAAGAGATCGTTATCTCTTTGGTTGTTGCTCATCGTGACACCGCTGTGACACACCTGGTAAAGAGAACAAGAAGTCCTTGGTGGAGAAGGAAATTGTCCTCAACAAGGAGCCCTTGGTGGAGAAGGTAGTTGTTGATGGTGTGCAAAGTATGAACCGTAGAAACTCGTTACCGAGGAGTACAGTTCAAGAGGGGGAGGTGCCGCATCAAATACGTCTAAAATGACGCACACGGCATCGACTCCTAACGTCGACAGTCAAATCTAGTAGTTGATTGCTGGCATCCAATCGGATAACTGGCTATTTTTTTTGGTAAGACTAGATGGATAGTACTTTAAAGCACTTTTCGGTTCTGACGCCATGGTCTTTCTTGTACGATCAGATGGTGTCGAACAGTACAAATTTAAATGGAGACCTGTCAAGCTTATCGTATAAGGTGTGACTGAACCAGCACTTAAATTCCTTATATGAAAGTCAAATTAGGCGAAGCTATCTGGCGTATTGGCGAGAGTGATTGGAGACACTTCGTCAGAGATCTAGTCATGAGAAACTGCCGCACGTGTTCCATACGTTGACTCGGAGTTCTTTTGGAGAAGACGCTAACTGAGAAATCGCTTGAAGAACACGATAACTCAGAATTTGGTTGCAGAATATGTTAACTCAAAAATCGCATGGAAAACAAGCTAACTCAGAGTCTGGTTGGAGAAAACGGTAACTGAAAAATCTCTTACAGAAATGGTAACCTCACAATTTGATTGGGAACAACTATCACTCAGTATTCGCTTGATAAATACGTTAACTGAGAAATCGCTTGGAGTACACGTTAACTCAGAATTTGGTTGCAGAATATGTTAACATAAAAATCGCTTGGAGAACACGTTAACTGAGAAATCGCTTGGCGAAATCGTTAACTCAGAATTTGGTTGGGAATAGATTAATTCTAAAATCTATTGCAAAATACGTTAAATAAGAATTTATTTGGAGAACACGTATACTCAAAAATCACTTGGAACACACGTTAACTCAGAAATCGTTTGGAAAACACATTATCACAAAAATCGCTTAAAAAACAGGTTAACTCCGAATTTGCTTTGATAATACGCTAACTCAGAATTTGGTTGAAGAACACGTTTAGTCATAATTTGGTTGCAGAATACGTGAACTCAAAATCGCTTTGAGAATACGTTTACTGAAAAATCGCCAGGAAACACGTGATTTCAAAAATGGCTAGGAAAACAGGATAACTCAGAATTCGGTTAGAAAATACGTTAACTGAGAAATCGCGTGGAGAACATGTTAACTCAGAACTCGATTGGAGAACATGTTAACTGAGAAAACGCTTGGAGAACACGTTAACTCAGAATTCGGTTGCAGAATACGTTAACACAAAAATTACTAGAAAAACACGTTATCTCAAATATTGCTTGGAATACAGGTTAAATCAGAAATCGCTTGGAAACAAGCTAACTCGGATTCTGGTTGGAGAAAACGGTAACTGAAAAATTGCTTACAGAAAAGGTTACCTCAGAATTCGCTTGGGAAAAACGTTGACTCAGTATTCGCTTGGAGAATACGTCAACTCAGAATTCGCTTGAAAATAACGTTAACTCAGAAATCGTATCGAAAACCCGTTTATTCAGAATTTGGTAGAAGAATACCTTGACTCAGAATTCTCTTAGAGAACACGTTAAATGAGAAATCGCTTGGAGAACTCGTTAACTCAGAAATCGCATCGAAAACCCGTTTATTCAGAATTCGGTAGAAGAATACCTTGACTCAGAATTCTCTTAGCGAACACGTTAAATGAGAAATCGCTTGGAGAACTCGTTAACTCAGAATTCGCTTGGACACTAATTAAACTCAGAACTCGCTTGGAGAATACATTGACTGAGAAAACGCTTAGAGAACACGTTAAATCAGAATTTGGTTGCAGAATACATTAATTTGAAAATCGATTGGAACACACGTTAACTTAGAGTTTGCTAGAAGAATATGTTAACTCAGAAATCGCTGGGAAAACCCGTTAACTGAGAAAGCGCTTAGAGTACACTTTAACTCAGATTACGCATTGAGAATGCGTTAACTCAGAACTCGATTAAATAACATGGTAAGTCAGAAAACGCTTGGAGACCACATTAATTCAGAATTCGGTTGCAGAATACGTTAACTCAATAATCACTAGGAAAACACGTTATTTCAAAAATCGCTTGAAAAACAGGTTAACTCAGAATTCGCTTGGAAATCACGTTAACGCAGAATTCGCTTGGAGAACACGTTAACTCAGAATTTAGTTGTAGAATATATTAACTTAAAAATCGCTTGGAAAACAAGCTAACCCAGAGTCTGGTTGGAGAAAACGGCAACTGAAAAAACGCTTACAGAAATGGTTACCTCAGAATTCGCTTGGGAAGAACTTTGACTCATTATTCGCTTACAGGATACGTAAACTCAGAATTCGCTTGAAAGTCACGTTAATTTAGAAATCGCTTTGAGGACACGTCAACTCAATAATCGCTTGAAAAACACGTTTTCTCAGAAATTGGTTAAACAATACGTTGGGAATACTTTAATTAAAAAATCCCTTGGAAAATACGTTAAATAACATTTAAGTTGCAGAACACTATTACTCAAAAATTGCTTGGACAACGCATTAACACGGAATTTGGTTGCAGAATACGTTATCTCAGAATTCTCTTGGAGAACACGTTAACTGAGAAATCGCTTGGAGAACGATTTAACTGAGAAATCGCTTGGAACACGCGTTAACTAAGAATTCGCTTGGAGAATACGTTAACTGAAAAATCGCTTGGAAAAACGTTATTAATTGAATTTTTGGGTTATTAATATGCACCATTTAGGATGCAATTCTTTTATTACGGCTTATTTTTTTGTCTATAGCTTTGAATATTTGCCAATCAAACTCGTGTTTTTTGCTTGGTACATGTTGAAAAACAACAGAATATTTCTTTTTTTATGTTTATTTACTCGTGTGTTTATTTGTCTTTTTGTTCGTTCTACGTAAGATACATCACGTTCCTTACAGTTAAGCTTGTATACTACATTATTTAATGTATTTCTATCTGTAATGTCTTTCACTTTGATTATAATGTTATTTAATTTATTTTCTAGAGATGGAATGGTTTTAATTTTTTTTCGCAACATTCTTTCATTATTGTTTATTTATACGTAAGATTATACTATTTTGCAATAGACGCAATGATCCTATATTCTAATGCTATAGCCCATATCCGTATGTATTTAAATTTTCAACTAAATTTTGTCTCAGAGAATTAGCAAGATCATTGTGTATTTTATTTATATAAACAAAATTTTCCAAATATTTTATCTAAATTATCGGTATTTTATTATTTTAGAGCATGGAGAATTTCCATCGAAACGTTGCAATGTAATGTAAACAATACAGTGTGTTCATCAATTATCGATATAATACCTAATCTACAAACTAAATTTTTGTCCAAATGATATTATATCAGTGACGTTCTTAGGTAACTGGATATTAGTTAAATTCTTAATACAACTGTCAGTGTTCATAATATTTGTTAATTTGCACATCCAATATCACGTAAAATTGATATGATCTATAATTTAATTAACGGATCAATCAAATTGTCTAACCAAAAATTTCATCAAAATAATATAATTAAAATAAAAGAGTATTTGATTAAAAATAATTATCCGGAGGGATTTATAGAAAAATACATAAAGAAACGTCTTGCTATCTGAAATAACCAACAAAATAATCGAAGCAGAATCGAAAGTACTAAATTTAAACAGGTCCTTATTTTACCTTATTCTAAAGTTCTCTATGAAAAAATGACGATCAATTTAAAAAAACATGGAATTAAAACCATTCCATCTGTAGAAAATATATTAAATGATATCATAATCAAAGGAAAAGACATTACAGATAGAAATATATTAAATAATGTAGTATACAAGCTAAACTGCAAGGAATGTGATGTATCTTACGTAGGACAAACAAAAAGATAAATAATCACACGAGTAAATAAACGTAAAAAAAGAAAATATTCTGTTGTTTTTCAACATGTACAAAGCAAAAAACACGAGTTTGATTGGCAAAATTTCAAAATTTTAGACAAAGAAATAAGCCGTGATAAAAGAATTGCATCCGAAATAGTGCATATTAATTTGCAAAAGAAATCAATTAAGAGGACGTCGAAGCTAGCATTTTTACCATCAGAGTAACTCTACCTAATGGCACATATTCGCAATTACAGTTTCACACTATTCTTCGTTATTTGCTGCTAGATTTCAATGAAATTTGCACAGGATATATAAAATGATGCAGAGAATTGGGCTGTGCATCGAAAAGCGGCGATAATTGAAAGAAAAACCTTTCTGATTAGTCTAAAACTGCTAACCCCAACATCGATGCACCCATACAGCGCCACTTCTTGGGGAATATCCTTACTACATACGTATAACGTACGCGGTTCTTACTTTCCTCCCTAGCATTAATTCTGAAGGTGACATACGCGTTTCACTATGCATCATTGTCCTATATTGGAGCAAAATAGTTTGCAATTCGTAATCTAAATTTGTTTGACTCGCAACTTTACGCAGGGAATTCTTAATTAATTGTACATAGCGTTCAGCCTGTCCATTAGTCGCTGGATGAAATGGCGCAATTAATTTATGTAAAATACCATTTTATTTTAAAAATTTTTTAAATAATCCTGATGTGAACGTTCTACCATTATCAGATACTAACACTTTTGGATAACCAAAACATGCAAAATTTTTTTTGCAAATTAGTATTGTATTTTCGCTTAGCATGTTTTTTACAATGTACACTTCCGGCCACTTAGAAAACGTATCAACTAGTATAAAAAATATTTTATTCATGAAAGGACCTGCGAAGTCCACATGGACGCGCTCGAACGGCTCTGTTGCTGGCTCCCATACATGCTTATCCGCTTTTACTGGATTGTTTCTCACAGATTGACATTCCATACAACTTTTAACTAAATTTTCAATATCTTTGTCTATATTGAGCCACCAACAGTGCCCTCTCGCAAGACATTTCATTTTTACAATTCCAAAATTACCTATATGTAACTCTTTTAATACTCGTGATTGTAATACTTTTGGAATTACTATCTTATGACCACGAATCAAAATATCATTTTCTGTAGAAAACTCTTGGGTATTTATTCCCCATGTATCTTTATTCGTTATGATTTTACCGTTTTTCAATTTATCAATTATGTTTTATATATATATGGGGTATTCCACGTGAAGTGGTCCGATCAAAATTTTAAAATGCACCAAATTTTGGGTACACATTGCAAATGTTTTTCAGAATACAGAAAAAAATTTTTAGGTACTGGAATCTATTTGCTCAAAAGTTATTCTAACCTCAAAAAGTGAATTTTTCCATATTTTTTTCAACACCAGCTGGGTTTACCGCTATATAACTCAAAATCTATCAACTTTTACTATAGAACATTATATGTAACATTCGTTGCTAATTATATCTAAAATTTATTCTTCTGGGTTAGAATTTCTAATCTCAAGGTCAATGTTACATAAACTACATGTCAATATTCAACTTGAAAAAAGTGCAAGTGCGCCACCTTTGATTTTTTCATCCAAAAGTCTGAAAGAAAGCTTGGAGCAATACCTTTCAAATGGTCTGTAGCATTTTTATGGCCTCCAATTCTGTAAAAAGTTATGACAATTTAAAGAAAGACAAAAAATTCACAAAAATTAACATGGTAATTCCCATTTAAATTTTTAAAAAAATTTCGTGTTCCTTTAAATTGTCATAACTTATTACAGAATTGGAGGCCATAAAAATGCTACAGACCATTTGAAAGGTATTGCTCCAAGCTTTCTTTTAGACTTTTGGATGAAAAAATCAAAGGTGGCGCACTTGCACTTTTTTCAAGTTGAATATTGACATGTAGTTTATGTAACATTGACCTTGAGATTAGAAATTCTAACCCAGAAGAATAAATTCTAGATATAATTAGCAACGAATGTTACATATAATGTTCTATAGTAAAAGTTGATAGATTTTGAGTTATATAGCGGTAAACCCAGCTGGTGTTGAAAAAAATATGGAAAAATTCACTTTTTGAGGTTAGAATAACTTTTGAGCAAATAGATTCCAGTACCTAAAAATTTTTTTCTGTATTCTGAAAAACATTTGCAAAGTGTACCCAAAATTTGGTGCATTTTAAAATTTTGATCGGACCACTTCACGTGGAATACCCCATATATAAATTGATGAATCGGTACTTATGGCGACAAATTCTTACGGGAAATGGGAATTGTGCTTACTTTGGGGGAATTATGCCGACGTCAGCATAATTCCACCGAAAATTCAAGCATGTATCGGTACTTATGCCGACACACAAAAAATCGGAAAATTAGCTTTGTGAGCCTCCGGCCTCCGGCACCTCGAAAGACGTTATGACTTCAATCCTTCATTAATATTATGTTATATAACGTCAAAGCGGGGCTTACAAAGCTAATTTTCCGATTTTTTTGTGTGTCGGCATAAGTACCGATACATGGTTGAATTTTCGGTGGAATATGCTGACGTCGGCATAATTCCCCCAAAGTAAGCACAATTCCCATTTCTCGTAAGAATTTGTCGGCATAAGTACCGATTCATCAATTTATATATATATTATTCATACTCGCTCGTATAATTTCATCCGGTGTAACAGGTAAATTTTCAATTACATTCGTATAATAAATATTTACAACATCCAATTCTTTATCTGTTTCACACACAGGCAGCCTCGACAAACAATCAGCATTTGCATTTTCTTTTGACGTTTTATATCCAATTTCATAATTAAAACCACGTAAAAATATAGCATAGTGTTGCATACGCATAGCACTGTAAATTGGTAAACTTTTGTTCGGTGCAAAAATATGTGTTAACGGTCTATTATCCGTAACAAGTATGAACTTATTTCCAACTAAATATAAATGAAAACGTTTTACAGCGTACACAATAGCAAATGCTTCTTTGTCTATCTGACTGTATTTTTGCTGGGTCTTATTGACCATTTTCGATATGTACTGAATAGCTTTTTCTTGTCCGTCAGGAAACCGATGAGAAAGTACCGCTCCTACGCCATAATGACTAGCATCGGTTGCAAGTACTAAAGGAAGTTTTGGATTATAAAATTCCAAACATTTATCACTTGTAAAAGCTCGCTTCGCTCCTTTGAAAGCTGCTTCATGAACTATTGTCCATTTAAATTTAGATTCATTTTGTAGTAAATCGTACAGAGGCTTCAAAATTTGGTGTATATTCTTTATAAATCTGTGATAATAGTTTATCATACCTATTAATGCGCGAACTTGGCTTACGTTCATAGGTCTAGGCATTTTCTCAACAGCTTCCATCTTTCTTTATCTTTATTTATACCATTCTTATTTATTATGTAACCGTAATATTCAATTTCCGATTTTAAAAATTCATTTTTATCTAAATTAATTTTTATATTATGCGCATCTAAAATTTGTAATACCGATTCAACTCTTTGTAAATGATCTTTCATAGTTTTAGCTGCAATTCGAATATCATCAATAAAACATTTGACACCTGGAATGTGACGAAGTCGATTATCTAATACTTTTTGCCAAATCGCTGATGCGGGCGCTTCACCGTACATTAATCGTTTACATGTATATGGTTAAGGTTAAAATATTTGCGCTGCTTTCGTCAACTTCCAATTGCAAATAGGCTTGTTTTATGTCAATTTTTGAAAATATAGTGCATTCAAACATTCCTGTAAACAAATCTTCAATACTTGGTAAGGGATGATCATCTATATGCAATTGGGGATTCACAGTAACGCTATAATCACCGCACAATCTAACGCAATTATTCTTTTTTAATACCGGTACAATCGGAGTTGCAAATTCAGAAGCATCTACTTTTTCTAAAATTCGTTCTTTTTCTAACCTATTTAATTCTTGTTCAACTAGTGGTAGAAATGTGAACGGTACTGGTCTAGATTTTAAGTGCACGGGTTTAGCATTATCTTTCAATATTAATTTAGCTTTAATTCCGCGAATGCTACTCATATCTTTGCGCGTTAGATTTTTGTATTTACTAAAAAGTTCCTTAATGTTGGGATTGTAATCACAATTATTTATTTCAAATATAGAAAATAAATTATCTGTAAGTTTTGTTTTTAAAAATGCTCTTATCCATTCGCGGCCTAATAATGGATGACGATCTATTTCAGTTATGTATAAGTGTAGTTTGTAAATATTGTCCTCGTAAGAAACATTTACTGATATGTATCTCAAAATTCGAATTTGACGACCACAATATGACACCAACTGTAATTTCGTAGCTAGTAACGGATACCCCTTAAAAAGTTGTTTTGCCATCTCTTCACCTATTAACGTAACTGCAGCACCACTATCCACTTCAAATTGTATTGATTTACCTTGTACCGATAGCGTTGTCCAAAATTTATCTCTTCCATTTGTCTGCTCCGCTGATAAAATTTCCAAGATTTCACCCGATTCTTCCATAGTTGGCAGATGTTGTATGGAATTTGTATATCTTGATTTAGATTTCTTTTTAAAGCAAACTTTTGATAAATGACCGGCACCTCCACAAAAATTGCATTTTATTTGTTTACATAGCGTGCATTTATTCGCTAGGTGATTGCCTCCACATCGGTGACATTGAATATTTTGTTTGCTAATTTGCCCTTTTTGATTGGAATATGTATTAGTTTGTTTCTTTTTGTAAGCAGGTTTCTTATGGTTGGATTTCCAATCTGTGTTTATATAGACTATAGCGTCGTCACTTAATGCCAGCTTATTTAATACACCCGATTCGCGTTAGTTCCATGGCTGAAGCTGTTTGTAATCATTTGTCGTTTGTAAGATCTTTCGTTTCTAATAGCCTATTTTGAACACGCTTATTTGCAAGACCAAACACAAACTGATTTCGCAAAGCGGTTTTCTGGAAATTTCGAAATTCACACATTAAGCTTAATTTGTTTAATGCATTCGCAAATGATTGTATATCCTCGCCAGGTTGTTGTTTACGACAATTGAATTTGAAATTTCCAGCAATTTCTAGTACAGGTGGAGAATATAAGTTTTGTAAATCTTCTTGTAATCCTTCATATGTTTTTGTAAACGGATCCTTAGAACCCAAATAATCACACAGATTATCAAACGCTGCTGTACCAATATAATGTAGAAGATATGGCACTTTTGAATCATCTTTTACTTTCATAATTTTTAAATTTTTACAAACACTGTGATATTGTTTCCGACTCGTCGCCAATTTGTTATGTACGTAAGGCGTGGGTAACTAATGTACACTCGTAATTGTATATATATATATTTATTGTATATTTCGGTTAGCACAGTTCACGTGTACAATAAGAGAAAGATCCGTAGAGTAATACAGCTAGGCTACGACTGCTCCCGTTGACCATGCTTTTTATATATATTATCTATATACTTATACTCATATGTGTACAATACAAATACATATACTCTGTTTACATACATACATATTTACATACATTATACAAGGATCTAACAGTCGTATTTATGTGTATATATAATAGAATATCTCGTCAATATTTCGTCAATTTCCTGATATTTGTAATTTTTTCTCGGTTCCGAAAGATATTTTCAAATTGAAAATTAAGCATATTAGAATATTGCAGGGCTGCTACTACAAAATTTAAGAAAATAAAATGCTTTCGAGGTAAAACCTTCTACCGCTTAGCCGCGGATATGGGCTATAGCATTAGAATATAGGATCATTGCGTCTAGTGCAAAATAGTATAATCTTACGTATAAATAAACAGTAATGAAAGTATGTAGCGAAAAATGTCTTGCAGTACTTCCAACTTAAAGTCAGGGTAATAAAATTTATGTCCAAGGTAATGCCTTTTTCAAAAAAATTCTGAGTTACCGCAGTTTTAAAGAAAATTCTATTGTTAACGCAGTTTTCAAAACAATTCCGAGTTAACGGAGTTTTAAAGAAAATTCTGAATTATCGCAGTTTTATATGAAGACGACGGTATAGTTAATTTTCTAGATTTAATTAAACGATCATCGTAAACATGTATTTTATGTAAATTATTTTGTATAATGATGTAAAAAGTTACATGCATTAGAAGCTATACTTTTCAATAAATTATACAGCAGATATAAGGCTCTAATAAGCTTTGAAATGCTCAAGTAAAAAAGTCCTCATAAATGTGTTTAACTAAAGAATAAGTTGAACTGTCAACTACTGATAAAAAGTGAAATTAGAGATAAAATTACAATTAGAATTAAAATAAAATTTCGTAAAAATTATGAACAAGTTATTAATAAAAAATAATTACCCAATATTAGAAACCTACACATAAAAACTTCTTTAAACAAAATAAAAAATAATAAGAAAAATTATATAAATACTACTATTTTTAGTAAATAGAAAATTTTATGACCATTCTCATAATTCTGGAAAGTTTATATTCAATTGTAAAATTAGGAAAAGATAGAACAAAGGTTTTAGACAAAACTAACGTTGTTTCTGTCTATTTACATGTATAAGTTATCCGGTATCATATATTGGTGAAACAAAAAGAACAGTAAAAATTCGAATAAATGAATGTAAAAGCAGTAAAAATAATCAATCGGTAGTTTGAGCACTTTCGTTAAATTATAATCATGAATTTAATTGAAAACAGATAACAAGTTTAGATGTAGAATTTAATTATAAAAGTAGAATTATTTCAGAAACAATAGTATAAATAAGAAAGAGGTCATATATTCTTTGAATAAAGCTTATTTCCCTTTTCTAAGGAATTGAAAATAAAAGGTTTAATTATGGTTAGTAACATGCGTTCACATTACGTACTTGTTTGACACTAATTTATATATAGATAGGTGAAAATGATTGTATATATTCAGTACGATGAGATTTTTGTCAGATTAATAACGTAAACTGTCTTTGTGTTGATTTAAGTTTATATTAGTTTTCCGATTGTGTGATTTATTAATGAAAATTATTTTGTTTAGTCTGAGGAGGTTGGTAAATTTTGCCAAGGAAACATTGCACTTAACATAAAAATGGTTAATTTATTTATTTAAACTAAAAAAACATACCTGGCCCTCAAGAAAAAAATAATCCTTTCAATTTTATAAATTAACAATGGAAGGTGAAATTCAAGCTTTATTATCATTATAATAATGATAGGTTATGGAAATAATGTTTAGGTGGGATGCTCAGGCTTCCACTGTGACTGAAGGGTTAATAGATTGATTGTAAAAAATATTTAGCCTAATTTTTGCGAAATATGATAAATTGATGCTACTGAATATAATTAATGTAACTATTCCATTGTAATAAATGTAATAATTTTTAATAAATTTTAGCACCTCAAGGACGAGACAAATTGTCTCCATAAAGTTATGCAATTAATTACTAAAATTAGAATATGTAAAGTTCTTACGTGGCGCTCTTGATTGATTGTAACCTCTTCAACCTTTGTTTTGACTTGTGGCATCCAAGGTGGATCAATAACAGGTAATGATTCAATACCAATTTTCGGTGAAGGTAAAGTAAATTCAATTCCCGGAGGCGGAACTTTAAATGTCAAGTGCGCTGATTCTTCCATTCTAGGCCAAACTTGGTATCTAAATTTCCATAATATTTGAAATTTTAATACCGAATTAATTCGTATTAGTGGGTTTAAGTGTTGTAAATCACGATGCATAATATCAGTAGCCTGAGATGGAGCACGAACTGCAGCTACGATAAATAACGAAGCTGCCGATGCAGCAACTTCTTGATTCATTTCTAATAGCAACTCCCATGCAACCCGTAAAATGTCTGTAAAAAGCTCTTCAGATATAATAACTGCACCTTTTAAAAGAGTAGCCAGTGGAGAATAAAAAGAATCAATTGCTTGATGTTTTATATATTTTAACATTGGATGGGATTCTTTTTCCTTATCGTCTTGCACTGGATAAACAGCTTTTAGAAAATTTTTATCATAAATTGAATTAAGTTTTGTTAAAATCTTTACTGAATCAGTGTTTCCCTTGAAACTGTGTGATGTATGACAATCTTCAACAGTTTTGCTACACCTGTAAAAAATTTAAATGCAATAAAATAATAGAACATAATATTTTTACCAAAGTATGTAACATATATTAATTAACAGTGTAGTATTTACTTCGTTTTATGTTCCATGCTATCTTTTCTTCGTGCAGGTGAAATTTGTATATTAATTGGTTCTGATACTTTTCTACTTCTTTTATCTTTTTTATTATAATCTTTTTTATTTTTATCGCGAAAGGACTCAATACCATTAGATATATCAAACTTTTTACCATAAACTTTCTGAATTGATTTCATTAATCTTTGACTTGATCGTATTTGTCGCCTGTGGCAACAAGGATGACAAAAGTTTTGATGGCTACAATGATAGTTTAAACTACTTATCACTTGGACCACAACCTTCATCCAAGGAAATATTTTGCTTGTATCTTCAGTATCGTTACTATCACTTGGACTTTCAGGGGGTTGATCATCACTTAATATACCAGGTGATTCTTCACCGCTGATTTCTCCAAATATACCGGCTTCCGAAGTGTCGCTTCTATCAGATAACGAACTAACTTTTCGTTTACATTGAACTGAATCTGCACGGCGAACTAAAAAAAATGTATCATAAGTTACATCCATAATAAATTTTATGTATAAAAAAAATTTACAAAAAAAATTTGTTTTCAATTATTACTTTATTCACGAAAGTAGTTAAGTAACCACCTTTGACAGTCAAAACATGACCGCCAATAACCCCTATAGCGATTGAATGCGGCGCGACGGAAATAAATGCAGTATATTTATGTTGAACAGAAAACAGACGCTTGCGCAGAGCATCTTGGCTCCGGGTGGTTGACTTAGGCGCGACCGATTCAAATGATAAAGATGGATGGGCGCAATTTATACTAATTATAATATATAATTTTATTCTAATTATAATTAAGCATTATAAATGTTTAAAATGAAATTTTTTTTATAATTGTATAATAATGTGGAGATGCTTTTCTACCACACTAAGGTAACTGCCATTTTGTTTTTTTTGTAATGTTCATGCTAACAGATTCATTGTTATAAGGCAACAAATATACATTTCTATTGATATATAAACATATATATATATATATATATATATATAACCGACGCGGTGGCGGAGTGGCAGAGACGCACCTCGGCCGGTCACGGAAGTTAAGCAGTATTGAGCGCGGTACCCAAGTGGATGGGTGACGTTCTCGGTCGCTTGGCTTTCGTGGCGGGTTAGGTGTTTTTTCACACTTCACAATGTGAGCGGGAGGTGTGAAACATTCGGTTTCGGTGTCAAGGCCTACGCAATGTGACTTTGACACCCAAAAGAATGTTTCGAGTATACCGGCCATCTCGAGTGAGGTTTTCCCTGCTTCACAGGTTTCCCTCATCCACGGGCATAACCCCGGGCGAATGCGAGATGGTGGGGTTTTTAAGGGAGGGATAAAAGCACCCACACATAGGTGGTAGGTGAACACCGTTAAAGTTCCCAGGGATAAACGGTAGGAAGTGCCAGGAAAAAAAAGGGCACAAAATCAAGAATAAAAAAAAAAAAAAGAATATATATATATACATATATGGGTGGTTCTCTGTGACATCGAAGATGAAAAAAATAAATATTGCTATAACTGTGGGAATATGTTTTAGAGGTATCCAGTAGTTCTCCTGAATTTTTTCAGATTTTTTCTGGGCCATTATTTTAAGTTACAGAGAGCCAAAGTTGACATTTTAGCACTTTTTTGCATTATATGCCCATTTTCATGAATTTTTAGCTCCCAGGGGATGCATTTTTCACTAAAAACATAAGTATGACTTTTTTTGTAAAATTTTCCGAACTTTTCATTAAAAATACTTTTAAAGACATAAATGTATGCTGTCACACTCTTGTAAGCCATTTAAACCTTAAATAGTGAAAATCAGCAATTCTGCTCCGGACTCTGGTAACCTAATACTGTCTAAAAGATGTCTTTTTATAGTCAGAAACTGCCTAAAAATTTCCAGAGTGGGTCTAAATTATTAAGATCACTTATGGTCAAAATATCCGGGAAAAGTGCCCGAAATATTAATAGAAATGTATATTTGTTGCCTTATAACGATGAATCTATTAGCATGATCATTGCAAAAAAATTTGTGCACTTACCTTGGAGTGGTAGAAAAGTATCTTCACTTGTTTCAGTATCCATCTAATCCCCTGTAAGCTGCTAAAAATACAAATATTATTATACAAATGTAAAAAATTAATTTTTAAACATTTATAATGCTGAATTTTTAGTTTTACATCCCCTACAAGAATTATAATACTAATCTGAAGGATTACTATAAATATATAAACATCATTATTACAATAACTGAATATACGTATTTAATACAAAAGATATATAAATAAATCGGATATATAATTATAATGAATAATATGATAACGTGACAGTGACAAGTTTGTGAAATCTAAAGAATGTATTGCTGAATAATAATAATAATGTTGATACTTTTATAGTAATCCTTCAGATTAGTATTATAATTCTTGTAAGGGATTTAAAACTAAAAATCCAGCATTATAAATGTTTAAAAGATAATTTTTTATAATTTTATAATAATATTTGTGTTTTTAGCAGCTTACAGGGGATTAGATGGATACTGAAACAAGTGGAGATACTTTTCTACCATTCCAAGGTAAGTGCACAAATTTTTTTGCAATGATCATGCTACTAGATTCATCGTTATAAGGCAACAAATATACATTTCTATTAATATTTCGGGCACTTTTCCCGAATATTATGACCATAAGTGATCTTAATGATTTAGACCCACTCTGGAAATTTTTAGGCAGTTTCTGAGTATAAAAAGACATCTTTTAGACAGTATTAGGTTACCAGAGTCCGGAGCAGAATTGCTGATTTTCACTATTTAAGGTTTAAATGGCTTACAAGAGTGTGACAGCATACATTTATGTCTTTAAAAGTATTTTTAATGAAAAGTTCGGAAAATTTTACAAAAAAAGTCATACTTATGTTTTTAGTGAAAAATTCATCCCCTGGGAGCTAAAAATTCATGAAAATGGGCATATAATGCAAAAAAGTGCTAAAATGTCAACTTTGACTCTCTGTAACTTAAAATAATGGCCCAGAAAAAATCTGAAAAAATTCAGAACTACTGGATACCTCTAAAACATATTCCCACAGTTATAGCAATATTTATTTTTTTCATCTTCGATGTCACAGAGAACCACCCATATATATATGTATATAAATTAATTAATATTTTTATCGGTCTTACAGTCAATTATATGGGCAGTCAGATTGCCTCTACTTATTATAACCCCCGAAGAATCTATAAAAACGAAAATAAAAAATAAAAACTAAAAACACTAACTGAAAATAAAAACAAATTATTAATAAAGCAATCTGACTGCCCCCCTGCACCAAAAATCTACTAACCCCAAATATGCTGTCCGACGTTTCGAGCTCGCTGCTGCTCCTCATCAGGGACTGAAATGAAAAACTATTTCACACGATATTTATACCCTCAAAAAAGCCTCCCCACTCCAAGGACCCACACCTAAATAAATTCACACCAATAAACTAAGTTAAGTTAAGATAGGATGATAAATCTTATTTAATTTACTTGACTCTAACATTAAATTAACATTCTTATCATTCTTAAATATAATAAATAATGTAGTTCTTAATGTAGTTGGTAAAACAAATTCTTATCTTAAAGATAGTTGGAGTTTTTATAATACGATGAAAGATGTGATTATTCCGAATAATTGTAAAATGATCTCATTGGATGTTGTATCTTTGTTTACAAACGTTCCTTTAGATTTTGTGAATGATATAATAATAGAAAAATGGTCAGATATTAGTTTATATACTATTTTAGATATTAATGAATTTACCAAAGCACTTAATTTAGTATTTAATAATACATTGCCCAATGAGATCACCGTTGTCACCTGTAATAGCTAATTTAGTAATAGAAAAGTTAGAGGGTATTGCTTTGTCAAAATTGAGTTTTGAACCAATGATTTTTATTAGATTTGTTGATGACATCTTTACGATAGTACCTGAATGTTTTGTTGATGAAATGGTTGATGTTTTTAATTCAATTCATGATAGAATTAAATTTACAGTAGAGGTTGAGATTGATAAAGAATAAAATTTTTTATATATTAAAGTTATTAGGGATGATAAAAATCAAGTTAAATTAAATTGGTATAGAAAGCCTACTTGGTCGGGTAGATTTTTAAATTTCCATTCTCATCACCAGTTCAGTGACAAGATTGGTGCGTTGAAAGGTGTTATTGACCGTGCCGTTGGACTGTCACACGGTGATTTTAGAAAAATAAATTTGAATTTAGTTAAAAAAACTTTTGTTAATAATAATTATCCGATAGGTTTGATTAATAGAGTGATCGAAGAGAGAGTGTATCAAATTTATAATAGTAAATTAAAAGTTAGAGTAGATATTAAAAATGATGCATTTGTTGTTATACCGTATGTTAGAGGTTTATCTGAAAGAATAAGAAAAGAATTTAAACAACTAGATATTCAAGTTTTTTTTAGAAATATTAATAATTTAAGTTTTTTGTTTAATAATTGTAAGGATAGAGATAGAAAGGATGATAAATCTGGAGTTGTTTATAAAGTAAATTGTATTGATTGTGATAAGTGTTACATTGGTCAAACTAGTAGATATTTGAAAAAGAGAATTTATGAACATAAATATAGTTTCAGGAGTGTATCTTTCACATCAGGTTTGAAAGAGAATTGTTTAGATTTTGTTCATTCATTTGATTTTAATAATGTAGAAATTTTAGAACAAAATATTATGAATAAATCTAAAAGAGAAAGTCTTGAGAATATTCATATATTTAAGACATGATAAGAATGTTAATTTAATGTTAGAGTCAAGTAAATTAAATAAGATTTATCATCCTATCTTAACTTAACTTAGTTTATTGATGTGAATTTATTTAGGTGTGGGTCCTTGGAGTGGGGAGGCTTTTTTGAGGGTATAAATATCGTGTGGAATAGTTTTTCATTTCAGTCCTTGATGAGGAGCAGCAGCGAGCTCGAAACGTCGGACAGCATATTTGGGGTTAGTAGATTTTTGGTGCGGGGGGGGGGGCAGTCACATTGCTTTATTAATAATTTATTTTTATTTTCAGTTAGTGTTTTTAGTTTTTATTTTTTATTTTTATTTTTATAGATTCTTCGGGGGTGATTATAAGTAGGGGCAATCTAACTGCCCATATAATTGACTGTAAGACCGATAACAATATTAATTAATTTAGTTATACTACAGTCGACTTAAGTAATCTACATACATAATATTAAAATTTTATAAGTGAAATTGTGAATTTTTCTGTAAAAACCCCTTATACTGTAAAAAATATTTAGTGAATGTCATTTTTTATGAGTCCATTGTGATCGCATTGATACGAGGATAAATTTACCACTATTACAAATTTTTTAAAGAGTCGTTTTTTATTAGTTTTTTGGCTTGGAAGTTTCAGTAGTCCGCGTACGTACGTACGTCCGTACGTACGTACGTACAACTTTTTATACATACATTTTACCATTAATTATTACAATTGCACAACCGATAATTAATTTTGTTGTCAACAATTAATTGTCGTGGTGCCAGGTATAAACTGTATGTATTTAAAAATTATAATAAATATATATTATTTGTAATATTAATAACAAATTATATTTAGAAATATATCTAAAATAAGCATTTTTCTGTGAATTCCCATTTTACTGTAAATAATTATGTAAATAAACAATATCTTTTTAAGACTTTATGTGTCCCTGGAATTATGACAAACAGTTCCTAGATCTTTCGGGAATTTCGGTGGAAATTCGGGATGAGTCGACTAATTACGAGGTTTCCTGGATATTTCGGGAATTTCTGAAATATTTCAGAAAGACTCCACTAATTACGGGATATCCTGGATATTTCGGGAATATCTGAGAAAATTCGTGATGACTCTACCAATTACGGAATTTCCTCGATCTTTCGGGAATTCCTGAGGTATTTCGGGATGACGCTACTAATTACGGGAATTTCTGGATATTTCGGGAATTTCTAGAAAAATTCGGGATGACTACTAATTACGGGATTTCTTGGATATTTCGGGAATTTCTCAAATATTTCATATAGACTCCACTAATTACGGGATTTTTTGGATATTTCGGGAATATCTGAGGAAATTCGTTATGATTCTACCAATTACGGGATTTCCAGGATCTTTCGGGAATTGCTGAGGTATTTCGGGATGACGCTACTAATTACGGAATTTCCTGGATATTTCGGGAATTTCTGAAATATTTCAGAAAGACTCCTCTAATTACGGAATTTCCTGGATATTTCGGGAATTTCTGAGCTATTTCTGGATCACTCTACTAATTACGGGATTTCCTGGATCTTTCGGGAATTTCTGAAATATTTCAGAAAGTCTCCACTAATTACGGAATTTCCTGGATATTTCGGGAATTTATGAGGTATTTCTGGATCACTCTACTAATTACGGGATTTCCAGGATATTTCGGAAATTTCTGAGTAAATTCGGGATAACACCAATAATAACGGGATTTTCTGGAAATTTCGGGAATTTCTGAAAAAATTCGAGATGACTAATAATTACGGGATTTTCTGGATATTTCGGGAATATCTGAGGAATTTCGTGACGATTCTACCAATTACGAGATTTCCTGGATCTTTCGGTAATTGCTGAGGTATTTCAAAAAAAACTCCACTAATTATGGTATTTCCCGGATATTTCGAGAATTTCTGTGGGATTTTTGGATAACTCTACAAATTAAGGGATTTCCTGGATATTTGGGGAATTTCTGAGGTATTTCTGGATAACCATACTAATTACGGGATTTCCAGGATATTTCGGGAATTTATGAGATATTTTGGAATGACGCTACTAATTACGGGATTTCCTTGATATTTCGGGAATAACTGAGGAAATTCGTGATGACTCTACCAATTACGGGATTTCCTGGATCTTTCGGGAATTTCTGAGGAAATTCGGGATAACAACAATAATAACGGAATTTCCTGGATATTTCGGGAATTTCTGAATATATTTCAGAAAGACTCCACTAATTACGGGATTTTCTGGATATTTCGGGAATTTCTGAGGAAATTCGGGATAACACCAATAATAAACGGAATTTCCTGGATATTTTCGGGAATTTCTGAAATATTTCAGAAGACTCCACTAATACGGGATTTTCTGGATATTTGGGGAATGTCTGAGAAATTTCGTGATGACTAATAATTACGGAATTTCCTGGATCTTTCGGGAATTCTGAATATTTCAGAAAGTCTCCACCTAATACCGGAATTCCCTGGATATTTCGGAATTTATGAGGTAAAAATTCGGGATAACACCAATAATAACGGAATTTCCTGGATATTTCGGGAATTTCTGAAATATTTCAGAAAGACTCCACTAATTACGGGATTTTCTGGATATTTGGGGAATGTCTGAGAAATTTCGTGATGACTAATAATTACGGAATTTCCTGGATCTTTCGGGAATTCCTGAGGTATTTCGAGATGACGCTACCAATTACGGGAATTTCTGGATATTTCGGCAATTTCTAAGGTATTTCTGGATCTCTCTACTAATTACGGGATATCCAGGATATTTCGGAATTTCTGTGTAAATTCGGGATAACACCAATAATAACGGGATTTTCTGGAAATTTCGGGAATTTCTGAAAAAATTCGGGATGACTAATAATTACGGGATTTTCTGGATATTTCGGGAATATCTGAGGAATTTCGTGACGATTCTACCAATTACGAGATTTCCTGGATCTTTCGGTAATTGCTGAGGTATTTAAAAAAAAACTCCACTAATTATGGTATTTCCTGGATATTTCGAGAATTTCTGTGGTATTTTTGGATAACTCTACAAATTAAGGGATTTCCTGGATATTTGGGGAATTTCTGAGGTATATCTGGATAACTATACTAATTACGGGATTTCCAGGATATTTCGGGAGTTTCTGAGATATTTTGGAATGACGCTACTAATTACGGGATTTTCTGGATATTTCGGGAATATCTGAGGAAATTCGTGATGACTCTACCAATTACGAGATTTCCTGGATCTTTCGGTAATTGCTGAGGTATTTAAAAAAAAACTCCACTAATTATGGTATTTCCTGGATATTTCGAGAATTTCTGTGGTATTTTTGGATAACTCTACAAATTAAGGGATTTCCTGGATATTTGGGGAATTTCTGAAAAAATTCGAGATGACTAATAATTACGGGATTTTCTGGATATTTCGGGAATATCTGAGGAATTTCGTGACGATTCTACCAATTACGAGATTTCCTGGATCTTTCGGTAATTGCTGAGGTATTTCAAAAAAAACTCCACTAATTATGGTATTTCCTGGATATTTCGAGAATTTCTGTGGTATTTTTGGATAACTCTACAAATTAAGGATTTTGCTGGATATTTGGGGAATTTCTGAGGTATTTCTGGATAACCATACTAATTACGGGATTTCCAGGATATTTCGGGAATTTCTGAGATATTTCGGAATGACGCTACTAATTACCGGATTTCCTTGATATTTCGGAAATATCTGAGGAATTTCGTGATGACTCTACCAATTACGGGATTTCCTGGATCTTTAGGGAATTTCTGAGGAAATTCGGGATAACAACAATAATAACGGAATTTCCTGGATATTTCGGGAATTTCTGAATATATTTCAGAAAGACTCCACTAATTACGGGATTTTCTGGATATTTCGGGAATATCTGAGGAATTTCGTGATGACTAATAATTACGGAATTTCCTGGATCTTTCGGGAATTCCTGAGGTATTTCGAGATGACGCTACCAATTACGGGAATTTCTGGATATTTCGGGAATTTCTGAGGTATTTCTGGATCTCTCTACTAATTACGGGATTTCCAGGATATTTCGGAAATTTCTAAGTAAATTCGGGATAACACCAATAATAACGGGATTTTCTGGAAATTTCGGGAATTTCTGAAAAAATTCGAGATGACTAATAATTACGGGATTTTCTGGATATTTCGGGAATATCTGAGGAATTTCGTACGATTCTACCAATTACGAGATTTCCTGGATCTTTCGGTAATTGCTGAAGTATTTAAAAAAAAACTCCACTAATTATGGTATTTCCTGGATATTTCGAGAATTTCTGTGGTATTTTTGGATAACTCTACAAATTAAGGGATTTCCTGGATATTTGGGGAATTTCTGAGGTATTTCTGGATAACTATACTAATTACGGGATTTCCAGGATATTTCGGGAATTTCTGAGATATTTTGGAATGACGCTACTAATTACGGGATTTCCTTGATATTTCGGGAATATCTGAGGAATTTCGTGACGATTCTACCAATTACGAGATTTCCTGGATCTTTCGGTAATTGCTGAAGTATTTAAAAAAAACTCCACTAATTATGGTATTTCCTAGATATTTCGAGAATTTCTGTGGTATTTTTGGATAACTCTACAAATTAAGGGATTTCCTGGATATTTGGGGAATTTCTGAGGTATTTCTGGATAACTATACTAATTACGGGATTTCCAGGATATTTCGGGAATTTCTGAGATATTTTGGAATGACGCTACTAATTACGGGATTTCCTTGATATTTCGGGAATATCTGAGGAATTTCGTGATGATTCTACCAATTACGGGATTTCCTGGATGTTTCGATAATTGCTGAGGTATTTAAAAAAAACTCCATTAATTATGGTATTTCCTGGATATTTCGAGAATTTCTGTGGTATTTTTGGATAACTCTACAAATTAAGGGATTTCCTGGATATTTCGGGAATTTCTGAGGTATTTCTGGATAACTCTACTAATTACGGGATTGGAATGACGCTACTAATTACGGGATTTCCTTGATATTCGGCAATATCTGAGGAAATTCGTGCTGACTCCACCAATTACGGGATTTCCTGGATCTTTCGGGAATTTCTGAGGAAATTCGGGATATCACCAATAATAACGGAATTTCCTGGATATTTTGGGAATTTCTGAGGTATTTCTGGATAACTCTACTAAATAAGGGATTTTCTGGATATTTCGGGAATATCTGAGGAAATTCGGGATGAATCTACCAATTACGGGATTTCCTGGATCTTTTGGGAATTCCGAGGTACTTCGGGATGATTCTACCAAATACGGGATTTCCTGGATATTACGCGAATTTCTGTGGAAATTCGAAATGTCTCCACTAATTGTGGAATTTCCTGGATATTTCGGGAATTTCTGAAATATTTAAAAAAAAACTCCACTAATTATGGTATTTCCTGGATATTTAGGAAATTTCTGATTTATTTCGGGATGACGCTACTAATTACGGGATTTCCTGGATATTTCGGGAATTTCTGAGGTATTTCGAAATGTCTCCACTAATTGTGGAATTTCCTGGATATTTCGGGAATTTCTGAAATATTTAAAAAAAAACTCCACTAATTATGGTATTTCCTGGATATTTCGGGAATTTATGTGGTATTTGTGGATAACTCTACAAATTAAGGGATTTCCTGGATATTTCGGGAATTTCTGAGGTATTTCGAAATGTCTCCATTAATTGTGGAATTTCCAGGATATTTCGGGAATTTATGAGGTATTTCGGGATGACGCTATAAGTTACGGGATTTCCTAGAAATTTTGGGAATTGCTGAAATATTTCAGAAAGACTCCACTAATTACGGGATTTCCTGGATATTTTTTATTTTAATACCTTGTTTTAATATATTAATATTTTTGTCTTCAATATTATTTTTGTTGACTATTTCTTGTTTTTGTTTTCTGTCAATACTTATTTTTACATTATCTTTGTTTTTAATTCTTCTTTATAATTTTGAGATTCTTCTATTACATTTTCTTTCGATATTGTATTTTTTTTAATATTGTGTCCCAAACCTTGTTTTAATCGCGAGCGAAGCGAGCGTTTTTGGCTAGTATTTTATTAATTATATATATATGTGTGTGTATATATATAGAGGCTTGCAATGTCTCGCTCGGTCGGTAGGGAATCGGTCCGTCGGATTAGATTGGAGTACAGCGATCAGGAAAGCCGCCACCTCAAGAGTCAGCGGAAGAGTGAATCTTGTTATTATTAGATATTCGTATAATTTAGATATTCTTATTTAAATGCTATTAAAATAATTTATTAATTAACATATTATATTAAATAATTTAATTATTTATATTGTGTTATTAATATTATAAATTGATTTATTGTTTAAATAAAATTTTAGTTATAAATTTCGAAATTTTTTTGTAACTGTATGTAAATTGTAAATATACTAAGTTGAAGTGAATAACTTCGCATTTTTTACGCGCGTAAAAATGTGAACAACTTCAAATTTTTTGCGCTCGAAAAAAATTGTAACTTATGTTTAGTATATTCATTTAGTCCATTAATTGTCGTGTTATTTATCCGCGGTTCTATTTCGTCATAATAAAATAATAGTTTTTAAATTATTTTGAGTGTAGATTAAATAGTTTGTTGGTATTAATTAAACTTTTGGATTTTTGTAGATTACATATCTTTGGAATTATATCAAAATTGTAAGCATAAAAAAGAACTGAAATCAAACTGGAATCGACAAGTATTTTGAAATAAATAAATATTTTTGATTCTAACTCCCATATTTTTTCTACTTATTCATATTTTAATTACACCTTTTTATAAGTAATTTATACTCCATAATAGTTTTCTGCAATTGAACGTACTGAAATCAAAAACACCTTTCAAAAAGGTGTCAAAACCCGCAAGTATTGTGTTGTTATTCTAATCAAACTTTGAAAATTGTTATCTGATAAATAAAATTGTTATATGTCTGATAAATTTTAAAGTATAAGATAAAAATATCTTTGATTCTAATTCCCATATTTTCTCTACTTATTTATATTTTAATTACACCTTTTCTATATCTAACTTATATTCCATAATATTTTTCTGCAATTGAAAGTATTCAATTCGAAAACGCCTTCCAAGAAGGTGTCAAAACCCGCAAGTATTGTGTTATTCTAATCAAACTTTGAAAATTGTTATCTGATATATAAATTCTGCAATTCAATCTGACATTGTTATCTAATAAATAAATAATTTTCATTCTAACTACCTTATTTAATCTATTTCTTTGAATTTTAATTAAACATTTTTTTAAATATTACGAAAATTTCGTATAAAAAATTTCTGCAATTGAAAGAATTGAAATCAAACTGAAATCGACAAGTATTTTGAATCGTACCATAAATTTATATTTTAAATAAACATTTTTATATATATTACTTAAACTTCGTAAAAAGTTTCTGCAATTGAAAGCACTGAAATCAAACTGTAATCGACAAGTATTTTGAACGATGCAAAAATTTCTACCAATCTGAATACAGATTTTTTTTATGAAAAGTATCTTACACTATTATTGTTCATTTCTGGCCCTCACATGTTTTACAGTAATAAATAAATAATATTCTAATGATATTAATTTGTGCAAAATTAATTTCTGCAATACTAATAAAATGGACATTTCTTTTTTATTCTTTTAAATAATAAATTAATACTTGCACCACCTTTGGTTAGGCCTCTTTAGGGAACTTTATTAGATAAAGTAATGATGTCTATTTTTTCATTGATGATGTAGGATAATAAAATTGCCAGAAAGTATTGCTATATTCATTTATTATTACTCATTGCAGTTTCTTCACGGTATTATACTTTCATAAATGTGAAGGAATACATTAGTAAGTCAGAATTAACACATATATGAAGCGTTTAACTAACGGTGGTGCAAGTATTATTTTATTATTTAAAAGAAACTATTATGGACTATAAATTACTTATAAAAAGGTGTAATTAAAATATGAATAAGTAGAAAAAATATGGGAGTTAGAATCAAAAATATTTATTTATTTCAAAATACTTGTCGATTCCAGTTTGTTTTTAGTTCTTTCAACAGCAGAAAACTATTATGGTGTATAAGTTATATATAAAAAAAGTGTAATTAGTATTTATAGAAATAGAAAAATATATTTATTTATCAGATAACAATTTTCAAAGTTTGATTAGAATAACACAATACTTGCGGGTTTTGATACCTTTTTGAAAGGTGTTTTCGATTTTAGTACTTTCAATTGCAGAAAACTATTATGGAGTATAAATTACTTATAAAAATGTGTAATTAAAATATAAATAAGTATAAAAAATATGGGAGTTAGGATCAAAGATATTTATTTATTTTAAAATACTTGTCGATTCCAGTTTGATTTCAGTTTTTTCAACAGCAGAAAACTATTATGGAGTATAAGTTATATATATATATATATATATATATATATATAAAAATGTGTAATTAGTATTTAAAGAAATAGAAAAATATGGGAGGTCGAATTAAAGATATGTATTTATCAGACAAGAATTTTGATAAGTTTGTTTAGAAAAACACTATACTTGTGGATTGTCATACCTTCTTGGAAGGTGTTTTTAATTTCAGTACTGTTAAATGCAGAAAACTATTGTGTTGTATAAGTTACATATAAAAAAAGGTGTAATTAAAAAAATAGTATCTTTACAGCACATGAATTAATTGGTAAAATTATGTAGAATCTTTATAAATACATAGTGAAGTGGTATAATAATTATTTTACAGAACTACTAATAAAAACTTGTATTTAAAAAAATAGCGCAAGGCAGTATACTGGGTTCTCTATGTTGGGAACTGTATTATACATTAAAATAATAATTTATATTGTTTTATTGGTGATACAGCATACTAAACTTGTCAGAAAGTATTGTTATATTTATTTATTATTATTTTATATATAATATATTGAAACTTTCTATAAAATTTAATAGTGTAGAAAGCCTTATGTATTTATCAGAAACGAACAATTTATACTAATATTAGTTATAATTGTTACTAGAATATACTTTCTGCCAATTTTAGTACTCTGTATCATCAATTAAACAACTTTTGTTTAATTGATGATACAGTAACGAAACAGTTTTGAAATATGACTACTGCACTTGCTCACGGTAGTACCAGTTACGGCCGATAGGTGGCTGCCAGTTACGCGCTATAGATTAGCGTGATCGTAGGGCTTATATGGAGGCAAAGTAGGAAGGTAAATGTATATTTATTTATATATTTATTGTATATTAATAAATTTATCGTGATCGGGATTTCGTTTTTCGGTACAAAATTTATTTGTAATTCAACGATATAATGCTATTATATGTGATATACGAGGTATGATTAATATTATATATAACTATTTTATTTTTACATACTATATTTTTAACTCGATATCGACGACTGAGAGGTTTAAGGTGCTGTTTCGAAGACCGGTTGAAGAAAGTGCTATCTTGCAGCCCGGTTGCATTTATAGTTTATTGGAAATTAATTCTATTGCACTTCTCGCTTATAAGTATGGAAAAAGATTTTGTTGTATTTGTGTTCCAGGGGTAATGAGAGTAATTGATTTACGTCATTTCTAGCATACGGGGTAAAATGAATTTTGAATGTTGGATGTTTAATTTCGAATCTGGTATGGGGCCTCAAGGGAAATTAATTTTCTGGCATTTCTTGCTTATGGGGACATATTGAGAATGGGGATCATTTCGCCCAGGGAACAAAACGCCTACCAATGAGAGACCGATGTGACGTTTTTCCGCCCACCAATCAGAGCCACTCTTTAGTTTTTGAAATTCATGGAGGGGGCAGCACACTATGTCGGTAATTTGTAATTCGATATGCGTTGATTAGATGGCGTTCATTGATAATTTATACTTCAATAAAATGTTCAATTAAAATTTCTGTTGTGCGTAGATAATATCTATTCATAAATCGATTTAAATATTGTTATAACGTATTTTAAAAAATTACATTTAAAATTTATATTTAAACCATATACTGAAAATTTTATTTGAAGTAATAATATATAGTAAATATTTGAAATAAAAACTTGTTTATTTAACAAATAATTTATCGTTTGATAAAAGTAATTTGACATGTGATTTCAAGTAATTAATGAAATGTAATTATCCAACTTAGATACTTAGAAGTAAATCAAATAATGTATATAAAAAAAATTTTTGTAAAATTATAGATAATAATATTTTTTTGTACATCAAGGTGCGCGGTAGCGCAACCAACGCAAGTATAATGCGCGCTAGCACCTATTAGACATCTAACTGCACCTGCGGTTTTTTTATTTTTGAATATTAATATATAATATGTATAATAATATCGGTCTCTCCGAACCAAATGCTTTACTTTTAGAATAAAGCAGGCCTATCGTACTCTTTGTCCACTATGGTTGGTGGAATTTCCCAGAGCACGGCCTTTTAAAATAATTAAAGGCGTTTCGTCCTCGATCTCCAGCTTGGACTCCTCAGTAAGGAACTGGAGATCATACCTTAGACGCCTGTCGCAAGATGATATGCGACGCCAGCAAGATGTTCTGCGGCTATATATATAGAAAACAGACGACGATCTCTCCAACGAGTGTAGAGAGATAGTCGTCTCCCTCTGGTGGTGGGAAAAGCCACCAGCCAGAGCGCGAATTTTTAGACCGTATCGCGAGTTATTTGTTACATAATTTTAACGTTCGGTAATATGTATATGTATAATAATATCGGTCTCTCCGAACCAAATGCTTTACTTTTAGAATAAAGCAGGCCTATCGTACTCTTTGTCCACTATGGTTGGTGTACAAACTTTGTAACAAATAACTCGCGATACGGTCTAAAAATTCGCGCTCTGGCTGGTGGCTTTTCCCACCACCAGAGGGAGACGACTATCTCTCTACACTCGTTGGAGAGATCGTCGTCTGTTTTCTATATATATAGCCGCAGAACATCTTGCTGGCGTCGCATATCATCTTGCGACAGGCGTTTAAGGTATGATCTCCAGTTCCTTACTGAGGAGTCCAAGCTGGAGATCGAGGACGAAACGCCTTTAATTATTTTAAAAGGCCGTGCTCTGGGAAATTCCACCAACCATAGTGGACAAAGAGTACGATAGGCCTGCTTTATTCTAAAAGTAAAGCATTTGGTTCGGAGAGACCGATATTATTATACATATACATATTACCTAACGTTAAAATTTTGTAACAAATAACTCGCGATACGGTCTAAAAATTCGCGCTCTGGCTGGTGGCTTTTCCCACCACCAGAGGGAGACGACTATCTCTCTACACTCGTTGGAGAGATCGTCGTCTGTTTTCTATATATATAGCCGCAGAACATCTCGCTGGCGTCGCATATCATCTTGCGACAGGCGTCTAAGGTATGATCTCCAGTTCCTTACTGAGGAGTCCAAGCTGGAGATCGAGGACGAAACGCCTTTAATTATTTTAAAAGGCCGTGCTCTGGGAAATTCCACCAACCATAGTGGACAAAGAGTACGATAGGCCTGCTTTATTCTAAAAGTAAAGCATTTGGTTCGGAGAGACCGATATTATTATACATATACATATTACCGAACGTTAAAATTTTGTAACTAATATATAATATGTTATTTACGTAACTTTTTATATCATACATTATTTCTTTTTTAATATTTTTTCAGTTTATTAAGTTTTCGATAAATTATTTAGTAATACTTTCAATAAAACTTCATGTAAATATCTGAGATCTCAAATTCTTTTACTCGGCTATGTATTTTTCGATATCTTTTTCGTCTCCTATATATATATATATATATGACTACTCGAAAAAGTTGAGACAGAGCTATAGGGGAAAACGAAAGAGTGAGTGAGACACGCGTGATCTAGTTATTTTTTCATTATTATCTTAAACGGTCATCTTTTATCTTACATGGTCGTCAATCATCTAATTTGCCGAGAAGCGTGCGCGTAACAGAACCTGTCAGTGACAATTATTGGTTATGTTTAATGTATGATAATTTTAATTCTTGGTTTTGGACTACAGTTTTCACAGGGATGAAAGCTTCACAGAAATGATTATTAATTATTTGAATAAATTATTTTCGAGAAGTTAAAAATATAATTATTTGTTAAAAAAATTATTTATTTAACAATTTAGATTTTTTTGCCCAGTCGTCAAACATATCAAGCAATATTGAAACAACAAATCACTTCTGCAAAAATGTTTAGGAAAATGCCTGAAATTTTACCAATACAGAAACACATTCATTTAATTACTAGTAGTATGGTACATTTAGTAGACAATAGTTAGATTTAAGAGGACCTAGTGTCGAAGAAACAGAAAAATTTTTATCTACCAAAAAAATCAGGAGAAAAATAATGATTTTTTGCTGTGTTGTAAAATGTAACACTATAAATAATTGTTTATTTATACATAAAAACATTCTTCGTCCAGAAAATAAGTCATTAAACGTTTTTGAAAAAGTATGTATGTGTGTAAGTATGTATGTAGTTAAGTTAATAGAATAACTCAGCCAATTTTGAACCCATTTGGCTCAAATTTTTATGATATCTTCTACATAAATAGAGAAGTAAACGTTGCTATTTTGAACCAAATTGGTCGAATAGATATTAAACGGTAGCATTTTTTAACATGACGCTAAAACGTTTGTATACGACATTATATATATATATATATTGTAACGAATCAATGTAATATTTGATTATATTACATTGCTCGTTACATTCTCTCTCTCTCTGTCTAGCCTGTGTATTAATCTTTACAGATGTTACAGGTCGACGTTCGACGATTTTCGGCGATTTTCGCGGACCTTCGTAAAGGTAAAAGTAGGGAAAGAGAGAGAGAGTTTTCGGTTCGTAAGTGCGAGAGCACTTAGATTAATCTCAACCGCCGAGAGATTAAAATTCAACCGTGCGATTAATTTCAACTGTCGTGAGAAACCTTGTGATTTGTTCTCTCCATATTTTGATCGCCCCGTGCTTGTGATCCTGGTGCTGTGCTGGTGATCCAGTGGAGTTATATTAGTTTGTTTGGCGACGACGCAGCCCAGGAAGCTAAAGGGTAGCGACTACGCAGACTTCGCCTGGTTGTTTAATCATCGACCGCGGCTCACGCACTGTAAGTGCCAGTTTTGTAGTCTCTCTCTCTCCCTTTCTCTCTTTATTTATTTCGCGTATACATCGACCTGCGTCTCGCGCGCTGCGACGCGCCTGTATTACTTTTTCTGAATACATTTATTTTAATTATTAATTAAATATTGCATTGTTGCTTATTTAGTTGTTTACTCCTTTTTCTCGCGTTTCGCTAAGTAAAGATTACCGCCGCCTCCGCCGATACGGCTTATTATAGTCGTATTATTACTGAGCGGCCGATCGTGTAAATGAGACTATTATTTTAACGGTTCTGAATTATTATTATTTTATTTATTGTTATTAAAAATAGCAAAACCGTTACATGGCGCCCAACGTGCATGGTAATTAGCGATACGCATATTATTGACAATTAATAGTCTCAAAATTTAATTTCTAATATTTAAAAGTTTTAATTCAGTCAATAGGCGTGTTAAATTAAGAGATCTTATTTCGAGCATTTCGAGAGCGAGCGAGCGCATTGTTTACGTTTCGCGGTGATTCGCGGTGTTTACGCTGCGAATAATATTCGAATATTGTACTTTCTATACATTTCGAAAATATTCTTTTGAATCTTATATTATTTGAATTTTAAATCGATTTGTCTTTTCGTTTTAATTTTAGCGTATTGCGAATTTAATTATTTCGTGTTTTTTTTTCATTATTTATTTGTTTATTTAAATAATTATTAGCGACACCGCGGTAAATAAAATTATTGTGTTTTTAATAATTTTTCGTAAGCTGTATAATCACAATTTAGGTTGAGTTAGTCTATTTCGCGTGCGTGAGTGTAAGTGTGTGTGTGATATACGCGATAATTATAAGTATGGTAGCGTATCGCGGTACATGTATGTATGTGTATGTAAGCGTGTGCGCAAATACAGTAATTTAATTTATTAATTAATCAATTTAATTTTTTTTTATTGTTATTATAAATTATTAAAATAATTTTATAGCGTTTCTTCGCAATTTAAAATTTTGTTTTTTTTAAATAATTATTATCTTTAAACAATTTGTCTTTAAATTCTTTTAAACTTTGAATATTATATTTGTTAATTCAATTTTATTCTATTTTTTTGTAAACAATTGGAAAATTTATTTTAACAAGTTGCAGATTTGTAATATTTTGTTTTTTTCACAAATTAGTTGTTTTTTTGTTAAATTTAAGCGAATTTGCGCATGATTTAATAGCGATTTGCAATTATTTTGTAATTTGTTCGATAAATTTTTTTTTAATTGTGAGAATTTATTTTGCCAATAAGGCCTAAAATTTAAATTTTATTCAATTTTTTTTTATAATTCAAAATGGCGTGCATGAATGAGAGTGATTTCGATCAAACATACGGAGTCGAGATCCAAGGATGGATTTTGAATTTAACAGCTGATCAATTCGATTCCGTCCTCGATCAGCTAGAATTGACGCGCGACGGTACGCCCTTTGTACGTGTAGATAGGTTATATAGGCGTTTACGCGGCGATTATACAGCCGCGGATTTCGTCCAGTCAACTAGTGACGATGATTTAGTTTCGCGGACTCGTCGTGAACAAAGACTCTGCACCGTTTTGAAACATGCGAAATTTAGCGAAGAAGCGCAAGTACAGATTGCGCACAGACAATTTGAAAATCTCAATCGAGCGGATGAGAGCGGATTCTCTCCGCTTGCCAATAGCTCGAAGTCAAATGACGATCAACTTGCCGATTCCGATGCGCATAGCGAGGTTAACACGGGAAATATCGCGGGGAACCTTGCGGAAAACGCGGCGGAAAACACCGCCGAAAATAATTGTAAATCAAATTTTGAATTGACTTCGATAAAAACGCTTAACACAACCATACCGGTAAGGCCAATTCCTACCATTTCGACCGCGATGATAACGACCGCTACTATAACTACGTACTCGACGACGCAAGCAGCGAGTACGCATTTACAATCAAGAGGTGCGATACCAAAAACGGTATTTTCTTCAAAAGAAAATAATAAAATAGATAATGATATCGTTTTATGTGCATTAGCTAATGGCGTAGTCTACAACGCTCCAAGGGGTTTAGCCCTGGAGTTGAGTAGAACGCAATCGCTTGCCTTTCAACAAGAGAAGGAGTTGAATTATCTAAGGCAGCAATTAGCGGATTTTGCGACGAGTACGCAGCTTCCGACGCAAACGTCAATTGCGGCGGAAAAGCAGCGGAAAAATCGCAAAAGTGTTAATTTTCAAGATACTTTTAATTTAAATTATTTTGAAACGAATAAGCATCCTGAAGCACCTCAAGCGGTATTACACACGCAAACGGAAAAGTCGCTTGGATCGCGTTTAAACGCAAACGCGTTAAATTTTCCGACTCCTACGTCAAATTTCTCGTCTCTGCCAGCTCCTGCGGATTGGCAAGAGTCTGGAAGGGGGGAAAATGTGCCTGTAGTTACAAGCGATCAACTTACGCAAATCTTGTCGAATATGTCGACTAGAGCGCCTATACAGTCACATGACGTAGGTCGCACAGTTCGCCAGTGGAATATTAAGTTTTCCGGCGAAAAACGCGAAAGCATCGAGGAATTTATTCAGCGCGTAGAAGAATGTCGCAAGTTAGCGCATATTTCCGACGCGGATTTACTGAATGCTTTCTCGGAGCTGTTAACTGGCGTAGCGCTACATTGGTATCGCCAATCGCGGAAAGATTGGAATACTTGGGCTGATTTTTGCAATGCTGCTCGACGATGTTATGGCGTTGAGCAGAACTTTCAGCAGCGCTTAATGGCGGAAGCGCAAGCACGCAAGCAGGGTAGAGAAGAGCCTGCTCGCGATTACATCTTCTGCTTGCTAACTATATTTAGCAGAATGAATGCGCCTCCAAGTACGCAGTTTCAGCTAGACATGTTGTATGCTAACATGTTGCCGTCTGTTCGGAAGTTAGTTCCGAAAGAAAAAGTTACAAGCGTCGATAGGCTTGTGCAGTTAGCTCGTCAGGCGGAAGAGCTTATCGAGGAAGAGCGGAATTTTCCCGCGCCTCCGCCGCCAGAAAAGAGCGTTCTGCCTTCTGTGGCTTATAAGCAGCCAGATGTCAGAGGTAAGAAAGGCGGAAAAGCTGCTAGCGATGATGCTACGGTAAAAGTAGCGAGTATCGCAGAACCTACAATGGAAAATTTGGCCAAAATCTTAGAGAAGATGCTAGATGAGAGATTTAGCAAATATGCGAATTCATTTGCGAATTCCGCCAATAAGAAAGGTCAAACCGCGCGTAATTTCCATAAACCAGGTGCGCCGAAAGGAGCAAAGAATGTTTCTGATAAGCCATCTGGCGTGACTAGTACCGAAAGGAAGGATGATGGTAAAAATAAATCATCCATTACTAATGGAAAATCCGCGCGTAGTCGCAACCGCGATAAGAAAGCAGGTCCCAAAGAGCGTGTGTACTGCTATCGCTGCGGTTGGCCCGGGTATATCAAGACGGATTGTCCTGAGTGCTCGGGAAACGAGAAAAGGGGCGAATAGATAAGGTCCCTATCGCCCCAATTATTAGTGAGACCTCTGATGGTGATAAGTCACAATCAGTACCTGCGCAAACGGAAAAAGTGCCCTCGCTTTTGCCTGTCGGAGTGGACAGACAATCAGCGGAAAAAGGTGTTTGCGATTCCCGCGCTGAAACGCCAGTGGAGGAGGAAACTCCGCAGTTTACTCGCTGGTGGCTGCAGATTGGAATCGGTGGATTCCGCGTACGCGCTTTGTACGATTCAGGGGCGGCTCGCACGGTTATTAATTCCTTAGGCTTGCAGATTGCGTCAGCCATTGGAAAACCGCTTACACCTTATACTGGACCAGGAGCACGACTCGCTAACGGTCAAAGTGTTCCAATCCTTGGACGCTTGGAACTGCCGTTTGATTTAGCGAATGAACGCCATTACTTGGACGTACTAGTGATGAGCGATCTCGACGCCGACTGCATTCTCGGTGCCGACTTTATTCGTGCATTTAATGCTGTTTTGTTGCCCCGTGAAAATCAGTTAGTGATTGAGAACGTGGCCGAAGCAATTCAGCTTGAAGTATCTGCTATCGGCGTTGGCGATGTATGTACGCTAGCTGCCGTCGGCTTAGCAGATATTGACGAAGCGCAACGCAAACAACTCAATGAGTTGTTGGAAAAGCGTTTGACTGCTCCGAATGCAAAGCTAGGCTGTACTAACTTAGCTGAGCATGAAATTGATGTGGGCGGTTCGCGTCCCATCAAACAGCGCTATTATCCGGTGTCTCAGAAGATCGAGCAAGAGATGCACGCTCAAGTACAACAGATACTTGACGCGGGGATAATTCGCCCGTCGACGAGCGAGTGGTCGAGCCCAGTAGTCATGGTGCGGAAATCTAACGGTACCTATAGATTCTGCATCGACTACAGAAAGCTCAATTCCGTCTCGAAGATCTGCGCTTATCCGCTTCCCTATATGGAGATTATTTTGCGCAAACTCCAAAGGGCACGCTACATAAGCACGCTGGATTTGAGCAGCGCATACCATCAGATTCCGATGAAAAAGGGATCGGAACATCTGACAGCTTTCACGGTGCCTGGCTTAGGCTTATATGAGTTTACTCGTATGCCGTACGGCGTGGCGGGGGGGCCCGCTATGTTCCAGCAACTCATTGATAGGGTGATAGGCCCTGAATTGGAACCGTACGCATTTTCGTATCTCGATGACGTTATTATCGTCACCGAGACATTCGAAGAGCATCTCAAATGGCTTGAGCATGTCCTAAAGCGGGTTGCCGACGCCGGACTTACAATTAACCGTGATAAAAGCGAATTTTGCCGCAGTGAGGTTAAATACCTTGGCGTATTGGTGAATCGCGATGGATTTCGCCCTGATCCGGACAAGATAGCGCCGATCGTGGATTATCCCGCGCCAACTAACCTCAAAAAGCTACGCTCTTTCCTCGGCATGGCTTTGTGGTATAGAAAATTTCTAGAGGATTTTGCTACGCTTGCGGAACCGCTTACCAAGTTAACAAAGAAAAATGTTAAATTTGAGAGGGGCGAGGAACAACAGTTCGCTTTTGAACAAATCAAAGCGTTGATAGCATCTGCGCCTATCCTCCATCGGCCATCTTTCGAGCATCAGTTCGTTATTCAGACTGACGCTAGCGACACTGGCTTAGGAGCAATTTTAACGCAAACTATCGACGGAGAAGAGCGAGTACTTAGTTTCGCCAGTCGTACGTTAAACGCGGCGGAACGTAACTACTCGGTTACCGAACGAGAGTGCTTAGCTGTATTATGGGCCGTGGAAAAATTCCGCTCATATGTAGAAGGTTATCGCTTTAAGGTTATAACAGACCATAGCAGTTTAAAATGGCTGTGCAACTTGCGTAACCCTACTGGACGCTTAGCGCGTTGGGCACTTAAGCTCCATAGCTATGATTATGAGATCGAGCACCGCAAAAGATCTCTTAACGTTGTGCCTGATGCCCTCTCTCGTGCATTCGAAGACGACTCGGATTGCGACATCGCTGTCGTAAGTTTGCCGTACAATACACAAGATGAGTGGTATACGCAAAAACTTGCGAATGTCAGCGGAAATCCGGAAAAATACCAAGACTGGAAGGTGCTAGGAGGTAGATTATATCATTAAAAGCCTGACCCTTCCATAGATGATTATTTTGAAGACGAAGACGCTTGGAAACTGGCGGTACCGCAGGAGAAACGTCAACAAGTTCTCTGCGAGAATCATGATGAGCCAACTGCTGGACATCTTGGCCGAAACAAAACGTATCAGCGGATAGCGCGATACTATTATTGGCCTGCGATGCTTAAAGATATCGCCGAATTTGTGCGGAATTGCTTGATTTGCCAGCAATGTAAAGTGCCACAGCAGGCTCCTGCAGATTTCATGGGAAAACGTGTTATTTCGCGTCCATGGGAAATTGTTGCAGGTGATATCATGGGACCGTTTCCGCGTTCTTCGCATGGATTTGAATATCTTTCAATATTCATAGACTTATTCACTCGTTGGATAGAGGGTATCCCTATACGGAAAGCGAACTCGCATACCATTCGGCGCGAGCTGAATGAGCGCGTTTTCTTGCGTTTCGGCGTGCCTGATGTTTTTCATTCCGACAATGGCACGGAGTTTAAGAATGCTGCTATGGAGCAATTCTTAGCTGAACACGGCGTGGTTCATACTACGATTCCGCCTTACCATGCACAGGCGAATCCTGTAGAACGCGTTAATCGCACGATAAAAACGATGATTACCTCGTTTATCGAGGCGAATCATAAAACATGGGACGCTCACATCTCTGAGCTCATGTTCGCGTATAATACCGCCGTGCAAGATTCTACCGGCGCAAGTCCTGCTTTCCTAAATATGGGAAGAAACCCTGTTCCGCCGAAAAGCTTGCGGAAAACAGAAGATCAAGCCGTCGCCGACAGCGAAGCCGCAGCAGCTGTTCAAAATTGGCAACAGCGTATGCAAACGTTGCCAGAGCTGCAAGCTCAAGCTGCTGAACGAGCGACATGCGCACAAGCCCGTCAGGCCGAATATTATAATTCAAAACGCCGCGATGTACAATTTGCCATGGGACAAAAAGTTTCTAAGCGGAATCGTATACTTTCGTCCGCTGCCCAAGGCATAGCTGCTAAGCTAGCTCCGAAGTACATCGGACCTTTTATTGTTTCGGCGTTACTCGGCTCAAACGTGATAGAGCTCATCGACAATGATGGAAAAGAAGCAGGTAAATGCCACATAAGTGATATTAAGCCATTCTACGGAGACCAAACGGACGAATCTGTGGAGAGTAGATTAAATCGAGAGGATGCGACAAGGGACAGCGAGGGATTAAACGCAGAGCGAAGAGCTAGCGACGAGTCCAACGATAATGATCCTGTGAGCGCGAACGCACTGCGTAAGCGAGGTAGGCCGCGCAAAACTCGGGTAATTGTTAATCCTATGACTGCGGTAGATCGTGCCCCTTCTAACGAGCGATTAAATGCGAATACTGTTGTATACGCAAATCCTCCGACGACGGAAATTAGGCGCGGAAGGCCGAAGGGTTCAAAGAACAAGCCCATATCCCCGGTGGAAACGATCGAACAGCGCACTCGGTCGCAGAAACTGTAAATGTTCCTTTGAGCGATTGATGTATCTACGCGTACCTTTTCTCCGATTTTGTAATCTTCGTAAGGCGTATCGCTCTTAATTGTTGTTATAATAAAGAGAGAAATCCTTTATATGTTGGCCTGCTTAACATTTTCTGTTGTCTGATGTTTTGCTTTCAAATCAATTTATTTTATTTATTTATAAATATTATTTATGTTAATTACCTTTTTCATTTTGTCTTCTGGCCTAGAGAGAGAGTAGAAATGCAGAGCTGGTACGTCTTCGGCTACCCAGCGTCTGGAAGGGGGGAGTGTAACGAATCAATGTAATATTTGATTATATTACATTGCTCGTTACATTCTCTCTCTCTCTCTGTCTAGCCTGTGTATTAATCTTTACAGATGTTACAGGTCGACGTTCGACGATTTTCGGCGATTTTCGCGGACCTTCGTAAAGGTAAAAGTAGGGAAAGAGAGAGAGAGTTTTCGGTTCGTAAGTGCGAGAGCACTTAGATTAATCTCAACCGCCGAGAGATTAAAATTCAACCGTGCGATTAATTTCAACTGTCGTGAGAAACCTTGTGATTTGTTCTCTCCATATTTTGATCGCCCCGTGCTTGTGATCCTGGTGCTGTGCTGGTGATCCAGTGGAGTTATATTAGTTTGTTTGGCGACGACGCAGCCCAGGAAGCTAAAGGGTAGCGACTACGCAGACTTCGCCTGGTTGTTTAATCATCGACCGCGGCTCACGCACTGTAAGTGCCAGTTTTGTAGTCTCTCTCTCTCTCTCTCTTTCTCTCTTTATTTATTTCGCGTATACATCGACCTGCGTCTCGCGCGCTGCGATGCGCCTGTATTACTTTTTCTGAATACATTTATTTTAATTATTAATTAAATATTGCATTGTTGCTTATTTAGTTGTTTACTCCTTTTTCTCGCGTTTCGCTAAGTAAAGATTACCGCCGCCTCCGCCTATACGGCTTATTATAGTCGTATTATTACTGAGCGGCCGATCGTGTAAATGAGACTATTATTTTAACGGTTCTGAATTATTATTATTTTATTTATTGTTATTAAAAATAGCAAAACCGTTACAATATATAAAATTAAATAATCTAAAATATAGATATAGAAAATGTTTAAAAATAAATAGTTCTAATATGACAGTAAAAACTGGTGTTCCTCAAGGTACAATATTGGGACCACTGTTATTTATTTTATATGTAAATGATATGTTAGCAGATAATATTATCTCATATGCAGATGACACTGCGATAATTGTCACTGGTAAAAATTGGAAAGAAGTTGAATGTTTAATGAATAGCGAATTAGAATCAATCTCCAATTGGTTGGCTACTAATAAATTGTCTTTAAATGTTAAAAAAACAACTTATATTACATTTGGAAATTATTGCGATAGTGTACCTGAGGTTAATAATTTTAATATTCATATAAATAATGTTAACATAAATAGAGTTGAGTATACCAAATACCTAGGTGTAATTTTTGACTTTAGAATGAGTTGGGGTAAACACATTGAATATATTGTTAATAAAACAAAATATCTTATCTTTGTGTTTCATAAACTGGCCAAGATTATGAACCTGGATACGCTTAGAATGATATATTATGCTTTATTTAATAGTATAATTAGTTATGGTATAATAGCTTGGGGTGGTGCATATAATAATTATATGAAAATATTACATAGTTTGCAGAAAAAATTATTAAAAATTATAAACAAGAATAATTTTATTATTGAAAATAATCCACTAAGTATTGAACAGATTTTTACACTAGATTCATTAATGTTCCATTACGAATCTCTAAAAAGCAATTTTATGTCTTCTAACAGCATAACGAGGAAAAAAAATTTAATTTTACCTCGTACAAGAAGAACAATTAGTTGTAAAAATAGTTATATCAAAGCAATAAATATATTTAATATGTTACCTAACGATATGAAAATCTTAAGCACCAAAAATAAGAAATCAAAAATTAAAAAATGGATTAAAAATAATATATATTAAAAAAAAGTTTTTATTTTCTGTTGTATTCGTCACAAATTACTTTTAGCTACAGTTGTATACTATTTGTTACTTTGAATAATTGTTAAAGATTTATTATATTAGATTAGTTTAATATTTAAGTTAGTTTTAAGTTTTCTTTTTGTAACCAGTCCCACCAACACATAACTCCGTTTATCTCTGTGGGAGGTTTGCATGATGTATGTGTTTCTATTATGTAAATTCTTTTCTGGTTAAATAAATAAATAAAAATAAATAAATTTTTATGTACAATTAAATACCGGCAAGTTAAACGCATTAAAGTGTCAAAATAGTGCAAAAAAAACGTTTTTTCTACATTATAAAGACAAATATTAATTGCAATGTAAAAGTTTAAATGTAAAAAATCTTGATCTTAATAAGATGAAATTTTTTTGTATACAACACTATGCTTAGATGAATAATTTTAAAGTTTAGTACAAAAAAACAGTTGGAGAAGCCTAAAATGTACAATAAAAGAAACTTTTCAGACATTAACTAAATAAATATTGATTTCACGTAGAAATTTGAAATGTAAGAAATGTTCATCACATTAAATGAAAACATTTTTCTATTAAACATTTCTTCCTCACATTGATATTTTTCCTTATAAATGAAAAAAATTGATTAAAAAAGCGTAAAATGTACAAATAAGACGGTTTTAGACCTTATCTAAATAAATATCGATTATACGTACAAATCTTAAAGGTAAGAAATGTTTATCACAAAAAAAAACTTTTGTTTACCTTCTAATTGTTTTTGAAAATGTATATATGCTTGTACGTACTATGTATGTAAACAAGTCAATCGAAAAATTCAGTCAATTTTTTACCCATTTCGCTAAATTTATTTTTATAGTAACTTTTAAATATTACAGTCGTTTATTTTTTAAAGCACTTAACGATTGTGCCTGGAATGTAAAAGCGTATAGGTATTACATATTTTGGGTCCTATAGTTAATTTTTTTACTTTCTACTTGTTAATGGATTGGATTGAAAGACAGAAATAATTCTGTTCGTTACCCTGATTATCTAAATATTCTATTTCATTAACCTCTACGAATGGAGTAAAATTGCACTTTATGCTTTCGATCACTTTATTTCTCGTAGACATACTTTTTTGTTTTGAAATTATTTTAACCATATATTCGACTAATACAAAATTAAATTTATTATGTTAAAGTGAATGCACCAAAATACCTTACAATATTGAACAAAATTAGGAATTTAAAATTACATTGTTGTTTAAATAAGTGACCTTTTAAATGAAAGAAAAGATCGACATAGTTTTAGTATTTTATACTTTGTTTTACATTTTAACGCATTGTCATATATTACATCATATATATTCTAGTTGTGTCGAGGTATTACTAGTTTTACCTATTATAATATGTATTTACATACTATTTAGTATGAATTAATTCATACTTTCTGTAGTACACTTTACAGAAAAATTTTTACCTACTAAAAAAATCAGGAGAAAAAGAATGATTTTTTGATGTGTTGGTTAATAATCTTAATGAAAAGCTTTCTGCCTTGCCATATAGGAAATCCCATGCTGTGATTATTTAGTTATTACATTACAAGTTTTTATTAACATAACTCGATCTTAAACAATTTGTTCACGATGCTTTAAGTGAAAATTTTTATATATATTTTTAGAAACTGTTTAATATAATCTATTCTCTTACAGAAATTACATTTTCATTCTAAGTATTTAAAAAACTTATCATTTAATAGAATAGAAAGTATTTTGAAATAACACCTTCCACGAAGGTGTGAGAATACGCAAATATAATGATAGTTGTTAACTGAAAAAATAAATATTTTCATTTCTTGCTTCTATCTTTTTTCTACTTAAAAAAACTTCAAATTTTTAACAACTTAAAATTTGGTATTAAAAAGTAGATAAATTGTTATTAAGAAGTTGTTTGAGCACTGAAATGAAGCGGAATAACCGACAAGTATTTTGAACCACATTGTAAATCTAATATTTAACTTTAATTATTAAGAATAAGATCAAACCATAATCACAGTATTCGCAAAAACTTACTGTAATTGAAAGTACTGAAATCAAAATAAAATCGTCAAGTATTTCATAAAAATTCATAATCTTATTTGCAACTAAAACTTGTTTCGTAAACATTTCTAAGTAATTAAATGTTGTCTAATAAAAGACGTGAGATTAGTTTTTTGAATAGTAAATAAATTAAATAAAAATAAATACTTATATTATATTATATTATAGCGCAAAATACTTTAATTACAATTAATATTTGTCTTTATAAAATAGAAAAAACGTTTTTTTTGCACTATTTTGACACTTTAATGCGTTTAATTTGCCAGTATTTAGATGTACATAAAAATTTATTTTTAAACATTTTCTATATCTATATTTTAGATTATTTAATTTTTTTTATATATATATATATAATGTCGTATAAAAACGTTTTAGCGTCATGTTAAAAAGTGCTACCGTTTAATATCTATTCGACCAATTTGGTCTAAAATAGCAACGTTTACTTCTCTATTTATGTAGAAGATATCATAAAAATTTGAGCCAAATGGGTTCAAAATTGGCTGAGTTATTCTATTAACTTAACTACATACATACATACACACATACATACTTTTTCAAAAACGTTTAATGATTTATTTTCTTGACGAAAAATGTTTTTATGTATAAATAAACAATTATTTATGGTGTTACATTTTACAACACAGCAAAAAATCATTATTTTTCTCCTGATTTTTTTGATAGATAAAAAAAATCTAACTATTGTCTACTAAATGTACCATACTACTAGTAATTAAATGAATGTGTTTCTGTATTGGTAAAATTTCAGGCATTTTCCTAAATATTTTTGCAGAAGTGATTTGTTGTTTCAATATTGCTTGATATGTTTGACGGCTGGGCAAAAAAATCTAAATTGTTAAATAAATAATTTTATTAACAAATAATTATATTTTTAACTTCTCTAAAATGATTTATTCAAATAATTAATAAACATTTCTGTGAAGCTTTCATACCTGTGAAAACTGTAGTCCAAAACCAAGAATTAAAATTATCAACATTAAACATAACCAATAATTGTCACTGACAGGTTCTGTTACGCGCACGCTTCTCGGCAAATTAGATGATTGACGACCGTGTAAGATAAAATATGACCGTTTAAGATAATAATGAAAAAATAACTAGAGCACGCGTGTCTCACTCACTCTTTCGTTTTCCCCTATAGCTCTGTCTCATCTTTTTCGAGTAGTCATATATATATATATAGGAGACGAAAAAGATATCGAAAAATACATAGCCGAGTAATAGAATTTGACATCTCAGATATTTACATGAAGTTTTATTGAAAGTATTACTAAATAATTTATCGAAAACTTAATAAACTGAAAAAATATTAAAAAAGAAATAATGTATGATATAAAAAGTTACGTAAATAACATATTATATATTAATATTCGAAAATAAAAAAACCGCAGGTGCAGTTAGATGTCTAATAGGTGCTAGCGCGCATTATACTTGTGTTGGTTGCGCTACCGCGCACCTTGATGTACAAAAAAATATTATTATCTATATTTTTACAAAAATTATTTTTATATACATTATTTGATTCACTTCTAAGTATCTAAGTTGGATAATTACATTTCATTAATTACTTGAAATAACATGTCAAATTACTTTTATCAAACGATAAATTATTTGTTAAATAAACAAGTTTTTATTTCAAATATTTACTACATATTATTACTTCAAATAAAATTTTCAGTATATGGTTTAAATATAAATTTTAAATGTAATTTTTTAAAATACGTTATAACAATATTTAAATCGATTTATGAAAAGATATTATCTACGCACAACAGAAATTTTAATTGAACAATTTATTGAAGTAAAAATTATCAATGAACGCCATCTAATCAACGCATATCGAATTACAAATGACCGACATAGTGAGCTGCCCCCTCCATGAATTTCAAAAGCTAAAGAGTGGCTCTGATTGGTGGGCGGAAAAACGTCACATCGGCCTCTCATTGGTAGGCGTTTTGTTCCCTGGGCGAAATGATCCCCATTCCATATTGAAAAATAATTTTATTTTGATTTAATGCATTTCTTGCTTATGGTACCATATGGAAAACGAATTTTATTGTATTTCTTGCTTATAGGGTCATATGAAATATTGATTTTATTGCATTTGTAGCTCGCGGGGTAAGATAAGTCATTAATTTCGTTGCATTTTTCTCTTATGGAAACATGGAAAATTAATTTAATTGTAATACCTTTCTTTTTGTAATTGTATTATTGAATAATTAATTTTTAGACGTTGCCACAACAAAACAGATCGAGTTGGTAATTTACGTTTAATTACACATTCGTTAAATCGAGTGGTGGATTTTTCACAAAAGAAGTAGTCTTGTGGAAAGATTGATAATATTTATATTTCTTAATTCTAACTTACTTTTTATAAGTTATGTCAAGAGAAACATTCACTTACGAAAACTGATATTATTACGTGTAATTTTCATATTACTTCATATTTTTTAATATTAAGTATTTACGAAGTCATTTGCAGTTTTAGGTACAAAGGAGAAATTAATATAAACAAATAATTGTGGTTTTCAATATAAAAACTTTGTTTATTATATTATTATTTATTTTTTTATTTTATTAAAGGATAAGCAAATGAAAATTTATATTGAAGGTGATGGTAACTGTTTATTCCGTAGTTTTGCACAATTCTTATATAAAGACCAAGAAAAACATTGATGTATACTTTTAAAATTAGTTAATGAAGTTTTAAAAAATGGTCTTTTTTTGGATTATTCATTATCGGAGAAGAATCGACAAAACAAATTAATAAAAAACAATCAGTGTCAAAAGTTGAAACATTTGGTGGACATATAGAAATTTAAGCCTTTCTTTCATTATACAGCATAAATATGGTGTGACGGGCCTGAGTAGACATATAGTCAGTATCCAGTCGCATTGAACAACGGCTCAAGCGGTAGAGCGTTAGCGTTCGGTCCGAGAGATCGGGGTTCAAATTCAACTCTCGGTAGTTTTTTTTTAATTATTTAAATTAATTTATTTAAATAATTAAATGATCAGAATTGATACAGTTTATAATTTTATTGAAATTTTTATGTTTTTTGCTACTTTTGCCAAAAATATGGAGTCAATACGATAAGTAATAGTAAAGTTAATAATTTATAAGGTTTATGAAAATATAAAATGTATATAGTTAAATTTTACATTATATTTAAAATATATAGAAATGGATCAAATAATAAAATAAATTATAGATATTAAAATTATTAAGTAAAAGGAGATAATTACATAATTAATTCAAAATAAATAAATTCTATCAAGCAAAGGCAAGAGAGTATAAATGATTGTTATAAATAATATTATTATAATTGTTAATAATTTAATAAATATAAAATAGAATATAAGAAAAGACGTTTTAATAAATTTAGCGAAAGAACTAAGGCAGAAACATACGAAAAGAATAAGGTAGACGACCTTAAGAAAAATACAACCCACATGATCACATATGTATATATGAGAAGGAAGGAGAAAGGGAAACCAAGTTACGGGGATCCAGGTGGAAAAGTGGAAAAAGTGGGAAGTCGATCCTTTTTACCAAACTCATCGTATATAACGAGATGTATCGCTGCCGAAGAAAGCATTCACCTAAAGTTCGCGGGCGAGCTAACAAGTCGCACCGCGTTTGTCTAATTAAAAGGCGCGATAGCGCCTGACGCAAGTATAGGCGCGAGAGCCATTATATACAGCTAACTAGCCCCCCCCAGATTTTTACTTTTTAACCACTTCAATAATACTTATTTATTTTGTGCTATTGGCCACGCATTACTTTCCTTCTTGCTAATCATCACTGTACAACAAGTTTTGTCCGAATTCATTCACGCATATTCAAGAAAATCGATGCCAAAGATATTGCTTGCTGAATTCCTTTTTTCGTCTTCTTATGTATATATATGTCTATAGAAAGCAAAAAGAGACAGCGATATCGGAGATGTGTGAGATAGAAAGACAGCGTTGCGCGTTAGTCGGTCAAAGAACGCGCACAGAGGTCCCAACGATTGGCAGGACATTAAGTTTAGATGTGGCAGCCAGAGGGCGCTATATTATACTGCTACTGTCAGCTCAGTACTCTCTGTTGACATGCATTTTGTTTCGTTATAGTTTTATATCAAAGTATGAAGTATTCAACATTCATTTATTGTGACAAATTTTTTATTAACTCAAATTTTCTGAATTATTCTGATTAAAAATTAATTTTTTTAATTTTTTATAATCATAGGAAGGTTGTCGATACAATGCTTTGCACATTGCGGTCCAAGTCACACAAAGTCCACCAATATGTAAAAAAAAATTTTGGTACGTTGGACATCCAGAATTTGTTAAAATGTTTTATGATGAAACCGATAAAGCCAAAAGTTATATAGATAGGGAATACATGTTACAAGATTTTGTTTAAACATGGTGAAATTCACTATAGCTCCAGTGATTAGAAATGAATAGTACAATTATTATATTACTCGAGTAACTGGGAAGTCCATTCGGATTATACACAAGCTATATGTGTTGAATTCTTATCAAATGGTTTGTTTTACTTTTATTTGTTTGACACAAAGTCTCTTGAGAGGATATATTAATGTAGTAAAATAGAAACTTTATATATATAAAATAGCTTGCGTATAATCTCAATGGACTCCCCAGTGGCTCCGGTCTAGTGGAATAAATTAAGTATTGTTCAAACATGGTGAAATTCACTACAGCTTCAGTGATTGCAAATAAATAGTACAATACTATTATATTACACGAGTAACTGGGAAGTCCATTCAGATTATACCCAAGCAATCGTATGAGTTGAATTCTTATCAATTGGATTGTTTTACTTTTATTTGTTTGTCACAAAGTCTCTTAAGAGGATATATTAATGAAGTAAAATAGAAACTTTATATATATATATGGGGTATTCCACGTGAAGTGGTCCGATCAAAATTTTAAAATGCCCCAAATTTTGGGTACATATTGCAAATGTTTTTCAGAATACAGAAAAAAATTTTTAGGTACTGGAATTTATTAGTTCAAAAGTTATTCTAACCTCAAAAAGTGAACTTTTTCCAGTTTTTTTCAACACCAGCTGGGTTCATCGCTATTTAACTCAAAATCTATCAGCTTTTACTATAGAACATTATATGTAACATTCGTTGCTAATTATGTCTAGAATTTATCCTTCTGGATTAGAATTTCCAATCTCAAGGTAAATGACAAATAAACTACATGTCAACATTCAACTTAAAAAAAAACTAACTTCGCCACAATTGATTTTTTTATCCAAAAGTCCAAAAGAAAGCTTGGAGCAATACCTTTCAAATGATCTGTAGCATTTTTATGGCCTTCAATTCTGCAAAAAGTTATGATAATTTAAAGAAAGACAAAAAATTCACAAAAATTAACATGGTATTTCCCATTTAAATTTTTAAAAAAATTTCGTCTTTCTTTAAATTATCATAACTTTTTACAGAATTGAAGGCCATAAAAATACTACAGATCATTTGAAAGGTATTGCTCCAAGCTTTCTTTTGGACTTTTGGATAAAAAAATCAATTGTGGCGAAATTAGTTTTTTTTTAAGTTGAATGTTGACATGTAGTTTATTTGTCATTAACCTTGAGATTGGAAATTCTAACCCAGAAGGATAAATTCTAGACATAATTATCAACGAATGTTACATATAATGTTCTATAGTAAAAGTTGATAGATTTTGAGTTAAATAGCGATGAACCCAGCTGGTGTTGAAAAAAACTGGAAAAAGTTCACTTTTTGAGGTTAGAATAACTTTTGAACTAATAAATTCCAGTACCTAAAAATTTTTTTCTGTATTCTGAAAAACATTTGCAATGTGTACCCAAAATTTGGGGCATTTTAAAATTTTGATCGGACCACTTCACGTGGAATACCCCATATATATATATGTATAATAGCTTGCGTATAGTTTTAATAGACTTCCCAGTGACTCCAGTTTAGTGGATATAAATTAAGTATTGTTTAAACATGGTGAAATTCACTACAGCTCCAGTGATTAGAAATGAATAGTACAATTATTATATTACTCGAGTAACTGGGAAGTCCATTCAGATTATACACAAGCTATATGTGTTGAATTCTTATCAATTGGTTTGTTTTACTTTTATTTGTTTGACACAAAGTCTCTTGAGAGGATATATTAATGTAGTAAAATAGAAACTTTATATATATATAAACTAGCTTACGTATAGTCTCAATAGACTTCCTAGTGCCTCCAGTTTAGTGGATATAAATTAAGTATTGTTTAAACATGGTTAAATTCACTACAGCTTCAGTGATTGGAAATAAATAGTACAATACTATTATATTACTCGAGTAACTGGGAAGTCCATTCAGATTATACACAAGCTATATGTGTTGAATTCTTATCAATTGGTTTGTTTTACTTTTATTTGTTTGACACAAAGTCTCTTGAGAGGATATATTAATGTAGTAAAATAGAAACTTTATATATATATAAACTAGCTTACGTATAGTCTCAATAGACTTCCTAGTGCCTCCAGTTTAGTGGATATAAATTAAGTATTGTTTAAACTTGGTTAAATTCACTACAGCTTCAGTGATTGGAAATAAATAGTACAATACTATTATATTACTCGAGTAACTGGGAAGTCCATTCAGATTATACACAAGCTATATGTGTTGAATTCTTATCAATTGGTTTGTTTTACTTTTATTTGTTTGACACAAAGTTTCTTGAGAGGATATATTCATGAAGTAAAATAGAAACATTACATATATAAAATAGCTTGCGTATAGTCTCAATAGACTTCCTAGTGATTCCAGTATCGTAGATATAAATTAAGAATTGTTTTAACATGGTGAAATTCACTACAGCTTCTGTGATTGGAAATAAATAGTACAATACTATTATATTACTCGAGTAACTGGGAAGTCCATTCTGATGATACACAAGCTATATGTGTTGAATTCTTATCAATTGGTTTGTTTTACTTTTATTTGTTTGACACAAAGTCTCTTGAGAGGATATATTCATGAAGTAAAATAGAAACATTACATATATAAAATAGCTTGCGTATAGTCTCAATAGACTTCCCAGTGGCTCTAGTCTAGTGGATACAAATTAAGAATTGTTTAAACATGGTAAAATTCACTACAGCTTCAGTGATTGGAAATAAATAGTACATTACTATTATCTTACTCGAGTAACTGGGAAGTCCATTCTGATTATACACAAGCTATATGTGTTGAATTCGTATCAATTGGTTTGTTTTACTTCTATTTGTTTGACACAAAGTCTCTTGAGAGGATATATTAATGTAGTAAAATAGAAACTTTATGTATATATATATATGGGCTATTTCACGTCAAGTGTTACGATGAAAATTTTAAATTGCTCCAAAATTTGAGAACAGGCTGGAAATATCTTCAAGAAGATAGAAAAAAAATTTTAGTTGTTAAAAATAATTTGCCTAAGAGTTATTCCACCATGAAAAATGGAAATTTTTCTTTTTTTTAGAAAATTTTCTATTTTTAAAGACATTTATCTCAAAATCTATTAATTTTTTTGAAAAAACATTACAAACAACTTTGGTTCAAAATAATCTTTAAAATGTATCTACCTGAGTTACAATTCTTAATTTTAAATTCTCGAAGAGATAGGGCACTCGAAAATATTGAATATCAAAAAAAGGCGACCACGCCACAATCGATTTTGATCTAACACCGCTCAAAAGATCACATTATTTGAGAGCTTTCGAATGGCGGTGGTTAGATTATTGGCCAAGACCGCTGGTGTAAGTTATGCCTCATAAACCTCATAAAATCACTAATTTTCATGTATTTTAGGGCATAACCTACAACGGCGGTCTTGGCCAATAATCTAACCACCGCCATTTGAAAGCTCTCAAAAAATGTGAACTTTTGAGAGGTGTTATATCAAAATCGATTGTGGCGTGGTCGCCTTTTTTTGATATTCAATATTTTCGAGTGCCCTAGCTCTTCGAGAATTTAAAATTAAGAATTGTAACCCAGGTAGATTCATTTTAAAGATTATTTTGAACAAAAGTTGTTTGTAATGTTATTTCAAAAAAATTAATAGATTTTGAGATAAATGGCTTTAAAAATAGAAAATTTTCTAAAAAAAAGAAAAATTTCCATTTTTCATGGTGGAATTACTCTTAGGCAAATTATTTTTAACAACTAAAATTTTTTTTCTATCTTCTTGAAGATATTTCCAGCCTATTCTCAAATTTTGGAGCGATTTAAAATTTTCATCGTACCACTTGACGTGAAATAGCCCATATATATAAACTAGCTTACGTATAGTCTCAATAGACTTCCCAGTGACTCCAGTTTAGTGGATATAAATTAAGTATTGTTTAAACATGGTTAAATTCACTATAGCTTCAGTGATTGGAAATAAATAGTACAATACTATTATATTACTCGAGTAACTGGGAAGTCCATTCAGATTATACACAAGCTATATGTGTTGAATTCTTATCAATTGGTTTGTTTTACTTTTATTTGTTTGACACAAAGTTTCTTGAGAGGATATATTCATGAAGTAAAATAGAAACATTACATATATAAAATAGCTTGCGTATAGTCTCAATAGACTTCCTAGTGATTCCAGTATCGTGGATATAAATTAAGAATTGTTTTAACATGGTGAAATTCACTACAGCTTCTGTGATTGGAAATAAATAGTACAATACTATTATATTACTCGAGTAACTGGGAAGTCCATTCTGATGATACACAAGCTATATGTGTTGGATTTCGTATCAATTGGTTTGTTTTACTTTTATTTGTTTGACACAAAGTCTCTTGAGAGGATATATTAATAAAGTAAAATAGAAACTTTATATATATAAAATAGCTTGCGTATAGTCCTTATATAAAAAAGTGATTGCCGGATGTTGTGAAGCCAAGTGAAACGGCTATGTGATTGGTTTACGTTTTGCGCATGCGTCTAAAATTGTAGGATAGATTTGGCAGCGCGGGAAACGTAATGTTTGAATTTTCTTAACAAAAGCGGAGTATAATAAATCATGAAGAAGTATATTGTAAAAAATTATGTTTTAATTAAATAAAACAGCGTAATATTTTAATTAATGACTGTTAAATAACGCAAGAGCGCGCGGAGCGCGCATGGTTAATTCTAGTCTCAATAGTCTAGACGTCCCAAGCAATCGTATGTGTTGAATTCTTATCTATTGGTTTGTTTTACTCTTATTTGTTTGACACAAAGTCTCTTGAAAGGATATATTAATGAAGTAAAATAGAAACTTTATATATGTATATATATATATGTATGTATATATATGTTATGAATGTTATGGTAAATAATAAGGAAGGAAAACTAGAAAGAAAAGAAAACTCATATTTTGAAAGATATATAAAAGCATCTCAGAGCACGATGCAGTCGATCTGCATTTGTGGCCGTGAAGCCCCCAGCTAGGGATTTTCTTTGAAAATCCTGAGGTTGTTAACAATCCCGATTATGAGGATTAAAGCGAGTACGGATCACATGTGATGTGATTCGAGGCCGTTTAGGATAAGAGGTAGCAAAATTATGAAAACTATAATAATAATTAAGTACAAAAATGAATGTTTTGAAATTAATTGTTTCTTTCAGTTTTCTTCCCTTTTTATCAATTAAATATTTCATTAATTTTCTTATTTCATTTGTACCATGTATCTTCGTCTTACATATGTGTAATTTGCGAAAGAATATTGATTTTCTACGAACGCGAAACAAATGCCCATCTCTCTTTTACATATATTAATATTCCGTTGAATTATTGATTTTCTAATATTAAAAAAAAGTTGAACTTTAAGCGGCGGTCGGCGGCATGAGCGTTTTATAAGCTCGACGGTCTGTACGAAAAGACCGAAGCTCGCTACCATTGGAGAAGACTAGAAATAAATATAATTAAATTTTCAAGACGATGTTTAATTTTCCCTTTTCAACAACTATTGGTGCCGAAACCCGGGATACTTCATCGGGAAATTGAGAAAAATGAATTACCATGGCTGGAAAGAGAGGAAAACCGAAGAAGAAGAGTGACGCTACAAAAGAAGAACCTGCATCAAAATATTACGAAATTCCGAGAAGAAGACGAACTCGAAGATGCTAAACTCTACGCAGACGGAAGCTCGACCGAAGATTTCGAGGAATTCAAACTCTTCGAAGGCCGTCACAATCAAAAGGACAAAGAACGATGTCAGCAAAAAGCCTTGCATCATAGAGGATCGTATCCTGAATCCGAACGAGAGGAAAGCGCTTGCAGCTGATGGTGTCAACGGCGCGCTACATAACGGAAACATCAACGGAGCGGTTCACGACGGAGGAGTCGACAACACGCTACACGACGGAGGCGCCAACAGAGCGGCTCACGACGGAGACGTCGACGGAGCGGTTCACGATGGAAGATACGAAAACGCGCTGCACGACGGATGGGTCAACGACTTGCTACGCGATGGAGAGAACGACGGTGTGCTGCACTACGGAGACGACGTGGACAACGAAGGTGACCATCGCATGCATGATCTATCGACGAACAGCGGCAATATTAAAAGGTCTAAAAATAAAGCAATGAATACCGATTTCAATAATTTTGCGTCTGATGCGTCAGTTTATGCGGACCAATAATGCGATTTACCGACGCTTTAAGCTCGACTTTAACTAATTTCCGCGATGCGTCTTTAATCGGAAATAATTTACGGTTTGTAAACCGCTTAACCTCTGCGAAGTCGTTGCCCACATTCTCCGGAGGCGCGCTTGAATGGTTGCATTTTAAGCAATCATACGAATCGACATCTGAACTCGGAGGTTATAGTAACCGAGAGAACATAACCCGACTTTTTAATGCTTTGCGCGGAGAAGCTCGAGAGACTGTTAGCACGCTATTAGCAACAAACCAGGACGCGAACACTATCATGTCTACGTTGGAATTACATTTCGGAAATAAAAAAAATTTAAACACAAACACTTGTAAACGATATAAAAAATTTGCCCCATCTGGAATCCGGGAAGATTAATTTAACTTCATTCGCGTCAAAATTAAAAAACACAGTAAGCGCTTTGCGATCTTGTAACATAATTGATTATTTATATAGTCCTGAACTTGTAAAAAACGTTGGCAATAAATTACCTGCAATTTTGAAATATTCGTACAACAATTACGTGTCAAATGCAGACAATGAATTAACCGATTTAGAAAATTTGGCAAATTTTTTGTATCGTGAGGCTGAACGATCAGTGCAAAATGGTTTCTTTGAGTTCGAAATTGAAAATTCTCATAAAAACCACGAAATAGATCATAGAAAACCGACACACACAAAGACAGGAAAAATTTATTCAATCGCAAATAATAACGGAAAAGATGTGAAAGATGATGACAATGCAGGATGTATTTTTTGTCACAGAAAAAATCATAAATCAATTGATTGTTTAATGTTTGCGCGAGAATTGGTAGAAAGAAGGTGGTATTTGGTAAAAAAGCTCCGCTTATGTTTTAAGTGTTTTGAACAAGGCCATATGGTTATCCACTGTAAATCAAGTAATTGCATTCACTGCTCGCGTCCACATCATACGCTTTTGCATGATCCCAAACGATCAAAATTTTCTAGTGTCTCGAAAACTAACTTACCGCGGGTAACGCTTTCAACTCAACCTACTGCGATTCAAAACAACAAAAGCAAAGCTCCCAAAAATTCGACATGACTAGAAGGCGGTGTATTATTAACAATCATTCCGATCGAAGTAATAGGGCCATTTTCCAGGGCGAAAACGTTTGCCTTACTTGACGATGGATCGACGGTAACTTTACTGGATAAAAAATTCGCTGAGAATTTAGGTATCACCGGGACGAATTTACGATTGATTTTAGATGGTATTAACAGCAAGAAAGTCGTACATTCAAAATGCGAAAAGGTTGATTTCCAAATTACAGGTGATTTTAACAAACACGTAATAAAAGGAGCCATCGCTGTATCGGAATTAAAAATGCCATCGCAATCTTTATCAGACGATTCAGTACGCAAAATTGCCAAGGAAGCCAGTATATTCGTCCAACCTTATGAAAACGCGATTCCCAAATTATTGATTGGTCAGGATAATTGGCAGTTACTTGCTACGTCAGAAACGCGTCAAATTTTAGGCACAAATTTAGCAGCATCATTATGCTCTTTAGGCTGGGCGATTCATGGTTTTTTGAGTCCCTCGAAAGAAAGCATGACGTTTTCTACAAAAATTTATAAAAAATCAAAAAACAATTCAAATCTTATCATGGAGTCAACGCTTGATAATCTCGATACGCTCGTAAAAAATTATTTTGAAATCGATAATTTTGGAATAAACGAAAATGCTAAATACACGCATAAAAATGACAATGCTTTACTTATTTTACAAAACACGACTAAATATATCGGTAACGGTTGGGAAACCGATTTGATCTGGAAAAATTCAAATGTTCGACAAATTGACAGTAGATATACCGCTTTGAAAAGACTTAAGTTACTAGAGAAAAAATTGGATAATGATAAAAATTTTGCAGATTTATACTATCGCGAAATGAAGCGTTTCATCGACCGTGGGTATGCCGTAAAAATTGACGAAAGTATACAAAAACCGCGAATATGGTACTTACCTCATTTTGGTGTAACAAACGCAAATAAACCTGGAAAGATTAGATTAGTTTTTGACGCGGCCGCTAAAACGTCAGGCGTGAGTCTAAACGATCAGCTAGACCAGGGTCCAGATTTATTGCGATCATTGCCAGGAATTTTATTAAGATTTCGTCAGCATCCGGTCGGTTTCAAAGCTGACATTAAAGACATGTATCTACGCGTTCAGGTGACGGAAAAGGATCGAGGTGCATTACGATTTTTATGGCGCGGAGCTGAAAGAAAAAAATACGCGGACACATATGAGATGACGCGTTTGATTTTTAGAGCAAATTCCTCACCATGCAGCGCATTATTTGTAAAGGACAAAAATGCTGGAAAATTCACAATTGAATATCCCGCCGCGTCTGAAAGCATAATTACAAATTATTATATTGACGATTATCTTTCCAGCAGTAAAACAGTCGAAGACGCATCTGCATTAATTCGGGACGTGATACACGTAAATAAATTGGGAAATTTTTTAATGCACGGCTGGGCTTCCAACGATAAATTAGCACTTTCGCACATCAAAGACGTTCCGAGTGAAAAAAGCGATGGAAAAACTTCTTTGTGTGTTCGTTCGGAAGAACGCGTTCTAGGGTTATATTGGGATACTAATACGGACGTTTTAAGCTTTAATATAGGTCTGAAACAAATATCGAATGATTTATTATTCGGAAACAGGAAACCTACAAAACGCGTGTTTCTTAGAGTGATAATGTTGATCTATGATCCCCTTGGATTACTTAGTCCTTTCATTTTACAATCGAAAATTCTAATGCAACAAATTTGGCGTAGCGGCATTAGTTGAGACGATACGATTCGCGACGAGGAACAAATAGGTTGGTTTAAATGGATATCGAACCTCGAAATTTTAAAATCTATATCAATTTCCGCGATAAATGTCACCTAATTTACAAAATTTTACGGACATTCAACTACACGCTTTCTGCGACGCGAGTCTTAAAGCCTACACAGCAGTAGTCTATTTACGATTCACAAATTTCGAGTCAATTCATGTTTCTTTAGTAATGGCCAAAACGCGAATAGCTCCGATAAAACCGATGAATGTACCGCGATTAGAATTACAGGCTGCACTTTTTGGTGCTCGATTAATACATTTTGTGTCAAATGAATTAGAATTTAAAATAAGCAAACGTATATTATGGTCGGACTCAATGACAGTAATAAGATGGATTAAATCAGAGCCACGCACGCGTCAGATTTTTGTAGCAAACCGACTTGGTGAAATAACTAATAATTCCGAATGGCGATGGGTGCCTACAAAATTAAATCCGGCGGATTACTCAACACGATGGTTAAAAACGGCTATAGACAAGGAGAATCCATGGTTCACAGGTCCTGATTTTTTAAGACTCCCTGAAAATAAATGGCCGATATCAAAAAATTTAAATAACAACGAAATACAAACTATTGATCAAATGGAACTTCGTAAAGCGTGCGTATTTTTCGTAACGATCGAGAATTCTGTTTTTTTCAACATAGCGGAAAGTGTAGGCTTAAACGGATGGCGCGGTTTATTAACAGTAGCTCGACGCATTCGAAGAGCATTTGATCGATGGAGAAAAGTAAAATCTCGAGATTATATTGATAATATTAGCGCGGAAGAATTTTGTTATCGAACTATTCAAAGTGAATGTTTTAGTGATGAATTAAGTCAACTTCGACATAATAAAAACATTCGTACAAATAGTAAGATTTTAAAACTCAATCCCTTTATAGATGAAGACGGTATTCTACGGGCAGAAGGACGTGTATCAAAATTTGATAATTTATTATTTAACAATAATCCAATTATTTTGGATGGCAAGCACACTGCAGTTAAACTGTTATTAAAAGATTTTCACCGACATTATTTTCATGCGAACCACGAAACCGTTATAAACGAAGTACGACAAAAATTTTATATAATTTAACTTCGAACCGTATTAAAATCAATCGCACATAATTGTTTAATATGCAAAATCCATAGGGCTAAGCCTAAAAATCCACTAATGGGATCCTTACCGGAAGGTCGTCTAGCTTTTCGACAACGTCCTTTCAGTCATTGCGGTATTGACTATTTCGGGCCAATGATGGTAAAAATCGGTCGGCGGCGCGAAAAGAGATGGGGCGTTCTTTACACATGCCTCACCACTCGGGCAATACATATTGAACTGGCGCATTCCTTGTCAACTAGTTCCGCGATTAGGGCCTTGCAACGGCTATCTGCCCGTAGGGGTGCGCCCATGGTCATATATAGCGACAACGGTACAAATTTTCGCGGCGCGTGCTCCGAGCTGAAAGCCGAGATAAATAGAATCGATTCAAGTAGTCAACACGAATACGCTTTAAAAAATGGCATGCGATGGATTTTCAATCCACCGGACGCTCCCCATATGGGAGGAGCGTGGGAGCGACTAATTCGATCAGTTAAAAGCGCGTTATCAGTCATTTTAAAAAAGCAAGTACCAAACGAAGAGGTCTTAGTTACTTTGTTCACCGAAGTGGAACATTCGGTAAATTCGCGCCCCATAACACACGTTTCTATCGACCCGAAGGAAAACGAAGCTCTCACGCCCAATCATTTTTTGTTAGGGACGTCTTCCGGGGAAATAAAACTCGGAAAATATGACGCAGAAAATATATGTGCGCGATAGCAATGGCAAATTGCTCAATCACTTGCAGATGCATTTTGGAAGCGATGGTTACAGGAATATCTTCCTAACTTAATACCTAGAAACAAATGGCTGGAAAAACATGAAAATTTAAAAATTAACGACTACGTATTAGTGATCGATTTACAATCACCGCGAAATTCGTGGAAAAAAGGCAAAGTAGTACAAGTTTTCCCAGGAGATGATAAAATTGTCAGAGTTGTTAAAGTCAATACAAATGTGGGTGACTATTTCCAGCCTGTTGACAAATTGATCAAATTATTTAGCGATAAAGTACAAAATTAAGCGAATTTTGTACGGGGTGGAGTATTGTTATGAATGTTATCGTAATAATAAGGAAGGAAAACTAGAAAGAAAAGAAAACTCAAATTTTGAAAGATATATAAAAGCATCTCAGAGCACGATGCAGTCGATCTGCATTTGTGGCCGTGAAGCCCCCAGCTAGGGATTTTCTTTGAAAATCCTGAGGTTGTTAACAATCCCGATTATGAGGATTAAAGCGAGTACGGATCACATGTGATGTGATTCGAGGCCGTTTAGGCTAAGAGGTAGCAAAATTATGAAAACTATAATAATAATTAAGTACAAAAATGAATGTTTTGAAATTAATTGTTTCTTTCAGTTTTCTTCCCTTTTTATCAATTAAATATTTCATTAATTTTCTTATTTCATTTGTACCATGTATGTTCGTCTTAGATATGTGTAATTTGCGAAAGAATATTGATTTTCTACGAACGCGAAACAAATGCCCATCTCTCTTTTACATATGTTAATATTCCGGTAAATTATTGATTTTCTAATATTAAAAAAAAGTTGAACGTTAAGCGGCGGTCGGCGGCGTGAGCGTTTTATAAGCTCGACGGTCTGTACGAAAAGACAGAAGCTCGCTACCATTGGAGAAGACTAGAAATAAATATAATTAAATTTCAAGACGAAGTTTTATTTTCCCTTTCCAACAACAATATATATATATAATAGCTTGCGTATAGTCTCAATAGACTTCCCAGTGAATCCAGTTTAGTGGATATAAATTAAGAATTGTTTAAACATGGTGAAATTCACTACAGCTTCAGTGATTGGAAATAAATAGTACAATACTATTATATTACTCGAGTAACTGGGAAGTCATTCTGATTATACACAAGCTATATGTGTTGAATTCTTATCAGTTGGTTTGTTTTACTTTTATTTGTTTGACACAAAGTCTCTTGAGAGGATATATTAATGAAGTAAAATAGAAATTTTATATATATAAAATAGCTTTCGTATAGTCTCAATAGACTTGCCAGTGGCTCCGGTCTAGTGGATATAAATTAAGTATTGTTTAAACATGGTGAAATTCACTACAGCTTCAGTGATTGGAAATAAATAGGACAATACTATTATATTACTCGAGTAACTGGGAAGTCCATTCTGACTATACACAAGCTATATGTGTTGGATTCCTATCAATTTGTTTGTTTCACTTCTATTTGTTTGACTCAAAGTCTCTTGAGAGGATATATTAATGAAGTAAAATAGAAACGTTTATATATATAAAATAGCTTGCGTATAGTCTCAATAGACTTCCCAGTGGCTCCGGTCTAGTGGATATAAATTAAGTATTGTTTAAACATGGTGAAATTCACTACAGCTTCAGTGATTGGAAATAAATAGGACAATACTATTATATTACTCGAGTAACTGGGAAGTCCATTCTGACTATACACAAGCTATATGTGTTGGATTCCTATCAATTTGTTTGTTTCACTTTATTTGTTTGACTCAAAGTCTCTTGAGAGGATATATTAATGAAGTATAATAGAAACTTTATATATATAAAATAGCTTGCGTATAGTCTTGATAGACTTCCCAGTGAATCCAGTCTGGTGGATATAAATTAAGAATTGTTTAAACATGGTGAAATTCACTACAGCTTCAGTGATTGGAAATAAATAGGACAATACTATTATATTACTCGAGTAACTGGGAAGTCCATTCTGACTATACACAAGCTATATGTGTTGGATTCCTATCAATTTGTTTGTTTCACTTCTATTTGTTTGACTCAAAGTCTCTTGAGAGGATATATTAATGAAGTATAATAGAAACTTTATATATATAAAATAGCTTGTGTATAGTCTCAATAGGACTTGCCAGTGGCTCCGGTCTAGTGGATATAATTTAAGTATTGTTTAAACATGGTGAAATTCACTACAGCGTCAGTGATTGGAAATAAATAGGTCAATACTATTATATTACTCGAGTACTGGGAAGTCCATTCTGATTATACACAAGCTATATGTGTTGAATTCTTATCAATTTGTTTGTTTTACTTTTATTTGTTTGACTCAAAGTCTCTTGAGAGGATATATTAATGAAGTAAAATAGAAACGTTTTATATATAAAATAGCTTGCGTATAGTCTCAATAGACTTCCCAGTGGCTCCGGTCTAGTGGATATAAATTAAGTATTGTTCAAACATGGTGAAATTCACTACAGCTTCAGTGATTGGAAATAAATAGTACAATACTATTATATTACTCGAGTAACTGGGAAGTCCATTCTGATTATACACAAGCTATATGTGTTGAATTCTTATCAGTTGGTTTGTTTTACTTTTATTTGTTTGACACAAAGTCTCTTGAGAGGATATATTAATGAAGTAAAATAGAAACGTTTTATATATAAAATAGCTTGCGTATAGTCTCAATAGACTTCCCAGTGGCTCCGGTCTAGTGGATATAAAATTAAGTATTGTTTAAACATGGTGAAATTCACTACAGCTTCAGTGATTGGAAATAAATAGGACAATACTATTATATTACTCGAGTAACTGGGAAGTCCATTCTGACTATACATAAGGCTATATGTGTTGGATTCCTAGCAATTTGTTTGTTTCACTTCTATTTGTTTGACTCAAAGTCTCTGAGAGGATATATTAATGAAGTATAATAGAAACTTTATGTATATATATATGGGCTATTTCACGTCAAGTGTTACGATGAAAATTTTAAATTGCTCCAAAATTTGAGAACAGGCTGGAAATATCTTCAAGAAGATAGAAAAAAAATTTTAGTTGTTAAAAATAATTTGCCTAAGAGTTATTCCACCATGAAAAATGGAAATTTTTCTTTTTTTAGAAAATTTTCTATTTTTAAAGCCATTTATCTCAAAATCTATTAATTTTTTTGAAAAAACATTACAAACAACTTTGGTTCAAAATAATCTTTAAAATGTATCTACCTGAGTTACAATTCTTAATTTTAAATTCTCGAAGAGATAGGGCACTCGAAAATATTGAATATCAAAAAAAGGCGACCACGCCACAATCGATTTTGATCTAACACCGCTCAAAAGATCACATTATTTGAGAGCTTTCGAATGGCGGTGGTTAGATTATTGGCCAAGACCGCTGGTGTAAGTTATGCCTCATAAACCTCATAAAATCACTAATTTTCATGTATTTTAGGGCATAACCTACAACGGCGGTCTTGGCCAATAATCTAACCACCGCCATTTGAAAGCTCTCAAAAAATGTGAACTTTTGAGAGGTGTTATATCAAAATCGATTGTGGCGTGGTCGCCTTTTTTTGATATTCAATATTTTCGAGTGCCCTAGCTCTTCGAGAATTTAAAATTAAGAATTGTAACCCAGGTAGATTCATTTTAAAGATTATTTTGAACAAAAGTTGTTTGTAATGTTATTTCAAAAAAATTAATAGATTTTGAGATAAATGGCTTTAAAAATAGAAAATTTTCTAAAAAAAAGAAAAATTTCCATTTTTCATGGTGGAATACTCTTAGGCAAATTATTTTTAACAACTAAAATTTTTTTTCTATCTTCTTGAAGATATTTCCAGCCTATTCTCAAATTTTGGAGCGATTTAAAATTTTCATCGTACCACTTGACGTGAAATAGCCCATATATATAAACTAGCTTACGTATAGTCTCAATAGACTTCCCAGTGACTCCAGTTTAGTGGATATAAATTAAGTATTGTTTAAACATGGTTAAATTCACTACAGCTTCAGTGATTGGAAATAAATAGTACAATACTATTATATTACTCGAGTAACTGGGAAGTCCATTCAGATTATACACAAGCTATATGTGTTGAATTCTTATCAATTGGTTTGTTTTACTTTTATTTGTTTGACACAAAGTTTCTTGAGAGGATATATTCATGAAGTAAAATAGAAACATTACATATATAAAATAGCTTGCGTATAGTCTCAATAGACTTCCTAGTGATTCCAGTATCGTGGATATAAATTAAGAATTGTTTTAACATGGTGAAATTCACTACAGCTTCTGTGATTGGAAATAAATAGTACAATACTATTATATTACTCGAGTAACTGGGAAGTCCATTCTGATGATACACAAGCTATATGTGTTGGATTTCGTATCAATTGGTTTGTTTTACTTTTATTTGTTTGACACAAAGTCTCTTGAGAGGATATATTAATAAAGTAAAATAGAAACTTTATATATATAAAATAGCTTGCGTATAGTCCTTATATAAAAAAGTGATTGCCGGATGTTGTGAAGCCAAGTGAAACGGCTATGTGATTGGTTTACGTTTTGCGCATGCGTCTAAAATTGTAGGATAGATTTGGCAGCGCGGGAAACGTAATGTTTGAATTTTCTTAACAAAAGCGGAGTATAATAAATCATGAAGAAGTATATTGTAAAAAATTATGTTTTAATTAAATAAAACAGCGTAATATTTTAATTAATGACTGTTAAATAACGCAAGAGCGCGCGGAGCGCGCATGGTTAATTCTAGTCTCAATAGTCTAGACGTCCCAAGCAATCGTATGTGTTGAATTCTTATCTATTGGTTTGTTTTACTCTTATTTGTTTGACACAAAGTCTCTTGAAAGGATATATTAATGAAGTAAAATAGAAACTTTATATATGTATATATATATATGTATGTATATATATGTTATGAATGTTATGGTAAATAATAAGGAAGGAAAACTAGAAAGAAAAGAAAACTCATATTTTGAAAGATATATAAAAGCATCTCAGAGCACGATGCAGTCGATCTGCATTTGTGGCCGTGAAGCCCCCAGCTAGGGATTTTCTTTGAAAATCCTGAGGTTGTTAACAATCCCGATTATGAGGATTAAAGCGAGTACGGATCACATGTGATGTGATTCGAGGCCGTTTAGGATAAGAGGTAGCAAAATTATGAAAACTATAATAATAATTAAGTACAAAAATGAATGTTTTGAAATTAATTGTTTCTTTCAGTTTTCTTCCCTTTTTATCAATTAAATATTTCATTAATTTTCTTATTTCATTTGTACCATGTATCTTCGTCTTACATATGTGTAATTTGCGAAAGAATATTGATTTTCTACGAACGCGAAACAAATGCCCATCTCTCTTTTACATATA